>CM053616.1:17534669-17552194 GCA_028646535.1 Procyon lotor
GGGAGACAAACCATAAGAGACTCCTAGACTCACGAAACGAACTAAGGGTGGCTGGGCGGCAGGGGGAGTAGGGATAGGGTGTCTGGGTTATGGACATTGGGGAGGGTATGTGCTATGGTAAGTGCTGTGAAATGTGTAAGCCTGACGATTCACAGACACATACGCTGGGGCAAATAATAAATTATATGTTAATAAATTTAAAAAAAAATATTGACCATATAAAAGAGTGAGGGCTTTGGCGGCAGGGTTAGGGAGAGGAGTACGCTGGAGAAAAGACACAGCAGGGAGAGTTGGGGACTCACCCCCCACGAGCCTCTGAGTCTTACCAAGGGTTCTCCCAGAAGGTTTGATCTCCTGCTCACTTTACCTTCACTTTGCCTTCTCTTCCTGCTCCTGGATGACTCTGGGCTGTAGGAACCGGTGCCATGATGTCTTCAGGCAAAGTCCATTAGTCAACACTCGGGGCTTCCTTGGTTCAGAATGGGATTCTGAGTTATGCTTCCCTTACTCTTCTGCCCAAGCGAGCTCCATGTCCAGGGGGGTCTCTAGGACCAGCCCCCCTTCACCTCCCCTCTGTTAACAACAATAAGTTTCTTGTGAGCACAAAATGAGGTGATGCATGCAAAGTTTTTAGCACAACGTCTGCCATGAAGCAAGCACCCAATAAAATGAGTTATTATTTAAAAAGAGAATAATTATTATTTCTATCAGGGCTGAAGACTATAGCACTTGAGACTGTACTGAGCAGACACAGCTAATGCGATTGTGCCTTCTTCAGAGGTAAAGAAATTGGATAAGCAGGAGAGTGTGGTAATAAAATGAGTATTTTCTGACCTCAGACTTAGGGAAGCTGGGGGTGGCATCATTTGATGCCTATGACCAGAAAGCAAAGCTTATGTTCTCATGCTTATGCCAACCCAGAGATTAATGCCATAACCTCGAATGAATCCGCCGTATCCTTCTAATCTGGAACCAGAATGATACCATCTACCTCCTTGGGTGGGATGAGAACATGGACTGTCTGGGAATCCAAGGGCTTGAAGATCCAAGGGGAGATTTGTAGAGTAGATGTCCCTCCCCCCTTGTCTTGTCCACAGCTAGCCCAGACTTGACCTGACACCCAAGAATGAAGGAGATTCTACTTTCTGTAACCAGCAGAGTCATGAAGACTAACTGAAAAGTACATGGAAGAGCAGGATTTGGGGTGATTGAGAACTTTTATGGGACAAGAGCAGAGCTTTTGAATTAAAAGGGTGAAACAGAGGCTTTGGGGGATTAGCTTATTTGACATTTTTGGCAAACTCACCACAACAAAACTCGGGGAGCCCTCATGAAAACAGGAACTAACTATGAATTAAGGTTTTCCAGAGAAACAGAATGGGATGTCTCTATCTATCAATCTGCAGAGGGAGATTTATTTTAAGGAACCGGCTCATATAGTTGCAGAGTCTGGTAAGTCCAAAATCTGCAGGGTAGGCCAACAGGCTGGAAACCCAGCAAAGAGTTTGAGTCTGAGTCCATTCCTGGTAGAATTCCTCCTTGCGCAGGAGAGGTCGGTCCTGGTTTTATTAAGTCTTTCAATTGATGGAATGAAGCCCAGTCACCTTATGGGGGGTCATCTATTGTACACACAGTCCACCAATGTAAAAGTTAATCTCATTAAAAAACCACTTTCACAGAAACATCTAGAATAATATTTGACCAACGGGGCATTATGACCCAGCCATGTTGGCACATAAAATCAATCATCAGAAACTGAAAATGCAAGGCTAAAACTATGGGTCCTCTATTGGTGTGTAAGGTTTCCAGGAAGCCTCGTGTTCGTACTTTCATGGGGTGGGAGGTGGGAACACATTTCCTGGGTCAGAGTTTAGTCTCCTGCTTCTGGCATGTCCAAGTTCAGGCTTTTTCCTCTTGACTTGAGATGGGAAGAGAGACCCAAATTTTCTTAGCAAGTTGTCTGTAAAATCTCTCTTTCTAGAACTTAAGAGGTACAGTCTTAATGAGGTAACTTGGCCATTTGGCATTGAGGTATTTGGGACAGATTTTCTCTGCCAATGTCACACTTGGCAACCATTGTACAATAATTTTATGCTTATGTCCAGCCTAACTGTGAACAATGTAGTCAGTGTTATGAATTCATGAATGGAAACCGTGGTGCTTTAACTGCCCAGTGCCCAATTCCCAAGCATGGGAAAAGAAGCCCTTCTTTGGAGCAGACATAGGGGAACATTCTTAGCAATTCTACTCACAGAGTTGAGGGAGGAAACGTCGTCAATGGAAGGCAACCGCATATTAAGGAGGTTCTCATGACCTTATAGGTCCTGCAGCTGGCTTGGAATGACCTCCCCCAGTGCCGCCTGAGAGTCCTGGGCAGCCAGGCAGGCAATTTCATAGTGGACAGGTTCCTGGCTAATCAAAAAGTTTCCCAAGAAGGCAAAAAGCTGCGTGTGAAAGACACTGAGGTAACGAGCGTCCTATCACTTCAAGAGCTAGTCACACAGCATCCAGCTGGTGGTTTCCCCAAATGAATTGAAATGGTCATTTCAGTGAACACAGAGATTCAGCTTTGAGCTGGGCCCTTCAGCCAGAAGGTTGCCAGGAAATGAGAGGAACAGGCCCCTTTCCCACCAACCCTTCCTCCAAAGCACACCAAATAGGCTCAGTCAGGCCAGTAGGAAGTTCTCCTTCAAGGCTGGTGTTGGGGGCAGGCGTGCCCCCTGTGTTGATGGGCAATTCTGGTTACATTTCCAGAGTTCACAGGTGCCCCGAGGACTGGAGGATTGTTCCAACGACATACCGTGTGGCATCAGGAGGTGTACTGCCTACCCCTCGTGCTCACCTCCCGTTGCTTTCCGCTTCAGACAAGCACTTAGAGTCCTGGAGTGTTACATTCCGAAGGCTGTGTTTTCATCTGGAGCGCCAGGGAAACAAGTCTGCTTCTTACACACGGCCTGCCAGGGCCAAGAACTCATGCAAGCCTTGTAAATGTAAGTGTACTTCACAACTGGTCAGCTAACTCCTTGATTATGAATGTTGGTCAGACAGATTGGCTAACAGAGTCTGCAAAAGAATAGGAAAGGATTAGATACTTTGGATCATGAATCCGAACGGATCCAGCATTTGGCCCAGAGGAGGATGACGGCCTTCAGGTTGGTGTGCTTGATGACAGGAACATTCTAAACCGGCCAGGAAATAAAATTGTTCTTTTGTTCTTGGGAAACCGCCTGTTTTAAAGAACTGATACAGGTCTATCTGGATTTGTGCTGTTTGAATTTGATCTGATTTTTGTTCAGTTCGGTGAATTGAATTGTCGGACACCTGCTATTTGGAAGGGACAAAAAGAAAGAAAAGACAGCACGTTTTGTTTCCTTAAGGAGCTAGTAGAACTATGAGAGGTACACCATTGACACAGTCAGCGGCAACAAAAGTGCTTGCAACCCAGGTGCCCTAATGATCAAATATTGAAAACAAGCAGGAGAAGAAACAGATCTTTATAGAAGCATTCCATGCAATGGATGTCAATACTCCCACTTTGGGGGCCGGGGGGTAGGGCAGGGAGGAACTTAACCTATTCCTGTGCCTACCCCACCTGTGGACCAGACTTAGGGACTTGCTTGCAAAGACAGAGCACAGAAAGGGGAAAATAGTAGGTTCACCCAGGGGAAATCTGGCAAACACCCCCTTGACCAGGCGACCAAGGTTGTGACATCCCTGGTGATGTTGATGTCATGTGTCCCCCCTTTGTAGGAGTCAAGCTCTCCAGAAAAATAGAGAAATAAAACCAGGCAAAATATGAGAGAGACAGAGATTTCTTATAGGAAGGAGATTTATTATTGGCTCATAAGGTTGGGGAGGCCGAGAAATTCCATGATTTGCCCTCTGTAAGCTGGGGAAAGCAGTGGCGTGATTCGGCCTGAGTCCAAAGACCTGAGAACCAGGAGTGCCAATGTCTGCGGTAGGGGAAGTTGGATGTCCCAAGTCAAGTAAAAATCCAATGTGCCCTTCTTCTGCCTTGTTGCTCTATGTGGGCCCTCAATGGATTGGGTGAGGCCCACCCATGTGGGAGAGTGCCATCAACTTTACTCAGTCTGCTGATTCAAATGCTGATCTCTGCCAGAAACACCCTCCCAGACATACCCAGAAATCATGTGTTACGGGCTCTCCGGGCATCCCTTTGCCCAGTCAGCTTGCCATATAAAATGAACCATCACACCCAATAGGATAGGATGTGATGGGAAAGACACTTCATTTTTGTGGTTCTTTTCGAAAAGCCTGTAACCCCAGTCCAACTGTGAGAAAGCATCAGACAATCCCAAACTGAAGGATATTCTGCCAAATACCCAACCGGAACTCCTCAACACTGTCAAGGTCATGCAAAACAAGGAGAGGCTGAGCAATTATCAGAGACCAGAGGACCTGAAGGAGACCTGTGAGCTCACCCAGTGTGGGAGCCTGCAGTGGCCCTGGAACACAGAAGAAAGCACATTTAATGGAAAAACCAATGGGTCCCAAACAAAATGTGGGGTTTAGTTAATAGCGATGTGCCATATTGGTTTCTGAGTTTTGACAAATGTCTCAGTGGAAGATGATTATATTAGGGAAACCAACACTGGGCAAGCAGCGTGTGGGAACTCTGTACTAGCTCCACAACTCTTCCATAAATCTAACGCAATTCCAAAATAAAAGGTTGATTAAGGAAAAAAGGGCATTTTCCGTAGAACTAAGGTTTTGGAACTCTCTAGGTTTGCAGGTTTTCTGTCCATGTGATGATGAGATTGCTGTGTTTGTAGCATCCATGGGTTGAGTGAATGCAGACCAGCAAAAAGCTGGTACAGTGCATGGCTCAGAGCCCACACACCGTGGTCAAATCCTGCCTCTGCCTCCTACCAGCTGTGTGGCCCTAGGCAAGCTACCTAGCCTTTCTGAGTCTCAGTCTCCCCATAAGTAAAATGGGGATCATAACAGTAATTGTACTTTTCTCCTAGGGCATTGTGGGAATGAAATGAGTTGATCCATGTAAAGATCCATGTATCTTAAGATAGAGGCTGACAAAGAGTAAATGCTAAGTACATATTAGTTACTGTCACCAAAAAGTCACTCATGTTTTTAAGTGACTTTGCTTTTTGTTTTTGTTTGTTTGTTTGTTTTTGTGACTTTGCTTTTTGATCATAGCAATATCAACATACATTTAAAATTTAGGTGTGACACCGACTACTTATTCAGTCTGGGAGAAATATGGGTCAAGGGTTTGTATGTGCAAGGTAGAACTAGGTCTGCATATGGATTTTCAGGGGTTTTGCAATAAAACTTTGCCTCACCCAACTTGCACGCCCGGGCTGGTCTCCACAGCAGCATGGTGATGTGGTGACATCTCTGGGCAGAGGATGCAGACATCCTGCGTCAGGTGTAGGATAATCCAGAACTTGAAAGAGCATTGGGTGGAAGATTCTGATGGAGCTTAGAGCGCTCCCCAAAGCACTACCTGTATATTTGGCAAACAGAGCCCTAAGGAGTCGGAATGATAAATACAAGGGAAGAAAGATCAGGGCTCCGGGACCAAGAATTTTTTTTTTATCACACGGAGCACATGGCCACATGAGTCATATTTTATCTCACTATGAAATGAACCAAAATCCACCAAGAACCTTTTTAAAAAACTTCGGCTTTGCGCATGTGGAAACACATTCTCCACCTCTCAGTGCCAACTTGCTTTTCGAAGATTGCATCAGGAACTAGAGGGTATTATGCTGAGCGAAATAAGTCAGTCAGAGAAAGACAATTATCATATGATCTCTCTGATATGAAGAATCTGAGAAGCAGGGTGAGGGGGTGTGGGGGGTAGGGGGGAAATGAAACAAGATGGGACAGGGAGGGAGACAAACCATAAGAGATTTTCAATCTCATGAAACAAGCTGAGGGCTGTTGGGGGGTTGGGGGTTGGGATAGGGTGGCTGGGTTGTGGACATTGGGGAGGGTATGTGCTATGG
Source organism: Procyon lotor (assembly GCA_028646535.1). NCBI lineage: Eukaryota > Metazoa > Chordata > Mammalia > Carnivora > Procyonidae > Procyon > Procyon lotor. The sequence continues at coordinate 17,540,660 of CM053616.1, forward strand.
TAAGTGCTGTGAGATGTGTGAGCCTGATGATTCACAGACATGTACCCCATGGGGCAAATAATACATTATATGTTAATTAAAAAAAATAACAAAGATTGCATCAAAAGCTTAAATTCCTTTCCCTCTTTCTGAGAAGTATGACCTGGTCAAAGAGAGCAGGAGCTCTGGGCATGAATGCCCAAGTGCAATTCTTGGCTCTACCACCGCCTGTGTTCCCTCAGGCATGTTACTCAACCTCTCTGTGCCTCCATTCCCTCTTTTGTCAATTTGGGCTAATGATAGGACCTTCCTCACAGGGTTGTTTTGATGATGATTTGAGATGAGAAGTGAGAAGACCTTAGAAGGCTGCCTGCCACGATAAACTTAACGTTAGCTGGTATTATTATGACCAAGAGTGTTCAGCTTTGCAAGGAATTCAGGAGAAAGAGCAATGAGGTGTGGCCGTGGGACTTGCTCCTATTGCGGTCCCATCCAGGCAATAGTTCTGAAGGCTGGGATGAGGGTAGAAAACCAGACCGTGGGAGACGGGCCATGAGTGAACACACTTAGTTTCTTTCTGCTTCTGACTTTTCACTCATACTATTTGCCTTTAGAAATCCCCCCTTTTTTTTGAGGGGTTGGAGAGGCAAAGGGAGAGGGGGAGAGAATATCTTAAGCAGGTTCCATATCTAGTATGGAGGTGGATGCCAGGCTCCAACCCAGGACCCTGAGATCATGATCTGAGCCGAAACCAAGAGTCGGATGCTTAACTGACTTTGCCACCCAGGCGCCCCTTGCCTCTAGAAATTCTCAATTAATCCTCCTTTGAAGTTTGAGTGTTCTTTAGTGCCTTAGGGCACAGGCACACATGACGTTCCGGTTTTCTTGTTGATCCTGTAAATCCTTGGTTCAGCAAACTCTAGGCTTCTCGTTACTTCCCCAGCTAGAGATACACGACTGCGAGAGAGACCCTGAGGGTCAGAAACTCCCCCACTGCCTCCCTTCCTGCCTGGCAGGTTGCCCCCGGGAAACCAGCAGTGGCCCCTGGCCCAGCCTCTAGAGTGAGTGAGAAGGTGTTACCTCTTCTCTTGGCTCCTTTTGGTTTGGATCCCCGCCCTGTCCGGGAAGGCCAAGGGAGCCAGCGGAGGTGGCAGAAAGCAAAGGGTATTTTGGTCAGGAAGGAGGAAGAGAATGAGGAAGACCAGGCTTCGGTGCCCTGCAGGCAAAGCACAGCTCTTTCGGGTTCTGGCCAAGTTTTCTCTCAGAATTCTCCCGGGCTTTAGGGACAGTCCTAGATCTTTCCTGGAGTGAACCTCCAGGTCCTGGTTGTTTCTCACCTTCAGTGTGACCGAGGTGAACTAAAAACGTGCCCCCTGACCTGATTACAGAGGTTTGCAATGCTGTTTAAAAACAAGAGGGGCGCCTCTGGGTGGCTCAGTCGTTAAGCGTCTGCCTTCGGCTCAGGTCATGATCCTAGGGTCCTGGGATCGAGCCCCGCATCGGGTTCCCTGCTTGGCAGGAAGCCTGCTTCTCCCGCTACCATCCCCTCGGCTTGTGTTTCCTCTCTCGCTGTGTTTCTCTCTGTCAAATAAATAAAATCTTAAAAAAAAAAACAAACAAAAAAACAAGAGGGGCGCCTGAGCTGCTCAGTCGGTGGGGCGTGCGACTCTCGGTCTCAGGGTCGAAAGTTCAAGCCCCACACTGGGTAGAGGGATTACAAAAATAACATCTCTAAAAAAATAAAAATAAGAGAACAGAGATTTGAAAAACAAGTTCAGGTGGAAGGGAATGGCCAAGCGGCCCTACAGCTTTGGCCAGCTGGATAGACCGCGCAGGTCGAGGACCAGATGGATGCCACAGCCTGACCTGAGTGCGTCTGCAGCTCCAGGAAGAGTGAGTGAGGATCATGCGTCCAGGGTGGACCATGTGACCCCTGAGAAGCTAAGGAGGCGGACGCTGAGCTCCAGCAGCTGCTGTCCTGAGTCTCCAAAGGCAGCCGGACAAGCAGCAACCAGTGGGAGGAGGGACAGACATCCTGCCACCAGGCTCACCCCACTCTTCCCGCAGCCACTGGGGGCCTGGGCGGCCTCCTCCACCACAGACCCACCTGTCATCTTGGAAGAAAGGGGTTGGGAGGGGCCACATCAGAGACATGACTGTTTTCCTTTTCCTGGGAGAACCTGCTGGAATGATGTTCTCAGCTGGGCTAGATCTATCTAATATCCGCCGCCCTCTCCACCCCACACACTAGGCCGCTGATGCGTATTCACGAGGAGCACCGAATCATTTAGCTAAAGTGACGGTGGACTTGTGTCTCCCAAAATCCATACCGAAGTCCTAAGCCCCAGTTGCTCAAAATGTGACCTTATCGGGGGGAAAAAGATCACTGCCGATGTCATCAATTAAGGTGACATCATGCTGGAGGAGGCAAGGCGCTCATCTAATATGACCCAGGGAAATCAGCGTCCTTACGGAAAAGGGAAATGTGGATGCACAGGCCAGGACAACATCTTGTGAAACTGAAGGCAGAGGTCAGGGAGAAGTTTCTACAAGCCGAGGGAGGCCAAAGCCGGCCGGCGCCCCACCTGAAGCTAGGGGGTCAACATGGAACACCCTCCCCCTCACAGCTCGTGGAAGGAACCAGCCCTGCCCAGCACAGCCCTCGGACGTGTCCAGAACCAGGAGACTGGGCATTCTTTGGTCAAGCCACCCAGTGTGTGGTGGCTCCGAAGTGGCAGCCCGAGCACACCAACACAGCAGGGAATAGAGGGACGGCGTTTTCCACGCCTTCCAGGAACCGGTGCCGACACGGCCCCCAGGACCCGAGTATCCCAAGCCAGTCGTGCTGTGTGAGATGTGGCTGCAGCCCTGGGAGGCGACGGCGCCGGCCACCAGCAGGTGCCCCACAGAGAAGCCAGGAGCAGACGACAGGGATAAGGGCAGCATCTCGGGACCCTTCACTTCTCTGCTCTCTGGGACCTGCTCTGCCTCTGTCCCCCGGGGGGCTCTTCGTGTCCCTGGCAAAAACTGGGAAGGAAAAAAGACACCTAAGTCGCGAAAGAAATCAAGTTGGGACCTGTAGACGTGGCTCCCTTGTATTCTTACTATGAACTATCGAAGAGTTGGCAACATCAGCTGTGTGTCCTCTTGTGTCCTTACTGGAGAAAGTGGGACGCAAATGTGCTCGGCCAACCACTCCGGCACTGGCTGCAGACACCCTGTTCTGGTTCTCCCTTCGCCAAGAGGTGTCCCTCAGTGACCCCCCTCCCCAAAAGTTCCTTCCTCTGAGTCTCCCAGTCATTCATTCACATGTGCCATTTGTGCCAGTCTTCTAGAATAATCCAACCAACCACATAGTCCCAGTCAGTTCAGGCTGCTGTAACAGGATGCCATAGATGGGGTGGCTTATCGACAGCAGAGATTTATTTCTCACAGTCACAGAGGTCGTTACGTCTGACATCGGGGCCCAGTGTGCTTGAGTTCTGGTGAGGACCCACTTCCAAGGGTCAGACGGCCAACTTCTCACTGTATCCTCATGTGATAGGAGGGGTGAGAGAGTTCTGTGGGGTTCTTTTTATGAGGGGATGAATCCCATTCCTGAGGGCTCCACCCTCACGACCTGATTACCGCCCAAAGGCCCCTCTCCTAATACCACCACGCTGGGGGTCAGGATTTCAGTGCATGAATTTGGGGGGCTTGGACACGAATATTCAGTCCATAACACAAATAAGCCAAATCCCCAGGTACTAGAAGAAGATTCTGATGAGCCAGACTGGCCCAGGCTGAGATGGGGTTGCTCAGCAGCCAGAAGCAGAAGGAGCTTGGGATAGGCAGGCTGCATCTACCAGAGGCCAGTCTTCACTTACAGAAGCTATGGAGTAAATGAGAAGCCACAGGAACTGGAGAAGAAAAGCGTGGGGCAAAGTGGGGGCCATCTGTGGTCCTCGGGAGAAGTAGCAATGCGACAGGTGCTCAGGTGGCAAGCAGCAAAAGTCCCAAGGTGAAATAGATGACACTTGATGATAATGGGACACTTGACAATAATGATAATAATCAGTAGAGTCATTGATCTGGAGAGAAAGGGGAGGAACAGTTACCTGTGTGTGGCCCCTCACCTGGGGAACAGGAAAAGTGTTGGATGCCTGCCTACCTGCCGCCTCCAGGAAACATCGGAATTACCCAAGGGTGTTTTAGGGAGACGATCCTTGGGTTGTGCCCCAACCCACTGACCCCTTGAATCTCTGTGGACTTGGTGGGATTGGGGTGCGGGCATTCCTGCTACACAGGACATTGTCCACATGTCCACTTGTAGCTAAAGGACGTTGTGATGGCTGATACAACAAAGCTCTAAAATTATCAGAAAAAGATTGTTTCCTGTGCAGATCCTATCCAGAGAAGGACAGGATGACAACCTGTATGTCGTAGTTTAGAGTTTCCCAAGAGCTTTTGAGTACATTGCCCCATTTCCTCCTCATCACAACCCTGTGAGGTAGAAATGATGGCCCATTGGGTCACGTTCCTTGCCCAAGGGCATAGAGCCGACAGGTACTGCCTTTCTTGATGCCTGGTCCCAGGTCTTTCTAGAAAACCTTATCTGCAGAGAATAATCACTACACTTTAAGAAAGTTGGCATGAAACCGTGTTAAATTAAAATCCTATTTCCTAAAGGGCTTATTCATTCATTCATCCGACAAACATCACCGAGGGCCCCTGTGAGTCAGGCACTGTAGCAGGCGCTAGGCTGACCCTCAGCTATAGGCGAGACCCAGCTCTCCCTGGTATCATTCCCCTTACTGTTCTCAGCACCTGTGGCTGCTGCAAATGTATTGATAAAGTCTCACTGGGAAGTGGGTGAAAGCCATTTTCTCTCTCTAAGTAAGCAGTAGCCATCATTACAGTAGAGGCATGACTTTTGGTTCTAGTGTGTTCTTTCCGGCACCGAACGGAGCTCCTGATGGACCTGCAGATCTGCGGGGACATTTGAATTCTCTGGCACTTTCTTCACAGGGAATGTGAAAGGAAATTTCCTCCACTCTGGAATTTGTTTAGTCTGGAGAAGGCTTGTTTATTTCCCACTTCTCAGAGCTGCCAGGGAATCCCACGGAGTCTTTGGGGGTGAGGTTTCCCTTGTGCTGGCATCTCTGTTTGAACCAGAAGGTGACATTTCCAGGGGGAAGGGACATGCTTGAGGTGAGAGCAAGTCAGTGGGTGAACTCATGACTCTTCTGTCACCAGGAACCCCAAGTGTGTCCCTGTGTACGTCCCAGTGTGTCGGATTATAGTGCAACTAGTGATCAGATCTCAGAACCATAAAACTTTGGAGCCAGAAGGAAATTCAGGGGTCACCAACTCTAGTTTTATGACTTCATTGTTGGGGAGGCTGAAGCCTGGAGAAGGAGAAAGGGGAAGGACTCGTGCTTTCGAGGCAGGACTAGGGCTAGATTTCAGATCTTCCCAAGGTCATGTTCCATGCATTTTACCTACACTGGGTACCACCACCTCTCTCTACCCCTACTGCTTTGCTTAAACTTTGACAAGGTCAAGGCATTGTCATTAGGAGGCTTTGGATGGAAAGAGAGAGAAGATCCAGTTTGGGCATACACTACTGGGTCCACCCTCATCTGAGCTTTCCTAGGCTCATCCTTGGACCTCATCCAACTACCGATTTCTAGGGGTCAAAGATTTCTAGGGGCCAAAGAACAATAACCCCCTGAAATTCAAAATGATACACAAGATTGTGCCACATTAGTCTTGTCAGCTGTCCATCTGGATTAGTCTTATCAACAGTCCACTTCTGAGAAGTGTATGCTTATGTGGATATTCACCATATCCAAAACTGAGCAAATTCATGGGCTGCTGACTTGCTTGGGATTTTCCAGGTGTGTATGTGTCTCTCATTTGAAACCATCCCGCAGAGCAGGCAGGCTGCAGGGCGGATAGTCTGAGGCTGACCCAGAATTCCTGTTAGAGTCTACAACGTCTGGTCTGTGTTGTGTAAGGTTAGTCATATAACCTCTCTGGGCTAGTGTTCTTCCCCGAGCACTGGGGCTTATTATGATGCTTACCTCATGGCTTTTGAAAAGACTAAGGGAGGAACTGATGGAGAAATGCTTAGCCAAGAGTAAGTGCCAGCGAGATGGATGGGCTGCCAGCTCTCTGTTTTGTCCGCCGTTCTGCCTCCCATGAGGTGACTTAGCTGTGGGCAGAGATAAAGCCTGCTGGCTCCTGCCAAGAGCCACCCTGTAAGACAAAGGTTTGCTGTCATTCCTGAAAACTTAACAACGTGGAAAGGGACTGTCCCGTTGGAACTGGGATCCCTGGGCACCAAGGAAGTAGGTTAAAGGTTCTGACTAGGACCTACCAGTCTCCAGGCTGGCATTGTCCCTACTGAGAGGGTGTTGACCGCAGAGAAGAATGTGGGTTGGGTAGAGCAATCTCAGGGACACGGGGGGAAACATATCCCCTATTTGGGTCTCCTATCTGGCTTGATACACTTTGAAGATGCCCACTTAGGAATGCCGTTTTTGATTTCCAGTGGAGCATAAATCTCCTTGGAAGGAGTCATCTGATACCAGTATGAATTGTATATGTCAAAGTTAGTGAGTTTGCCAGCTCTCTTCTGGCCCAAGAACCCGATAGTTGGGGAGGAAGGAAATGCAGGGAAGTGAGAAGGGAGAAAGGAAGGATGAAATGGAGACCAAGGATAGAGGATAGGATTCTGCAGTTATGGAGGTTAGTATGTTTCTGGTCTAAAATAAAGTTTGGGGACGCCTGGGTGGCTCAGTTGGTTAAGCGGCTGCCTTCGGCTCAGGTCATGATCCCAGGGTCCTGGGATCGAGTCCCACATCGGGCTCCTTGCTCAGCGGGGAGCCTGCTTCACCCTCTGCTTCTGCCTGCCTCCCTGCCTACTTGTGATCTCTCTCTCTCTCCCTCTCTGACAAATAAATAAAGAAAATCTTAAAATAAAGTTTGGGGATGGCCTGTGACTTGAAAATGGCAAAGCTCTCCTTTCTCCTTTGCATCTAACAATTTTGAGTAGATTGAATTTATTTTGATGTTTTGCTGTTTATCAATTAATAACTTAATTTTCAAGATATATTTTTATCCACTTAGAGGAAACATCAAATGCATTTTCTCCTAAATGATGTGCATGGGGGCCCTGGATGGCACAGTGGGTTGAGCATCTGACTCTTTGTTTTGGCTCAGGTCGTGATTTCAGGGTCATGAGATGGAGCCCCGCGTCCAGCTCTGCCCTCTGTGTGGAGTCTGCTTAAGATTCTCTCCCCCTCTCCCTCTGCCCCTTCCCCAGCTCACTCTCTCTCTAAAATAAATAAATAAATCTTAAAAAAAATAAATGATCTGGGCACTTGGTGCATGCGTGGTGCTTTAGCAAGTGTGATAGCATATCGACCCATGTTATCACACATTCTGCAATAACTCCCCAACGATTTCTCTGCTTAATCCCCTTGCCAGGTCTTTGTGGGTGTTCTTGTTCTTTTCCTGGAAGGGTGGTTCATAAATAATACATATTCTATAATTTTTTAAGGTGATAATGATGATGAGGAGGATGGTGCTTTAATGAGCCAACTTCCTCATTTATTTTCAACCTAAAACAACCTCTGTCTCCTTGACCTTCTTGGATAGCACACAGCAGGGAAAGGGTGGGTCCCCCTTGAGGTCCTCTAGGTCCCCTGCCCTCCCTAAACAGCTTAAATCCATTCAGATTACTTCCTCTCTCTGGGTCTTGGTTCCTTCATGTTAAAATGACAGAGAGTTGGAGGCTTACGGGGGTGGGGGGGGTTGGGCGGTAAGGCAAAGTGAGTGAATCAAGACTGGTGGGGACTGTTGACTGCTAGAGAGGCTGTACCCATGTAAGGGTTGGTGGCCCCTGGGTTCCAGATGTCAACCCTTGCAAGAATAAAGACCCGCTTCTACTGGAACACTCTCTTTCCTTTTTCCAAAGAAATTCAGAAAGTCATATACATATTTTTTTTAATCATCTGATTTTTAAATGCTGGCAAGGAATGCAGATTTTTAAAAAGTGCTTCAAGCCAGACAGAGCTCAAACCGGGAGTCAACAACAGCCTGTTTTCTCGGAATGGAACAATCCAGAAGGCCCCTCTCCCGTAAGCAGCCTGAGGTTCTTTAGATAATGTTAACTCACAGTAAGAAGGGAAACTCTGATTTGCCTCCTACTCGTAAAGCTAAATCTTCAGCGACTGTAAGTCTAGAGGAAGGGGCTGAAGTCTCCGCCTTGGCTAATCATCAGTTACTCAAGGAATTTGAAAAATTACAGATTATATGAAGTCCCACTCCAGCCCCACGGAGCAGGGATCTCCGAGAGTGGCACCAAGACATTTTTACTTTTATTTATTTTTTAAAAAAAGATTTATTTGAGAGAAAGAGAGAGCGTGTACCCCTGATATCATGCACAGAGAAAGGCACAACATCACTTCTGTGGGGTTCTTGCCCAAAATGCATGGTCTCGATCTGATCATAAGAAAACATCAGACCCCTAAACTGAGGAACTGTCCCAGGGCAGAGGAGCCTTCTGTAGGCATAAGGACTACCTGCGTGTGGGATTCTGAATGGGACCCTGGACAGGAGCAAGGACGTTAGTGAGACCGTGTTGAAACCTAATGATAGTGTAGTTAATTGTATGGAAACAATGTCAATTTCCTGCTTGTGCTAATAAGAGTGTTTGTCTTATATAAAATATTAACATCAGGGGAGCTGGGTGAAGGGTATATGGACAACCTACATTATTTTTACAAGTTTTCCATAATCTGAAATTACTCAAAAATTTTTTTGAAAAAAGCCTTCTACAGGGGCGCCTGGGTGGCTCAGTGGGTTAAAGCCTCTGCCTTCGCCTTGGGTCATTATCTGAGGGTCCTGGGATCGAGCCCCACATCGGGCTCTCTCTCTGCCTGCCTCTCTGCCTCCTTGTGATCTCTCTCTCTCTGTCAAATAAATAAATAAAATCTTAAAAAAAAAAGGAAAGAAAGGAAAAAGCCTTCTACATATTTGCCTGGTCAAAGATCTGGAGTCAGGTACAGACAGACGCCTTGTGGCTCCCCTTAGACCTGTTCCTATCACAGCTTCACTGAGCGACTGCATATTTAGTTCATTTTTTGATTATACGTCCAGCCTGTACCCTCTGTGGACCCAATCCTAGAACACAGAAGTTAAAATATCATCATGCATTAAAAGATTTATCCATGGCAGTGGAAATACCATAAGAGAAAATAGAATAAAAAACTGGGGAAAAAAAAAAAAAGTAACTCCTGTTCTGACTTCTTTGAAGGTCGGCATAAAAAGAAAATGTGCTTCTGCATTCCTGGGAGACGGTGGCTTAGAAAGCCAAAAGAGATGGAATGAAGACTGAATCCCCTCCGAGTGGTCTGAATCAGCCTGGTCTCCCTACACTAATCCTTGCTCCCGGGGCGAAATCATTACTCCACCCCCGCCCCACCCCTCACCCTCCTCCATCCTTGTGAATCCACCAGTTCCTCCCACTGGAAGCAGCTTTGTTGGAATTAGTTGGCTGTAGCTAGGATGGGAGTAAAGTAATGGAAAAAGCAGAGAATGGGCGAAGGGCATGGGGTAAGAGCCAGAAGGACCTTGGCGGAGAGCTTCTGGAGCTAAAGCCTGGAGACCCACCCCCAGGGACCTGGCAGGGTCCCAAAGCCCTCCTGCAGAAGCTCAGTGCACCGGAGGGACGGCCGGAGGTGTGGGACGGGGGGCCACCGCCAGCTGCTCCAGGGGGTCTCTGAGGCAAACAAAACCTTGGCAACGTGTGAGCCTGATTTTCTAGAGCGTTTCTGGTCAGCATTTCACACGCCTTTGCTAGTGGTTCCGTAGCCAGATAGAGGGTATCAGTGTCCTATCTGGGGACTGGTCTGATAAGAAACTGACCGGGAGCCCTAGAGGGGAAAATATCACCACTGGCTGGGCCACTAAATGAGCTCCAGCCCGAGGGACACAGCCATTCTGATCGCCAAGGCAGGTCACAGCGACGCAGTCCTGGTCTGTCTCCTAACACGAGTTAGACCCCCAGCCTGTGCATACGTAGGTAGCCAACTACGTGCCTCTCTTGCTCATCAGGGGGCCTGATAGTCCAAACCATGGCTTCGTCCGTCTGGATTAGTAGTGCATGGACGGGTGACGCGTATTATGCGGTGTGGGACCGAGTCAGCTTTCCTTCCAAGAAGCCAATTTTAGTGGGAGAGGGAGACAAGGAGAGCACAGGAATGCAGGTACTGTCCAGGGTGGGCATCTTGGGTGGGCTCCGAAGGGAGCACCTGGGCAGAGCCTGTAGGTAAGCGGGCTTCGAGAAGGAGCTGGGCATCCCCGGACAGGGAGGGAAGACAGACAGGAGGGAAGACAGAAGAATCCCAGGCAAGACCTGGCCCAGGTCTGCGGCAGTTACAACATGAGACTCTGGCAGGCTTTTCCAGCCAGGGGCCCTGTGGGGCCTGGCAGAGGCACGGCAGCAGCAGAGTCCCAGCGTGAGCAAGGGAGGGAGAAAATGCCATTCCACTTCAGAGGAGACCTCGAGGTTCTGGAACTCGGTGGGCAGGGATCAGCAAACCACAGCCCACAGGCCTGTTGTGGCTCAGTGCCTGCTTTTGTACACAGTCCCGCAGGCCCCGATCTGTACCTGTTCTCGAAGGTATCGTCTGCGGCTGCTGGCAGGCCTCAGCGGCTGCCGAGTTGTGACTACCTGAGGCCACATGGCCGGCAGAGGCTCTAATATTTATTATCTGGCCCTTTACAGGAAAGCCGTGCTGACCCCTGATCCAGGACGTATTGGGTTCTGTCTGTGCCTTCTAAGAAGACAAACTCCTTCCCCAAAGAAAACCCCCCTTAGGAGGTACCCCAGATTCTGTTTTGACTGTTCTACCAAACGGTTCTCGTGGCCAAGGCTCCACACGTCCTTCCAGCACCTAAGAAGTCACAGCATTTCTGTGAGCACAAATCCCCTCATACAGGGGCCGGAAACAGGCTCATCTCTTAGGACACTTTGGCGGATGACGGTCAACAAAAGAGAGGAGGGAGAAGAAGAGAAATCAGGCTTACGTATGAGAATCCTGTGAAACGGCCAGTGGTTGTGTACTATTTTTAATCTCAAAATAAATGTGTCTTCCCTCCAAAGGGACAACTTCTGCTAACAATAACTCACCGCAGACAGATCCTTGGTGGGAGTGAATTGTTTATTTCTGGGGACGCCCAGAGTCCCAGGCAGGAAGTAAAGGGTTTGGGAAGGAAAAATGAGAGCTAACGTGTGGAGCAGCAGACTTCAGAGTTTCTGAGAGCGCAGAGCTGTGTCAAAGTCCCCCAAAGGAATCAGACTTCCAGACATTGCAAGCTCTTTCTAAATGAGACCTGGAGTCTCTGACCAAGGTGAATTATTCCAGCCTTAAGTAGCCCCTGGGGACTTAAAATACAAATAGTCTTCACAGTTTTTCCAAAGCCAACAAGAGGCACTCACCAGTCCTTGGCTCTAGACTTAAGCAGGATCTGAGAAACTTCTAAGATATAACTTCCCCCTCAAGA
>CM053616.1:17552294-17567156 GCA_028646535.1 Procyon lotor
CGGGCCCCTTAGTCCTGCACCATCTCTAGGGTCTGGCCCCCATCCCTTCGGTCCAAGGCAGGGCTGCATTCCAGGCAGCAAGAAAGAGGAAGACAGTAGAAACAAGTATTGTGGCTGTCATCAAAACAACACGAAGTGGTAAAGCATTGGCGAGGATGTGGAGAAAAGGGAATTTGTGGGCACTGTGAACCACCCTATGATCTCGGAATTCCACCTCTGGGTATTGATCTGTAGAAAATGAAAACACTGGGCACTTTCTCATGCGCACAAGGATCTGTAGAACAGATAAATGCATGAATATTCCCATTAAGCACATTTTTCTGCTTTCACCTCTTTCTCTTTCTTCCCCTGTTCCCTTTCGGGTTCTTTCTTCTTCCTTCTCCACTTGTGCCCGGTGCTTCTCTCAGACACATGGACATTGTATGATCCTGCTGGGCTCGAAAGATCACTGACCCTCCAAAGCCCAATGACTCAGTATCAGAAAATCTAAGTTTTCTTCTTTTCTCTGCCTTTTCAAGGAGTGCGTTGTAATTTCCCTGCAGGAGTGGAAGCGATCAGGACAGTGGACATATGTGCACGGGCAGCAAGAGAAAAAAAGAGGGGAATTTGAAGAGGTGAAAGCAAACCTTCACATACGTTCTGACCAGTGGAAGGGAATTCAACTTGTGTTCAAGGGCAATTTGGCCATTGATTGTAACTGTCATCAAGCAGGGCGCCAGGAAAAAAAAATTGTATGCTGACTTTTATTCATTTATTTTAACATTTAACTCCTTAATTCATTAATTAAGTGGGACTTCCTCATTTGACTGAGAGGGAGCTAGACAAGGATGCACACAGTTGACTGTTAATTGGAAAATGAATAAAATGTTAAGGTATCTTTTGTTTCCCCTAAATTATATAATACATATAATATTATATGTAATATATAATATAAAATATAATATATTATGTATATAATAATACATACATAATACCTAAATTCGCACAGGGCCCTGATTACCATCAGGTGCATGCATTCAAGGTGTAAATAGCTCAGTTTTAAGTACATGGGTAATAGCTGAGCAAGTGAGAGATATATTACGTAGCTATTTCGATATTAATAATAGTGACCTCCAGACCTGTCCGATTCCAAGAAAACACACACACAGACACACACACACACACGAGACTAGGAAGGGGCCAGGGGCCTATAATGCCTGTCTCAAGGAAGGTTTCTGATAGCTGCCACATGGTAGTTTTGGAAACAACCCATTCACTCAGACTTACTCCACACCTGGCCATGTGAGAGGCTGGGAAATAGTCTTTCATCTGGGTGACCACGTGACTTGCTAAAAATATCAATGACTATGAGAAAAAGTAGCATGCTTCCTCTTTGTCAGGGAAGAGTTGTTTTTACTGCTGATTTTTGTAGGTCAATTTCATTTTGTTTTAATAGTAATATTGTTAAACTAACAGGCTTTTGGTTAACGTTTGCATGACATACTCTCCATTTCCACCTTTTTCAGCTTTTCTGAATGGATTCGTTTAAGCCAAGTGTCTTGGCCATAGCACGTAGCTGGATTTTGTTCCCTTTTCTATCCAATCTGATGATCTTGTCTTTAAATGGGTGACTAAATCCATTACTTTTATTGCATACTATTTTATTTTTGTTTTCTGTTTACTATCTACTTTTTCTTTATTTCTGTCTTTTCTCTCTGTCTATGATGGATGTGGAGTTGGGTAGAGCTGCATAGATCTTTCCATGCCCTCATGCTCATAGGAATACAGATTTGGTTGAGGAGCCCCATGAAAGTCCTTGGGATGGGCTTATGGGCTCTGATCAATCCATCTAGTGCCATGTGTGTACTCCCAAGCTAGTCATCGCCACTGGGATGGGAGTGGTGGTGGTGGTGGTGGTGGTGGTGGTGGTGGTGGTGGACCAAGCCATGCTTGGTCATGAACCAGGCTCATAGTCGGGCAGAGGGATTAGACCCACCCAATAACAGAGATGAGACATGGAGGAGGGGTGCTATTACCAAAAGAAGGGGACTAGATGTCTTCCCAGGAGGATCTATCCTAAGTATATATGTACCTAACAACAGAGTTTCAAAATATGTGATAGAATTGACAGAGCAGAAGGAGAAATAGACAAATCCCTCATCAGTTGGGAAGTTCACAACTTTATTTTTCCTACAGCATTGGAAGACTGGAACAGAATTCAATTTCTCTCACCTGCTTGAACAATTAGAAGATTAATAATCACTCCTTGCCCTCAAGGTAGGGAAATATTTTTTTTCTTTTGCTAATTATTCCGCCTTAGAATTTAATGAGCCATGGAGAATGATTGTAAAAGAAAAAGTGAAAGAAAAGAGTGCCTTTGGGATTAAGCAGAGAGGAGAGAGGGATTTTACCCAAAATAAGGTCAAAGATGGGAGTGGGAGTGAGTCGAAAGCAGGACCACATACCGCTCAGGGACCCAGCCCAGGGAGGCCTCACCTGAATGGCAAGATGGTGCTTTAGGGAAGTGGATCTGTAAGCACTGGGAGATGCTTTCCAAAGTTTTCTGCACCCAAATGAACAAGTGCTACTGGAGTAAAGGGAATGTGTGAGCTATGACAGTGAATGTCTAGGCAGTCATCAATGGAGACAGATTCCTTATGAAGAGAGGGGCCTCCCTGATGTCCTTGATATGGCCTAAGATACCAGAACCTGTGCAAAATCAGGAGGGAAGTCGGTGGAAATAGCTAGTAATGAATGAAATTGGATTATCATCATAATTCAGTGGGAGCTTAGAGTTGAGTTCATTTATTTCTTCCTTTTCACCGTATTGCCTTTCTCTTTCTTTCCTCCCTTCCTTCCTCCCTCCCTCCCTTGCTGCCTCCCTCTCCCATCCTTTCCTTACTTCGTTGACTAGAACTTTCAGTGTGATGTTGAATGACAGTGATGAGAGAAGACATTCTTATCTTATTCCTGATCTTGAGGAAAAATATTCGATTTTCCACTATTACAAATGGTATTTGCTGTAAGTGTTGTGTACATCCCCTTTATGAGGTTAAAGAAGTTTTCTGCTCACCCCCACTTCTCCCCTGAAGTTCCCTAAGAGCTTCTTATCATGAATGAATGTCAGATTTTGTCAAATGCTTTTTCTGTATCTGTTCAGACGATAACATAGTTTTCTTCTGTTAATATGGTGAAATATATTGATTGTTTTTCAAATGCTGAGCCAGCTAATTATTCCTGGACTAAACTTCTCTCAGTCATAATATATCGTCCCCTCCATATAGTGCTGAGTTGTATTGTTATGCCCAGATTTTGAAATCCCCGAAGACCACCAGGGAGCCGAGTCCAATGCAAAAGCAAAAGAGCCTTTATTCGGGCTAACTCGAGCTCAGTCTCCCACACTCACCGACGCAGTGGCGTGATGTAGAGAAAGAGAGCGAGTTTCGAAAAGCGCCGCAGTTTTATAGGGGCCAGTGGCCAATGAGATGGTAACACACACAGAAAGTTGCATAATCATGTTAGGCCACACACAGGTGGCCAATTGAATTGCAATTTACCCTATGGTAGCTGTTTGAGCCAGCCTATCACTCTGGTCAGAATTGGCGTGCAAATTTGGCAGGCAAAAGGCGGGGTTTACATTCTTTGGCGGTTAGGGGTTCCGCATTCCTATTGGCTAACTCAAACTCAAGGGCCAGCAAGGCAATATTCTGACATGGGGGTTATACACAAGATGGCGGGTGTAGCACAAAATGGAGTTAGCCTTGCTCTGCTCTTTCAGTATTTGCTAGTATTTTTGGCAACTATTTGCATCTATGTTTATGATCAGTATTGGCCTATATTATTGCAATGTCTTTGGTTTTGATATTAGGGTAGTACTGACTCCACAAAATGAATTGGGAAGAGTTCTTGTCTCTTCTGTTTTCTGGAAAGAGTATATAGAATTGAGTGAGTTTTGGTAGTTTGCATCTTCCAAAGAACTGTTTTATTTTTTGTAAAGCTATCAAATTTATGAGACTAGAGTTGTTTGTAGAATTCTCTTTTATCCTTTTAATGTCCATGGGGTCTGTAGTGATGTCTCTGCTTTCATTCCTGATACTGGGTCTTTGTTTCTTCTTGTTCTGTCTGGCTTAAAGTTTAATCAGTTTTATTGATCTCTTTAAAGAACAGCTTTTGGTTTCATTTTGTTTCTCTATTGTATTTCTGTTTTCATTTTCACTGTGCTCTGATCTTAATACTTTCTCTTTTTATACTTGCTTTGGGTTTAATTTTTTTTCCTTCCAGTTTAAGATAGAAGTTTAGACTATTAATTTAAGATCTACTGATTTTCTAGTATATGCATTCAGTATCTAGTATATGCATTCAGTAAATTACAAAATATGCATTTTGTAATTTTCCTGTAAGCATGGTGTTAGCTGCATCCTACAAATTGTGATGTTATATTTTCATTTTTATTTATTTCACAATAATTTGTAATTTCCTTTGAGACTTCCTCTGTAACTCGTGAGTTTGTGAGAAGTGTTTTTTAATTCAAAAATTTGAGGGATTTTCCAGATGTTTTTCTATATTTGGTGTCAACCTAATTTTGTTATTGTTTGAAACATCTTTTGTATGATTCTTGTCTTTTAAATTTGTAAAAATATGTTCTATGACTCAGAATATGGTCTATTTTGGCAACTGTCCCATGTGCACTTGAATGTGCAAGGGCAACTGGGTGGCTCAGTCAGTTGAGCATCTGACTCTTGATTTCAGTTCAGGGTTGTAGGATCAAGCCCCATGTTGAGCTCCACACTGGGTGTGGAATCTTTGAGATTCTCTCTCTCTAGGTTTCAGCCCCTTCCCAGGTTTCTCCTCTCAGAAAAAAAAAAAAAAAAATATATATATATATATATACATATATATTTATAAACTATATGTAAAATACAAATATTTTATATTTATAAATAAATAAATATAAATATAAATATATATATATATGCATTCTGCTGATGCTGGATAGAGTGTTCAAGAAACGTCAGTTAGGTCAAGTTGGTTGATAGTGTTGTTCAGGTCTTTTATTTTCTTATTGATTTTCTGTCTTCTTGTCCTTTCAATTACTGATTGAGGAGTACTGAAGTTTTAATTCCTAACTGCAGATTTCTCTATTCTCCTTTAGTTCTATTAGCTCTTGCTTCACATTTTATAATTCTGTTGTTTGGTACATACCCATTTATTTAGAACTCTTATGTCTTTTTGGAGACTTGGCCCCTTTATGGTTATCTAAGGTCTCTTTATCCCTGATGTTCCTTGTTCTGAAGCCTTCTTTGTTTGGTACTAATATAGCTATTCCAGGTTTTTTTGGTTAGTGATGATATGGTATATCTTTTATCTATGTCTTTATACATAAAAGAGATTTCTTATAGAAAGCATATATTTGGGCCTTGCTTTCATGTTCAATTTGGCAATCTGTGTCTTTTAATGAATATCTAACCATACTAATTAAAAGACAGAAATTGATTATTGATTATTATGTGGTTAGATTAAAATCTACCTTATAGCCCAATGTTTTCTATTTGTTCCATCTGTTCTTTATTTTTTCCTTTATGTGTATTCTTTTGGGTTAATTAATTCAACATATTTAACGATTCCATTTTGTCTAATAATGTATTGACATTATCTTCTGACTTGCGTGGTTTCTGACAAAAAGAAAAGAAAAGGACGTCATTTTGCTCACTCATGTTTGTGGACTAAATTTGTAACCACTGCTCATATAGCATATTGCCATGTGGTTCGTGCAATCCTATGAGGTAAGGAATTACTATTTCCACGTACAGATGAGATTCAGAAAGGGTGAGAAGAGGAGGCAGAATTCCATTTGGGTCCTACCGAATTGCGTGGGACCACCGCCCCGTGGTGCCTTCTGGGACTGTGGGGTGTGAGTGTGAGATTCGGGATCAGGACGTGGCACTGCCTACGTCCTCAGCCTGTGCGAAGGAAAGCTTTGAGGGACTGTTGGGGGAACAAAGGCGTTTAGGGTGAGGGGAAAGACCTGGCATGGCTTAGGGTGGACGGAGGCAGGGTGGGTGGAGCTGGTGGGCTTCCCACGTGGACTCAGTAGGAAGCAGATCTTGGGGGGAAGAGTAGTAATGCCTGGAGTGTGTGGTTTTTCCTCTTGTTCCCATGTGGGAGAGTGGGGTGCTCATAACCTTGGAATGTGGGTCCCATACCGGGGCAGGGGTGAGGTGTGTCCCGATGTTGGGGAATCCAGGCCTTGGGGATTGGGGGTGAAGGTGGGTGCACGGGAAAGGCAGTGATGAAGAATGGAGCTGCGGGATAATAGCCCCGAGGGTTCTGCCCACTCAGAACTCTCTCCTCTTCTTCAGAATCGCCCCAGCCTGTAACTCCAAGAGGAAAGGATGGGGAGAGGGGGTTGCACTTCTTTCTTTTATGCACGCACATGCACGCCCATACACACACACAGTCCTTGTGTGCCTTTCCGTAGGTTTAATTACATACTCGTTCGTTCACTTCTGTATCCATATTTTTATCAATAGATATTATTGCCACCCCCTACCCTGTAACCTGATTCTCCTGAATGCAGGAGGTGGGGGTGGGCAAAGCATGCCGCTGAGTGACCCACAATTCCCAGCTCCCCTCAGGCAGGGGAGTAAGACCACACCCCTCAGACCACCCCGAGTAAGACCTGCCTATGAGGCTCAGTTTCCTGGGAGCCCTCACAGAGACATAATGCCCTGGTTTTATCTGGGCAGCTGGCCTGCCACTGGATCTCTGCTGGGGGCGTGAGCAAGGTTCACCTTTGAGCCCACGTCTCCATACACGAGAAGCTGCTGTTCTTCACTATTTAATACACCTTGGGATTCTGTCCTAACCTCCTCCCTTCCTCCCCTCCCTCCTCCTCCCTCCCAGGGGATGACTCTGCTAGACCACCTATTCCCCAGGCTGGCCATCCAGCCACTTCTAGGTGTCCAAGCCTTCTTGCCTCCCCAATGCCCATCCACACCACCATGCCCTTCAAAGGCCACTTAAAGGCCACCTCCTCCAGGAAGCCTTCTGGGAATCCCCTAATCAGAATTCATCATGTTAACCTCTTGGCCCTCGTATCAAATGACTTGTACCTCCGTTCCACAGTTAACCTGGTTTGGTCTATTTTCACCAGAGGCAGCTCCTGGAGAATGGATTACCCCTGTTCTTCCCAAATCCCAGATGTGCTCTACCATGTTGAGACATGACCGGGCCTTTCTTGTGGAAACGCTTCCGTGGCCTCTCTTTGCTCTGGAGATCAAGTATGAGCCCATGAGGCTCCCTCCGATCTGGCCTCCTTCTCCCACCTCATCTCTAAACCCCACAAGAGCAGGGACAAGAGGAGGCCACACTGTGTGCGGCTCACCCAAAACAGCTGGGCAGACAGAGCCGACCGAGCTCAGCCCCAGTCCCAGCCTCGGGCTCCTGCGGGCTCTGCCGGGCTGGAGTGGCCCGGAGGAAAGAATTCCCACTTGCCTTGCAGGAGTAGTGAGATGAAGGTGGGCCCCCAGAGAAGCCCTCCTCTCCCCACTTGCTGGATGTGAAAGACATGCAGGCATGCTAAGCCCTTCCCCTCCAGCCTTGCTCCAACAGAGTCCAGGGCCACGGACAGGAATTCTTTGGAAGAACACTCTGCAGCTGTGGAAAGTCCCCTGAGTAATGCTTCCTGACCCTTTAGTCTAAAGTGTCTACAATGTCTGACTTCACAGGCTTCTAAAGGAGAGGTCCACATATTTGGGATATGATTCCATCTGATGCTAACCTGATATTTCTAGCAGTTTCCCTCCTCCACCCCCAAGGGAGGTGGAGGATATGGTCACGGGTCTGGAATCCCGGGCTTTGAAAAGCACAAAGACTCAGCAGCTAGTTCACCCACCTTGGAAATTAGGGTGATCGCAATTTCAGTTTCCTACATCTATAAAATAATGCAGTAACTAATAGTAACTAAAAAAAGAGCTAGAAGGGGAGTTGGATTTTCTAACTCTTTTCCCATGGCTATGGAAACCTCTTCAAAGAAACGCTGTCAGAGGAAGCAGCCACTCGAGGACATCCTTGGAGCTGCAGCTGTTTTGGACATGGGAACTGAGACTCCGTTTCCAAATTCCCTTCCCATGTGAGGCAGAAACCCCGGGGCTCCTCTGGGCTCTGTTTATAAAACCATTACTCTGACTGAGCCATCCTGCTTCTAGGTGTTAAGGGAAATGCAAACAGGGCCACACAAGAACTTGTACACAAGCTCAATGTCCATTGGCAGGTGAACGTAGAGGAGCAAATGATGTATTTGTCCAACAGAATACTGCCAAGCGACCAAAAGGAAGGGGTGAACTATTGACGTGTGCCAGACCAAAAGACATGTATGTATCCCATACGATGCGTTTGTATGAACTCTAGAAAACACCAGCTCATCTGTAGTGATGGAGAATGGGTCAGTGATTGCCTGCGGGTGGGGAGGGAGGGAGAGAAGGGGGCCAAGGGCATGAGGAGTGATGGAAATGCTCCATATCTTGATTGAGGGGTGGTGTATAAGTATATATGTTCTATATATCAAGACATATCAGACACTTTAAATACGTACAATTTATTGTATGTTAATTATACCTCAATAAAATTGTAAAAGGAAAAAAAAAAGGCCATCAGATTGTTGCATCTCAGAAAACTAGCTTAAAAGGCACAAAAATTATCACTGAATTGTCACCAAAGCTAGTCCTGGGACCTTGTTCTCCCCTGTGACCCATGTTGAGCCTAATGTCCATCGCGCTAGTGATTCCCAGCTGGGGAGAGGCTCTAGAGGTTTCCAGCAGGATACATGAGAAGACCTCTTTGTCCTTTTGCTGGCAAAGAACACTAGAACCTGCAGTTTTCGGACTGTGAGCGGCTGCTTGCAAGAGTCCCAAAGCCTCACTTGCGGCCTCTACACCGGCAGGCCAGGTCACCGCCCATCATGAGCGTTCCCCAAAATCCGGGCCCCCGACATCCTCCGCTGCTGAGCTCTATTTTCCATGATCTTCAAACCGCCTTCTTGGAAGGACTTGCTCCTACCTGGGTCTTGCTGAAGACGGGCGTCAGGTTTAAGAGGAAAGGGGTCACCGTGAGGTCAGCATTGGAGTGGGATGCAGGCTACGGGTTTTCCAAACGTTGGAATGAAATGAAAACACCCACACTCGTGCTACGACAAGGTGGAAAGCAGAGAAGCAAGGCAGACATTTATTTATGTCCTTCTCTGCCAAGAGCCCCTCACTGTCTGGCAGGTAAAACTCAGACACGGAACAGAAAAGTACTAATCAAGCAACACGTGTTTTGGTTTGATTGTTTGATTCTTTGCTTTTGACTTCTTTCCCAGTACCCATTAGTGCTGGGAAATGCGGAGGAAGCTCAGAAATGGGAGGATCGATGATCCACTCAGAGATAAAACGGGAGTGATGAGTGGAAGTGTGCAGATAACAGGGGCCATGTGCTACTTTGAGATGACCCCAAGCACTTTCCAAATTTCCTTATGCCTCTAAACTGTTAGGAATTGAAGAAAGGGAAAATTCTTTTGGCCTAGAATCATCAGCAAGGAAGAAATGGGGTTTAAGAAATAGAGTGGAAGAAAACCATGAGGGGGAGGAGAAAGGGTAAGGAAGTACAATGATAAAGCAAGAAATAAATGTTAAAGAGAGTAGAATTTAATTTGATTGGATGCAATGTTGAATATGACCATAATTATGTAAAAATTAAATAAAACCCAGAAATACGGTCATTCATATGTCTCTGTACACCACTGAAAATGCACACACACTGCCTGGAGGGGTAAGCTTCCCACGAGCAATGGGAATGTCAGTCAGAGTGTAGGGTAATCAAGTGGGAGTTTTAGTTTATCTCTATTGCTTAAATATTTTATCATTATTCTCAGGACTTCTGTGCATTTTTCTTTTCTTTTAAGATTTTATTTATTTATATTACACAAAAAGAGAGATCACAATTACGCAAAGAGACAGGCAGAGAGAGGGGGAAGCAGACTCCCTGCTGAGCAGAGAGCCCAATGCGGGGCTCGATCCTAGGATGCTGGGATCATGACCTGAGCTGAAGGCAGAGGCTTTAACCCATTGAGCCACCCAGGTCCCATTTCTGTGCATTTTTCTTTCATTATCTATTTTTCAATTTTTTTGTGGTAGTAAAATATATGTAACATAAAATTTACTGTCTTAACCATTTCCAAGCACAGGGTTTAGTAGCATCACTGTGCATCCATTCTTCTCCAGAACTTTTTCCTCTTCGCCCCCATTGGAAACTCTGTAGCCATTAAACAGTAACATCTCCCAGACCCTGGTAACCACCATTCTATTTCCTGTCTCCATGAGTGTGACTACTCCAGGGCACCTCATGTAAGTGGAAGAATACAATATTTGTCCTTTGGGATCTGCCTAATTTCACGGAGCATGATATTTTCAAAGATTGCGTGTGTTGTAGCACGTGTCAGAATTTTATTCCCTTTTAAGGTGGAATAATATTACGCTGTATAGATAGACCACATTTTGTTTATCCATTCATCCATCCATGGGTTGTTGCTGCCTTTTGGCTATCAGGAAAAATGCTCTGAACGTGGGTGTGCAAATATCTCTTTGAGACCTTGCTTCCGATTTTTTTTTTTAAGATTTTGTTTATTTGAGAGAGACAGAGTGAGGGGGAGGAGCAGAGAGGGAAGGAGAGTGAGGGGGAATGAATCTCAAGCAGACTTTATGCTGAGCTTGGAGCCCAATGTGGGGCTGATCTCATGACCCCAAGACCACGACCAAAATGGAAACTAAGAGTTGGACACCCAACTGACTGAGCCACCCAGATGCCCCCTTTGTTTTCAGTTCTTTGGGTATACACCCAGAAGTGGGATTGCTGGAGCCTACGGTAATGTATGTTTATTTGTGCAAGCAACTACCGTACTGTTTTCCACAGCGACCAGCGAATGCTTTTACCTACCAGCAGTGCACAAGACTTCCAGTATCTCTGTTTATTTGCCAACACTCATTACTTTCTCTTTATTTTTTGATAACAGCCATCCTAATGGGTATGAAGCGGTAACTCATTCTGGTTTTGTTGTGCATTTTCCTAATGATTAGTGATGGTGAATATCATTTCATGTGGATCTGTGAATTGTTTATTTATTTAGTTATTTTTAAGTAATGTCTACACCCAATGATCTCAGGGGCCCAAATTCATGAACTTGAGGTCAAGAGTTGCAAGCTCTTCCAACCAGATGCCCCATCACGTGAATCTGAGAATTTTTAAGTAGCAGAATATTTAGATTTCAGCCTGAGATGTGACCTTTCTGCATGGGACGGAGGCTGCCCTCCTTCTCTGCATCGGTAGCTTGCCAGAGGTATAGGGGTCAGGGAGGTGGGAAGGTAGAGGAGAGAGGGAAGGAAAGTCCTATCAATCAGTGTATTAGATAATTAAGTTACAACTCCCCTGAACAATACACAGCTATTTTGCTTCTAGATGGGCAGAAACCAGCCTAAAAGTCAAGGGCAATTTGCTGGTGGGAAATACGCTCATTCCCAAGTAGTGGTGAAGACACAGTCCAGGTGGGGTGCAGACGTGCTTGACCTCTGGACAGTTTTTGGAAATGCCCCAGAACAGCTGTCAATTAACCCACACAGTTCAAAGAGATTTTCAGAAAGCGTGTGTCAGCCTGGCTATCTTCACTTTATTGAACTTCCTGTTTGCAGAGTGAGCTCAAGGATTTTTCTTCGTGTTCGCCTACCTTTCTCTCTGGTCAGCTCCGGTCACGTGGGTTTCTGACCTCCGGGTGGGGTGGGGTGGGGGGGGGCATTGTATAAGATGAAGCCAAAATCAAAGTCAGCAGTAAGACTTCGTGGCTGAGGTTTTGCTACCTCTGAGTTCAAAAGCTGAAGGCTTTTCAGTAACACGACTTGTCCTGGGTGTAGCACTTTCTTAACAAATTTTGCTTAAACCAGAAGTCAAGCTGGGTGTTTGTGATCAACACACCCTTTCCTGTCTTACCACATCCAGGCCTAATTTGGCTTCCTGGGGTATTGCGGTTTTTGTTAGTTTAAAAATAAACAACCCCCCAAATAAATAAACAAAATCCCTTTGACGTTCCCACAAAGAACACATCACTGTATGTGTTTGCAGCTGGGGAAAGTGACCTAAGAGAGAGGCTTACTCAAAATCTCTACGTAATGGCAGTTTGGTTAAGCCCGAAGGGCCCCCGCTCTGAGGGGCCTGTGTCCTGCCATTCCGTCCGGCAAATCGGCCCTTCCACTTGTCGTCTCCTTTGTAAAGCCTCTCTGGGCTGACGTGGACAGAACTCCCTCCTCTGTACTTGTTCAGCACCTCGAGGGCACTTAGCGCATCCAAGTGGCGCCCCGTGTAGACATTTCCTCTCTCCCATTAGCCTAGAACCTTGCGAAGTGTCTGGCACACAACAGGCCTTCTGGAATCTCTGAAGAGCCAAACCGGTTTCAGTGTGGTGGTTTCCGATTCAGGCAGGAACCGGGCTGGACCAACCTCCACAGTTTTCAACCCCGGTTTCTCCTGAGCCCAGGGGACTGAGGAGGGCCCACCAGCAATGCCCCTGGTGGGATCCAGGGTATTCCTGTCCCCCCATCCTCAGAGGAGGCCGCTCCCACAGCCAGCCCCATTGGGCTTCCCATACTCAGAGGGGAAGTGTGGGCTTGCTACGGAGAAAAGCCACAGACCTACACAGTACTAGGCACTTTCCCAGAAACTTGAGCCTGACCCCAGGAGGGCACCCTGCCAAGCTGCTCTGGGCCAGCGCCAGTCTTGGTACTTTCTGGGGGCTTCCTGGCTCTGGAAAACATGGCTCCCTGCTGCCCGTGTCAGGCCTCGGGGATCTGGAAACCGACAAGGCGCCGAGGAGCCGCCCAAGGGCAGGCTCTTTCTAGATTCAGATTGTGGAGGAGAATGTAAATTGAGGAAACACCCATTCGTGGAATGCCTGCTGGCCGTTGGCCCCCACCTCTGCCCGTTTCCTGTGCCTTTGGCCACCAGGAGCCCTTGACAAAGCATCTGTGCCAGATGCAGCAGCCCTGGGCCTTTTACGTTTTCTTCCATCACATTTGCTTTAAAAGGAAGGACTAAGTTCCTCTCTCTGCGTTTGGAACAGAGACTCAGCAAACACTTTCAACACATCCAGGGGAGCTTCAGGTAGCTTGGACGTGACCGTTATTATTCTTCACATCTTTTGTATAACTTCTTTGTGTCCCTCGCATGCATTTACAGTTGTTTTAAGTTACCAAAACAATAGAACTGGACACAGAAAATTGGAAAGTACAGAAAAGAGGGAAAAAAACATTTACTCAAAATCCCATCATCGTAACAACCATTTGGGTGTATCTGAGCTCTGTCCCAGGCGGACGGCTCTGCTTAGCCGAAGTCAGAGTGAATGTGAGACTGAATCGTTCTGGGTTTTCGTCCCCGTTCACATGGCACCACGAGCAGCTTTTCCTTGAAACTTTACGTTCACCATAAATCGTTTTAGCATTTAAAGAATATTAAAGGATGGACTTTCTTTAAAACCGTCCCTTGTTTCTTAAAAAATTGTACTTGTAGGGATGCCTGGGTGGCTCAGTTGGTTAAGCGGCTGCCTTCGGCTCAGGTCATGATCTAAGGGTCCTGGGATCGAGCCCCACATTGGGCTCCCTGCTCTACGGGGAGCCTGCTTCTCCCTCTGCCCGCCGCATCCCCTGCTTGTGCTCTCCAGCTTACTCTCTCTCTGTCAAATAAATAAAATCTTAAAAAATAAATAAAATAAATAGATAAATAATCTGACTTCTAGTAGTTATTCTTTTAAAAAAAATACGTTGGCCTCTTGGTGGGAATGCAAACTGGTGCAACCCACACTGGAAAACAGTGTGGAGGTTCCTCAAAAAGTTAAAAATAGAGCTACCCATGACCCAGCAGTTACATTATCAGGTATGTATCCAAAGGATACAAAAATGCTGATTTGAAGGACACGTGCACCCCAATGTTTACAGCAGCAATGTCCACAATAGCCAAACTATGGAAGGAACACAAATGTCCATCAACTGATGAATGGATAAAGAAGATGTGGTATATATACAATGGAATACCACTCGGCCATCCAAAAGAACAAAATCTTGTCATTTGCAACAATGTGGATGGAACTAGAGGGTATTATGCTAAGCGAAATAAGTCCGTAGAGAAAGAAAAATATCATATGACTTCACTCACAAGTGGAATTTAAGAAATAAAACAGATGAAAATAGTGGAAGGGAAGGAAAAATAAAATAAGGTAAAGACAGAGAGGGAGGCAAACCATAAGAGACTCTTAACTGTAGAGAACAAACTGAGGGTTGTTGGAGGGGAGGTGGATGGAGGAATGGGTTAGATGGGTGATGGGCATTAAGGAGGGCACTTGTTGGGACAGTACTGGGTGTTTATGGAAATGATGAATCACTAAATTCAGCTCCCGAGATCAACACTACACTACATGTTAACTAACTTGAATTTAAATTTTAAAAAATAATAAATAAAATACATCTAAAAAACTGTGTTGGCAAAAATGAACTACTGGGACTTCATCAAGATAAAAAGCTTTTGCACAGCAAAGGAAACAGTCAAAAAAACCCAAAAGACAACTGACAGAATGGGAGAAGATATTCGCAAATCACAAATCAGATAAAGGGCTAGTATCCAAAATCTATAAAGAACTTCTCAAACTCAACACCCAAAGAACAAATAATTCAATCAATAAATAGGCAGAAGACATGAACAGACATTTCTGCAAAGAGGACATCCAAATGGCCAACAGACACTTGAAAAAGTGCTCCACATCACTCAGCATCAGGGAAATAAAAATCAAAACCACAGTGAGATACCACCTCA
>CM053616.1:17567656-17584773 GCA_028646535.1 Procyon lotor
AAGGGGGTATCCGATGGTGCTGGAGCTGTTATCATAGCTAGTGAAGATGCTGTTAAAAAACATAACTTCACACCACTGGCAAGAATTGTGGGCTATTTCGTGTCTGGATGTGATCCCTCCATCATGGGTATCGGTAAGTTTGTAGTGTATGTTTCTGGAGAGAAGCCGTCTTTGGCATTTGGATACCCCTGAAACAGTAGGAAATCAAGGTCACTTGAGGAGAAAAGGAAATTGGTCATCAGTCATTTAAACAAAGCTAGAAAACCTGTGCGAGTCCCGGTAGAAAAATCAAGACTGTGTGAACTGCTCGGGGGCAGTAATCCCGTCTCACTGTCTGTATTTAAGACTAGCTCCCAGCGTGTAACAGAAAAGTTACAAGGTGCCGACCACAGGAGACCACAGGAGAGAACAGGCGAGAGATCCTGGGGCCAAACAGAGAGGGCTGGATGCTGTTGTTCTGCGTGCGGTCGCTCACGTGTCTCATTTCCTCTTCCCACAACCCCTCCGTGAAGAAGAAAATGGTGGCTTAGGGAGGTTGTCTTGTTGAGCTCCAGACCCGTAAGTGATGGAGCCAGGATGGGAACCGGGCCGCTCTGATTCAAGTGCTCGTCTCCCCATGTTGTCTGGGAAGTCAGAGTCACGCCCCCCGGCTCAGCTGCCTTTATAGGAAAATGAAGAATTACAGTGTATCTCGGTTGGCCAAGGTGAGCAGGAGGACTCCCTACAAGTGTGTATAGGTGACCCTCGAGCAATGTGGGGCATCACGCAGTCGAAATCCAAGTCTAACTGTCACTTCCCCTAAAACGTAACTACTAACAGCCTCCTGTTGCCCAGAAGCCTGACCCATGACGTAAGCTTTTAACACATACTTTGTATGTTACGTGGAGTATGTAAACTAGAGAAAAGGACATGTTATTAAGAAAACTGTAAGAACGTAACATTTATCGTACTGGACTGTATTTACCACGTGTGCCTGTAGGTGCACCTGCTCGGTTCAGACTTGTGCTGTTCAAGGGCCAACTATATACTCTTTCTTGCCTCGAAAGAGACGAATTAGGAGAAGAGAGAGCTTTTTGCTGGATGCACTCCTGGGAACTCAGATGTGCTGGACTCTAATAATGTCTGCCATCATTCTCCAGGAAACAGAATTGATGAGGAACCTCACTTAAAAAATAGTAGTGCTGGAGGCTTTGTACGTCCCGCCTGTACCCTCATCCCCAAAGGAAAGGCTGCCCTGGGGTTGGACTCAGATTCTCCATGGCTCCAGAGATTTTTCTGTGAGCTTCGTTAGGCCTTTTCCACTAACTGATTGGATTTTGAAGTAGGCTCCAAGGTCGAAGGGGGCTGGCATGCTGCTGGCCTGTGTTCTCAGACCCTTCGGTCTGGGCCTCAGGGCTCTTCTCAAGTAATGCCACTCGTGCTCATTTAGGGACTAAGTTACTACCCAACCATATTTGCTGCCATGTCCATATTTTGTCGCTTTCACTGGGTTTCAAATTACTTTAACCAAAACCCTAAGCTATGTGACCATCTGTTAAAAGTCAGTTTTTTCTATGTTTCAGGCTTAAAAGCTTATTAGCTTTTAGCTCTTTGCTTATTAGCAAAGCACCGCTTTTGTTTTAGAGATGGAAGGTAGCTTAAAAAATTAAGCGTCTGTTTATCGGTATGGCCTTTACCACTTCAGTGTCCAGAACAGTGGTTTCCCAGACCCCAAAGGATCATCAGAGTCTGCCCGTAACCCCACCCCAAAAGATCTTGTTTCAGTAATTCCAGGGTGGAGCCTGGGGAGTGTGGGGTTTTTTAAGTGTACCTGGATGGCCTTGATGATCAAACAAATTTATCTGATATAGCTGACTAGTTATTTTATCATTCTTTTTCAGTTTAACTTCATTGAATAGATTCTGATACATTAACATAGTCAGTGAGCAAAGAAAATGTAGTTTTCCAGGGCACCTGGGGGGCTCAGTCGGTAAGCGTCTGCCTTCAGCTCAGGTCATGATCCCGGGGTCCTGGGACTGAGCCCCGCATCAGGCTCCCTGCTCAGCGGGAAACCTGCTTCTCCCTGTCCCACTCCTCCTGCTTGTGTTCCTCTCTCACTATGTCTCTCTCTGTCGGATAAATAAATCTTTTAAAAAAAGAAAATGTAGTTTTCCTTTCTTCTGTTGCAGGGTCTGGATGTTGGCCCTTTAGTACAGTGAATACACCATTGGGGAAGGATTGCTTTTTTTCCTCAGGGCTTGAGCAGACCCATAAATGCCAAATGTCCCAGTGTCAGATGTCCCTTCATCTAGACAGCTGTCTGTCGGTTGTTGTATGGGATTAAACAAGGTAACTACATGGAGTGCCCCAAATGAATAAAGGCGGGAGAGTGGTTATTGAGGAGCGGGGATTGATTCATCAATCCAGTTTGGTTTTTTTTTTTTTAAGGATTTTATTTATTTATTTGACAGAGAGAGATCACAAGCAGGCAGAGACGCAGGCAGAGAGAGAGAGGGGGAAGCAGGCTTCCTGCTGACCAGAGGCTTTAACCCACTGAGCCACCCAGGCGCCCCCTGGTTTTTTTTAAAGATTTTATTTATTTATTTATTTGACAGAGAAAGAGAGAGGGATCACAAGTAGGCAGAGAGGCAGGCAGAGAGAGAGAGGAAAGCAGGCTCCCCACTGAGCAGTGAGCCTGATGCGGGGCTCGATCCCAGGACCCTGAGATCATGACCTGAGCTGAAGGCAGAGGCTTTAACCCACTGAGCCACCCAGGGGCCCCATCATCATTCCAGTTTTTGAGAATAGTGTCCTCAGGTATGTAGTTATCCAAGCCACACCAGGCAATCCTTAGCCTTGCAAGAGTAGCTACTGACCCAGAAAAGGGAGGAAAGCCGGGACTTGAGTCTAGCAGTGACCCCCAGGAAGGACACGTGGAAAGACAGCATTCCCTGGAACCCCCTAGTGGCAGCAGTGGCGGGGGAAGCCTTGAACCTCTGCAGCTGTAGCAGCTCTGGTTTTATCTTTTACTGGGCTTTATTTGTAGAAAGGGTTCCAGTGGTTAAAATGAAGGTTAAAAACCAGTTCAAAGCACTTCTGATGAGAAGCTTAGAGCCCAAAAAAAGGTATTCAAAGGGGCGCCTGGGTGGCTCAGTCGTTAAGCGTCTGCCTTGGGCTCAGGTCATGATCCCAGAGTCCTGGGATTGAGCCCCGCATCGGGCTCCTTGCTCAGCAGGAGGCCTGCCTCTCCTGCTACCATTCCCTCTGCTTGTGTTCCCTCTCTCGCTGTGTTTCTCTCTGTCAAATAAAATAAAATCTTTAAAAAAAAAAAAAAAAAAAGGTGCTCAAAGTCACATAGCTGTTAGTGGTAGGACGAGACATGAGGTCTCCTTTTCCCAACGAGAATACTATACCTTCTGAGTCCCAGTAAATAACAGTGTTATGGGCACAGTCCTTTAAAATTCAGGCAGTGGGCTAGCATATTGTAACAATTGGCCGTAATGATTCTAAGTTGATAAGAATGCACTGAGTCGTGCTTACTATAGATGTGGAGACAAGGAGGTGTGGAGAGCGGAGTTGGGCCCTAGGCTGTTAGTTCCGTGTGTCCTCGACCTGTGTAGGGCACTTCATCCCCTGACTGTGCTGGCTAACCGGTGCTCTACTGTCGACTATCCTATTTTTGTGCCCTAGACATAGAAAGAGAATCTGGAACTAGGTTTTACGTTAGATCGGTAGCCAGATTAAAAAGCGCTAACTGGATGCCCTTCTCCAGTAAGCAGACTGCTGTCCAAAGAACATTTTAACTAGGTGGCAAAACAAAGTACATTGTATTTAGATTGCATCATGCTTTTCTTGTAAAGACTGATTTCTCATATTACCTCAGGCATATTTATGAAACATTGTAGAATATCTGACTAAAATTCAATAGGACGTAACACGTACATTTTTTGAGACATTTATGGCCCTTTCATTCTCTAAGAATAGACAGTGAAGTAGATAACCTTCTTCAGCCAGCTCTTTTACCTCCCAGGAAAAAATAATCAGTATAACTTAAAAATGTTGAGCAACATTAAACTGTCATTGGTGATCATCAGTAATCAGGGTATCACTGGAATCATCAGTAACCAGAAGTCTTAGTAGGTAGATTTGCATTTCTGCAGTGGGGGGTTTGTCTTTTAAAATCTCTGCCTACCACTGGCAGTATAAATGCCTCTTTGCTTCAGGTATCTTTTCCCTAAAGTGCCTTGTGGCTTCCTGTCTTGCTGTGCTGTGGGGATGCCACTGCTGGTTCTCGCCTTTCGTCCAGATGGACCTGAAAATTCAGAGAGTGGCCACAGTCACTCTCTCCTAGGAGTGCATACGCTTTGTGTCCCAGGAGAGCTCTCAGTCTGCCTTGACCTTCCATAGGAAGCATGATCTGTAAATGATTGCAGAACCCCATAGAGGACTCCTTTGGCTGTCTGAACTCTTAAAGCCATTTCCGGCAGAAGTTTCTGTGTGAGCCTCTCATTTACGATTTTGCACAACCAAGCTGTTTTCTGGTTTTTTATTGTTACATCATTGAATAATGGGCTATCAAGGTGGAAAGGTTTGTGGCTACTAATAACTGCCACATTATTTCTACCTTACTTGCCTGTTTAGTAAAGAAGGAGAATTTGATAACTTAATATAAGATGAAACTGATTTTGTTCTTACATAGGTCCTGTCCCTGCTATCAGTGGGGCCCTGAAGAAAACAGGACGGAGTCTTAAGGACATGGATTTGGTAGAGGTAAGTGTTACACTACTTTGCATGAATAAACTACCAACGTCTATAGCATACATGGCTTTAATTTGGTATTTTATAGCTTTTTTTGTCTCCATGCTATTAGCCTTTCTAAATGACATGTGTCAAAGTATTACTTCTTTTACATGCTTTGGGTCAGTACTTTTCTCTACCTGATTAAATTATGTATATTCACGTAATTAAAACAGCCTGAGGGGCACCTGGGTGGCTCAGTGGGTTAAAGCCTCTGCCTTCGGCTCAGGTCATGATCTCAGGGTCCTGGGATCAAGCCCCACATCAGGCTCTCTGCTCAGCGGGGAGCCTGCTTCCTCCTCTCTCTGCCTGTCTCTCTGCCTACTTGTGATCTCTCTCTGTGTCAAATAAATAAATAAAATCTTAAAAAAAAAAAACAGCCTGATTTCTCCTATTAAAATATGAATTTCTAGAAACTTCTCAGGACCTTATAAGAATATTTCATTTTAGAGTACCAATGTACTTGTTGAATTGAATTGAATATTCTATAAGGTGGGTGAGAAATAAGTAACTTTGATCTTTTATGGATGAAAATGAAAAAAATAGAAGGAAAAGAATGACATAATAGAATATTAATATCTGGTGCCAAATCTAGAAGTTTCTTGCCCTCTCCCCGAGTTAAAACTCCCCCTCCCCCAGACTTACCTTTCGCTTTTACACCGTAATTATGGCTAGATTTGGGGTGTCCTGATTTTTGGCATAGAAAACTTAAGTTTATTATTATAAGTATGATGATTTTTTTTTAATGTTAGTTTAGAACAAAGGCATCTTGAGCATTTAGCACAATTAAAAGGAAGAGTGGAAAAGAAAATACTTAAAGCTGGATTATATACATTTTACATTTGGGGACTATTTGAAAATTTCAGGTAATTAAACATCTATGCTGCTTGACATTGGGAAATAACTAATATAACAAAGGAAATCTCTCTCTTTAAATTGGTACAGAAGGGGCTTTTCACTCGGCACAGATGTGATCATCTCTTATCCAGGAAACCATGGTTTTAGACAAACAGTTTATCCTTATATCTCTTCTTCCATTCTTAAAGCCACTAGGGGGCTGCTTAATTATCATACTTATATTGGGAAATAATATCCCTGAATTTCTAGATTTCACACTTAAAACTCTGTTTAAATATGTCAGCTCTGCAAAGCTGTTCATAATCATTTATAGAAGTGTATGTACTCAAGGACATAGCTCTCAGTACCTTGATAGGATTGTCTTTGGGACTTTTGAGGATCACATGGTAGTTTTTCCTTGGCTCAAAAATCTAGTTTTGCTAGTTCATATTCCGGGTCCCTTAGTACTTCCTTAAACATGGCCATATAAAATGGAAAAATAGGGTGCCTGGGTGGCTCAATTGGTTGGGCGACTGCCTTCTGCTCGGGTCGTGGTCCCCGGGTCCTGGGATCGGGTCCACCATTGGGCTCCCTGCTTGGTCGGGAGTCTGCTTCTCCCTTTCCCTCTGCCTTCTACTCTGCCTGCTTGTGCTCTCTATGTCAAATAAATACATAAAATCTTTAAAAATAAATAAATAAATAGGGGCACCTGGGTGGCTCAGTGGGTTAAAGCCTCTGCCTTCAGCTCAGGTCGTGATCCCAGGGTCTTGGGATCAAGCCCCACATCGGGCTCTCTGCTCAGCCGGGAACCTGCTTCCCCCTCTTTCTGCCTGCCTCTCTGCCTGCTTGTGATCTCTCTCTCTCTGTCAAAACAAAACAAAACAAATCCTTTAAATAAATAAATAGATTTTAAAAATGGAAAAATAGTGTAGGACCCAAGGACAAACAAAACATCTTGGAAAAACCCAAAATATCGTAGAAAAGAACACAAGTCTAGATTTTAATCTCTACTCTAAAAGTTACCTTTTATTTTTAATATTATTTATTTATCTGACAGAGAGAGATCACAAGCAGGGGCTTGTGATTTGGGGCTCAATCCCAGGACCTTGAGATCATGACCTGAGCCAAAAGCAGAGGCTTTAACCCACTGAGCCACCCAGGGACCCCAAAAGTTACCTTTCTTAAAATCAGTTTTCTTACCTATAAAATTTTCTACCCAGGATCATATGAAACTATAGTGCTATGAACTTGAAGGAAGGTATCCTCAGAGCCAACTTTGTTAAGTAAATATGACACTTTTCAGATCTACCAAATTTCAGCACCATTCCTCTCTGTATTTGGCTCTGAAGGTTTATCCTTGGTCATGGATTTCCAAGGTAATGTCCAAGAATTACATTCTTGGAAGAATGGCTAGTAGTGCTGGGTAGCAATAATAATAACAGGAGCAACCATCCACTGGATGGTTGGTATATGTCAGGTAATACACCAGGCACCTAATACGCATGATTTCATTTAACCTTGACAGTAACTTGTAGGATGTACTACAGTCACATCTTACTGTTGGAGGAACCTTGAGTGTTGAGAGTGTTAAAGAACATGCACACAGCCAAGATGTGAGCCATCCCTCTGGCTCCAGAACCCGTGGGCCATCTCCCACTGCCTCTGTTAGGTAGCCAATTATAACATTGCTGAGGATTTCTTTTCTCCAGGGGGTGCAGCTGACTTAAAGTATCAGTAAATAACACCCATTTTCAAACCTGATATCTTTACAAAGAGTGGTTGAAGATAAATTAAAAAACATTGTAAGGTAGTTTAATCATCAGTAGCACTGGACAATTCTCGGTTACAAATCAACTTACGAACAAGGACTTTTATCTGTATTTTGATTATTTGTAGGTGAATGAAGCTTTTGCTCCTCAATACTTAGCAGTTGAGAAGAGTTTGGATCTTGACCCAAGTAAAACCAATGTGAACGGTGGAGCCATTGCTTTGGGTCACCCCCTGGGAGCATCTGGAACAAGAATTACAGCGCACCTGGTTCACGAATTAAGGTATTTGCTAGAAATTGTTGGATTTCCTATTTGCCATCTTTGGTAAAAATGCATGGATTTGGGTTTCCTCAGAACAGTCCAACATTTTTCGTTCTTCCTCTTATCCCCCTGTACTGCCTCTCACGAGGAACAAGTTATTTGGCCACACCCTTTTCGGCTGACATTATAGACGACTCAGTTGTTAGTGCTCTGTACTTGGGATGTGCATGCTTCTCCACTGAGCGGCTGGCCCCTCCCCAGCGCTGTGTCCCCGCCCCCAGTACTGCACCCCTCCTCCCTTCCCGCTCCTCCCCACCCCCCACCCAACACTGGTGCACAACAGTCAGCACTACCCGGGCCCTGTTCGTCCTGTGCTGACACCCTAGTGCCAGTTACAAGATGAGATACAATTCCTTAGGAGAACAAACAAAATACTGGGAGGATTCTGAGCTAGATGCTCAGATTCTTGTCATTTAAGAAACCTGAGCAAACTGCTAGTTTGGGTCTGAGCTAAGCGTTTCCTTCACCAGTACCGGGGTTCCAGAAGAGCCCTTCTGCGAGTCGGACACTTGTCAGTTTTAACACAAGAGCTCCTCCTTTTGGTACTATGTATCTTGGACCATTTTGCTCTCTTAGGAAGAAGCAACAAAACCAAATACATCAGGCCAAAAAAAAAATCACTCTGGCTCCTGTTAGGTTAAGGTAAAGGGGATTCATTTCATTTCATTTCGTTTTTTTATTGTTTTAAGAATTTATTATAGAGCACAAGCGGGGGGTGGCAGTCATAGGGAGAGGAGAAGCAGACTCCCCACTGAGCAGGGAGCTCAGTCCCAGGACTCTGAGATCATGACCTGAGCTGAAGGCAGACACTTAACCGACTGAGCCACACAGGCGCCCCTCATTTAATAATTCATGGAGTTGGAAGGAGTGATGTGCACCAAAAAGTTCCTAGCTGCCTTTCTCTGGGATTGAGGAGGGAGAATAGATCGTGGTCAGAGGAGTCTAATTTTATGGAAGGGACATGAAATGCTTCTAAATCATCTGCCCGTTCACAGGGGCAAACTTCACTGATTGCTCTTCCTCTACGGTGCCATGAAAATCTGAACTAGATCAAAATCAAAGAAGCGGCCCTCACTCCCCCTTCTTCAGCTTCCTTTTCATCCCCATGACCTCCTGGCCTCTCTCCTTTCTCACAGCGCACCTCAGCTTCTAGATCTGTTCCAGCCTCTCTCTTCTGTGTTACCACCTTCTTTTAGTAAAAATACTCAGTTTTCTGAATTCCTTATGTTGTGACTATAAACCAGTATTGAGGATTGTGGAAAAGATTGAGA
Organism: Procyon lotor; assembly: GCA_028646535.1. Classification (NCBI taxonomy): domain Eukaryota; kingdom Metazoa; phylum Chordata; class Mammalia; order Carnivora; family Procyonidae; genus Procyon; species Procyon lotor. The sequence goes on from CM053616.1 coordinate 17,576,631, forward strand.
CGCTGAGCTGAATGAGGATGAATAATGCAAATGTGACCATTATTAATTCTAGTTCATTAATTTTCTAATTAGCTGTGTTGTTTATTTGAGTAGATTTCAGCCACTGCTTTCTCTTCTAGGCGTCGGGGCGGGAAATACGCTGTTGGGTCAGCCTGCATCGGTGGTGGCCAAGGCATTGCTCTTATCATTGAGAACATGGCCTGAGGGTCAGGGGGCACAGCGAGGCCCCCTCGTCCTGCCTGGGCCAGGCCACAGCAAAGCAGGGGACCTTCGGAGCAGCTGCAAAACCAGACACGCCCCCTACCGCACGTGGCTGAGTGTGATTAAGGGATAATGAGGCAAAGATGTATTTCTCATGAATAAATAAGTTCTCCCAAAAGTGTACAAAATATATATTTCTGGACAAAAGTCCAACTACAGAAGCCTTAAAAGAAATTGTACTCTCTTGCCGTATAATTACCACATATGCCTTAGATAATACGATTGCAAGAAAGTGGAATAAATACCGTTCTACTTCCGCTGATCTTTTCCTGTCATTTCTTGGATTCTTGGAAGAATACGCATCCCATAAAAGTTACCATCTTCACAGTACATCCCACTATTGTGCAAGCACCAGCAGCCTCCACCGCCGGGACTCAATCTTCAGTCTTGCAGAGCTGAAACTCTGTCCCCATTCAACACGGACACCCCCCCCCCCCCCCCCCCCCCCCCCCCCCCCCCCCCCCCCCCCCAGCAAGCACCATTCTTTCTGCTGCTATTAGGCTACTCTAGGCCCCTCACAGAAAGCGAATCATACAGGAGCTGTCCTTTTGTGCCTGGGTCATCTCACCCAGCATCCTGCCGTCAGGGTTCGCCCGTGTCCTATCACATGTCATCACTGTCACCTTTTCTAAGACAGAATATTCCACTGTAGGTATAGGCCATGGTTGCCATCGTTCCATCCATCCGTGGAGAATGTTTGTTTATACAAGGGGCACAGATGCCTCCTCCGGCCCTGCTCTCAGGTGTTCTGGGCATGTTCCCAAGAACAGAAATGCCAGATCCTCCAGTAGCTCTAACTGTAGTATTTCTAGGACTTGCCAAACAATTTTCCATTAGTGGCTGCACCGTCTTACACCCTCACCAGCCTTGCACCAGGGGTTCCATCCAATTTTTCCACATCCTGCACGGACACTCGGTATTTTCTGTTTTTTAGAATAGCCATCCTAGTGGGGGTGAGGGGTACCTCACTGTGGTTTTGAGTTGCACTTCCTAAACCATCAGTGATGTCAAGCATCTTTCCCTGTGCGTATTGGCCATTTCTACATCTTTTTTTGGAGAAATGTCTATTTTAAGTCCTTTTCCCATTTTTTTAAGTTGAATCACTTATTTTTTGGTGTAGTTGAATTGTCATTTTTTTGTTTGTTTAATTTGAAAACCAGTTTAACTTTCTTAAGTGATCTTCAGAATTCATTCTGAGATAAACGTCCAAGGACAAATTACTGAACTTAGTCTTGATAACCAATAAATATTTATTATCGGGAAGTGAAGGGGATGCTATTATTATTATTACTACTATTGTTTTATTACACTGTGGGGCAACAAGTGTAAACCGGGACATAGAGGCGCCCTACTTTTAATTAACCAAAGTCCATGTCAGTGACCACCTCAAGTTCAAGAAACCTGAGCAAATACTGAAATCCCTGTTTCAGTAGGGATTGTTAGATTTGAAGATTTGAAAGGAGTTGGTCAGGGTAGACACCTCACTGTCCTAACAGTTGAGCAAACACTTAGAGGAGGTGATCACTGGCCATGCAGATGCCCCGGAGAAGAGTAAGTCCTAAAGCATGAGGGCCCTTGGTGTGCAAAGAGCCCATGTGACTGGAACAGAGAGAGCAAGATGGGGAGGCCTTGGAGATGAGTCAGAGAAACACCTGGGTGCACATCATGTGGGCCTGAGAAGCCCCTGCAGGGACTTGGGCTTTTGTTCTGCATAAAACGGAGTCACCTCGGGCTTTTGAGTCAAGGAGAGACATCCCCTGACTTACAGGAAGGATGCCTCCGTCTGCCTGCCCTGATGAACTGTGGAGGGACAACGTGGGAAGCAGGGAGGCCATCAGGATGCCACGGCAGTCATCCAGGCCAAGAGACAGCACTGTCTCGGACCTAGAGGCAGCCACAGGGCAGGGGGAACTTGCCAGGCTCTGCTTCTCCGCTTACATTCTGAAGATTGAAACTGGAGATCTTCTCCTGGCTTGGCTGGTGGTCTGGAGAGAAAGGAGTCAAGGATGACTCCGGGCTGGATGGGAAAGCTGCAGGTGGAGCGGGGGTGAGGGGGGTGGGGGGAGGCTCAGGAGTTTGGCTCAGGGGTCCCAGCGGAGATGCTGAGCAGGCACCTGGGGAAGGAGTCTGGCGCATGGGGGGAGCCAGATCTGTAAGTTGCTGGCATTTAAATAGGACGTGATCAAGAATTAGTGGCCTCCACCCTAGATGGATCCAAACAAAGGGGGAAGTTTTTCCTATTAACACTCCTTGGTTTTCATTTTCATGACTTAAAGAAAAATTTAAATAAGAAAGAGAATAATATATAAAGCTAAGTATCTCTGCATTGCCTTTCTTTTTTTTTTTTTTTTATTTATTTGACAGAGAGAGAGATCACAAGTAGGCGGAGAGGCAGGCAGAGAGAGGGGGGGAGGAAACAGGCTCCCTGCTGATCAGAGAGCCCAACCGGGGCTCAATCCCAGGACCCCGAGATCGTGACCTGAGCTGAAGGCAGAGGCTTTAACCCACTGAGCCACTCAGGCGTCCCTGCATTACCTTTCTGAAGACTGAGCCAATGCTTTCAGTTTTCCTCACTCTACGTAAGTGCCATCTCTTCCCACCTTCGTGAAAAAATTGTAAATTTTTTTACTAAATCATCACTTAAAATGTAGGATGGGAGCATACATTTTTAAAGGTACTCTAAAAGGGATGCCTTTGTAAATGAGAAATAATAGAAATAATTTTTATGAAGTGAACAATGACTCCCCTTTCCCTTAATCTTCATATTGTTTTTTATTGTTTTTAGATTTTATTTGAGAGCGAGAAAGAGAGAGAAGGAGAAGGGGGAGGAGCAGAGGGAGAGAAGCAGGCTTCCCACTGAGCAGGGAGCCTGATATGGGGCTCCATTCCAGGATCCTGAGATCATGACCTGGGCAGAAGGCAGGTGCTTAACCCACTGAGCCACCCAGGTGCCCCTCTACCCCTGTTTTTTATTCTTCAAGTGAATTCCAGGTTCTATAAATTGGGTGGACTTGCAATAAGGAGTCTGTGTGCACCAGCCATGAGCCCGGGGACACTTGTCCCCTAGGTGGCACCACAGGTCTGTGCTGTCCCGGTCCCTTTCTCAGCAGCATCTCACAGATGCTTCTCAGCAAAGCTGGCCACTCCAGCCTCCAGCGAACAGGGGAAGAGAAGGAGCCAGCAGTAAAGAAATCTCGGAATGCAGGTTGGGGGCAAAAATCTGTCACCTGCTGGCCACTGCCGGTCCCAGTGCGGGAATCTGGAAGTCCCTCTGGCCAAGGACACTGCCCTTCATGGCTCCTCAGTGGAAACAGCAGAAGCCAAGCCCCAGAGCCAGGGAGTCCAGTGGTAGACCCCCCCCTGAGGGGCCACGGTCAGTCTCCGTGAGGCTCCGTGAGGCTCCGGACCTGCCCCAGCCCCGCCCCTGCCAGCGGGGGGCGCAGGGAGACGGCGGGGGGGGGGGGGGGGGGGGGGGGGGGGGGGGGGGGGGGGGGGACAAAGTCTGGAGCAGCGGAGCCGATGAGGCAACAACCTTGGTTTTCCTCGGGGACACTTGGAGCCCGTGGGGCTCTTCTCCACTCCAGACCCTATTTATTCCAGAGGCCCCGGCTGCCCACAGAGCAAGGGCTGCGGGGAGCTGCTTGCATTCTACCACCCTTGACCTCAGCCGATGGGGCCGGAACCAGTGCGGCCGGAGGGCTGTGGGGAACAGCTGGGACACAGAGCAAAGACACAGGGGAGGTCTGCGTCCTGGGCCGTGGCCTTGCCTCCCCGGGGACAGGAACGCCGCCTTGGACGCCCTACGTACCCCAGCGCCTCCGGTGTGAGAGCCGCAGTAAAGGAGCAAGCATCTGACGGAGGCCAAACTCTTCGGGACCGTGGCCGGCGCGGGAGACCAGGCCAGTGCGCCTGGATGCCGGGGCCGCGCCCTCCCAGCCATTGGCCGTGTTCAGTGCGTCGGAGCGGAGGAGACTCACAAGCGGGCCGAAGCCGCTGCAGAGCCACTGAGCCGCCCAGGCCGCCTCCCCGTAAGCTATCGTCCGCCGCCTTATACCTAGATCTTAAAACACACAGGCAGGGCGCCTGAGTGGCTCAGTGGGTTGAGGCCTCTGCCTTCTGCTCGGGTCATGGTCCAGGGGTCCTGGGATCGAGGCCCCCGCATCGGGCTCTCTGCTCAGCGGGGAGACTGCTTCTTCCTCTCTCTGCCTGCCTCTCTGCCTACTTGTGATCGATCTGTCAAATAAATAAATAAAATCTTCTAAATAAATAAATAAATAAATAAATAAATAAACAAACAAACAAACACAGGCGGGGGCACCTGGGTGGCACAGTCGGTGAAGCATCCCACTCGGTTCCAGCTCAGGTCCCCATCTCAGGGTCATAGCACAGACCCTGGGGCAGGCTCTGCGCCCAGTGAGGAGTCTGCTTAAAGGGTCTCTCCCTCTGCCCCTCCCCCTGTGTGCTCGCTCTCTCAGAAATAAATAAATCTTAAAATATATATATATATTTTATATATATAATATATTTATATATAAATAAAATATAAATATATAATATAAAATAAATATATACAAATATATATATTTATATATATAAATATAAATATATAAATATAAAATAAATATATATAAAATATAAAAATATAAATATATATAAAATATAAATTATATATATATAATATATAAATTATATATATATATATATAAATATGCGCAGAGGACACGGAATGGATAGGTCATTCCATTGAGATGCTAGCGGTGGTCAGGCCAAGATGGCGGGGGTGGGCGTGGGGGAGATAATAGGAGCAAGGGAAGTCCTTCCGGAGCAAAGACACAACTGCTGAGAGACACAGGTGAGTCTCACAGGAATGTTTTTGAAAAAAGATAGCAAACAGCACATACTCTATAATTCCATTGACGTGATGTTCGAAAGAGGTGAAACTAATCCGTGGTGACAGAGGTCAGAACAGTGGTTACCGCTGGAGGGAGTAGCTCCTGAGAGGGATGCAAGGGTGTGCATGAGGGTGCTAGAATGTTCTCCATTTTTATCTGGGTGGTGGTGACACAGATGTACCCATACGTAAAAATTCACTGAGCTCTACATTCAATGGGTTGCGACATAGTGGGTTCTTAAAGTGAACCCAGGGCGTGAGCAGGGCTGTTTGAGGGAGCTGGCATGGCCAACATCCATGGCCAGCCAGGCCTTCCCTCACAGACAGAGCTGCCCCTCAGCAGAGCCGCCTTATTCCACACGGACCTGATGCGGCAGATCTGGGACAGTGCCCTTTATGCCATTTTTCAAAATGACGAAGAAGACACCCATAGATGTGGGCGCCGTGGAATTTACAGGAGCGTCGGTTCCCGACCAAGGGGCCTGAAGAAATCTAAGAAAAGGAGAGTTGAACAAGAACGGGATGTTTGCAATCCATACAAACATGGAGTCATTATGTTGTATGCCTGAACTCAGAATGGCATACGTTGATGACCTCTCAATAAAAATAACTTTCACAGTCCACGTGGTGAACTGGATCCCTGGTTACAACTCAGAGCACCTAGGGAGGGTGACACGCGAGTCCCCCCGGGACGTGGGTTTACACCTTAGGGTGAAGCCATTTCCTGAGCACTGATACCAGCCCTTCTTGAGGTAAAGTGGTTACAGGAGGTTCTGCGCTACGTATCGTGTGACCCGGGTCTCAGCTGACTGGCCAGAGACGGGTGCCAACGCCAACACAGCCATCGGTTAACCCTGAGCGTGGGAGGGCACGGGAAGCTGCCCCGAGAGTTCCCTCTGCACTGCTAGTGACTCGCTGACCTGCAAGTCCGCTTCCTGCTTCTGGGGCGCCACGTGGGGAGCAGGCCATGACAGTGGAAGCCGGGAGGGAAAAGTGAAAGGACGAGCCGGGCCACCCCGGGTGGCTGACTGCATGGCTTCAGAGGTCATTCCCAGAGCTTTCTCACCACCCTGCTAATGCCGGGCCCCGGAGGTGAGCCAGGTGCGTCTGCTCCCTGAAAGAATGCAACCCAGACATCCGTCCTCTCTACCTCCTCCTGAGTCTCCTCCCGGTGGGGCGGGGCTGCCCCCAGCATGACCATTCTCCATTGGGCTTGTCTGGTGTCACCTGCTCTTAGCCACCAAGCCCAATGGCATGGGGAGATTCAAAAACATCTTGGTGGGGGCGCCTGGGTGGCTCAGATGGTTAAGCGTCTGCCTTCGGCTCGGGCAATGATCTCAGAGCCCTGGGATCGAGCCCCGCATCGAGCTCTCTGCTCAGCAGGGAGCCTGCTTCTCTCTCTCTCCCTCTGCCTGCCACTCTACTTATTTGAGCTCTCTAGCTCTCTGTCAAATAAACAAATAAAATCTTAAAAAAAACAAAACAAAACTGGGTGGGCTGGGACTGCCCCTAAAGATGAGGAGCTGTGTAGTAAGTCCACAGAAGAATCCTCAACGACCGGGCTAGAGATCACAAAGAGTATGGAGGTTAATAGATAAACCACAGGCCATATTTTTTCCAAATCAAAGCTACCGGGAACTCTAAGAGAAACATTTCATGGGTCCCTGAGAAAGAAACCAGGCCTCAAATGGAGCGCCTCTCACAGGCTTCTGCATAAAGCTAGGACACCCCAGGGCTCCGTGTACTAGGGCCAAGTCATGAACCCACCTCACAGTGAGGGGCACAAGGACACTCTCCATTCAACCTTGTCACTGGGTGGAGGGAAGGGACAGAAACCTCCGGAAATGTGAACCACGCGCTCTGCCCTGCACAGGTCTGTGCCTGTACAGCCGAACCACCAAAAACCCTGACACCCAGACTTTTAAGTGGTTCCCAGGTGCCCAACAAAAGGGACTGCAATGTTAATGAACTTGAATTTAAATACAATCTTGAAAGAAAAAAAGTGGCTGTAGCCCTCTCTGGAAGAGCTTGCTTTCGGTGAAAGAAGAGGCATCCCAACTTCAGAGACGCTCTCAGAAGGAGCCGTGGCACATGGATGAACTAGGGTGGCTGTAATTTTAGAATTCAGAGGGCTTGCGTGTCTCTGATGGGTGTGAGCACACCCGAGTCACTGCGGTCTCATGGGGCTCTCTGCATCCTTCCAACAAGGGGCAGGCGGCAGCCAGGCAGGAAGCAGCTTGAATAGCTTCCTCCATGAGCACATGCAAGAGAGGAAATGGCTTTGTGCGTGAAACTGCCTTCAAGAAGCCTGCAGAGGCAAGAAAGCGCTGAGCCTGTGGGCGCAAGCAAAAGGCACATGCTGGGAACAACGGAACTGGGAGAGAAGGGCGAGGGGTGGGCGGGACACACAAGTCAGGCTTCTCGGGGCTCAGGGGCCATGGGGAGGGAACGTGAGTAATCACCAAATCCACAGACATGCCCCCCTCAGCACTTCTGTAAGGGGCTCCCCTGCTTCTCCTACAGGCAGGGGACATGAAGTCCCTGGAGGGATCATATCCACTCTGGAAACCCACTGAAAAAGCCCTGAAATTATTAAACACAGGACAGTAGAGAATCATAGGCTAGCTGGTCTGGATTATGTGAGTCCGAGAAGAGTTCCAGCTGAGAACTAAGGACGGCTTCCTTTTCCTCCCTCTTTTCATTTTTTTTTTTTTTTTTTTTACTTGCACAAAGTTTTGCACAGAGGAGGTTGACTCTGAGATGGGCCTCAAAAGATTAGAGCGGTGCCTGATGCCTGTGGTCATTAAATCTTTATCTCCTGCTTGGGGTGCTGTGCCCAACACCACAGCTGTGGAGTCCTCAGCGAGCCTTCCACTGCACCCTCCATCCACTGCACCCTCCCTCCAACCATTGCATCCTCCCTCCCTCCATCCACTGCACCCTCCCTCCTTCTATCCACTGCACCTTCCATCCACGGCATCCCCTCCATCC
>CM053616.1:17585273-17612378 GCA_028646535.1 Procyon lotor
TGGTTGGGTCTGTCGGTTCCAGTTCTGTGGGAGCTACTCTCAAGGGGACAGTGGGTGCCTGGTCAGAACTTTCAGTGTGGCGGGCTCACACTGGACACACACTGCTGCCCCTGAAAGAACGGAGCTTTTTTGGTGGCCACGTCCACACAGCACCTCAGGGAGCTGGCAAAACCCAGGTTCCTCTCAGAAAAGGGGGCTGGACTCAGCCCTCACATGCCAACCAGCACTTTCCAGAAATGCAATGGTATTTTTTTTTAAGATCGTATTTATTTATTTGGGGGATGAGGGAGAGAGAGTGAGAGAGAGAGGACAAGCAGGGAAGGGGGGAGAGGCAGAGGCAGGAGAAGCAGGCTCCCAGTTAAGCTCCGGCCCAAGGGGCCTCGCTCGCAGGACCCCGAGCCCAAGGCAGACACTTAGCTGACTGAGCCACCCAGCACCTCGGAAATGCAATGATTTTAAATCCAGTCCAGCTACGGACAGGTTAGCAGTGGAATGTTTTGGGCTGAGCCCTCCTGGAGAAGAAAAATTAAAATGTCTGGTATTTATATAGAATGCTGAGAGAAAAAGTTTCCCAGTCATCATCTTAATTGGCCCTTTACCCAGAATACCCTCTTCCCACCACCCCAACCCAAACACACAGGGTGTCCAAAATCTTATGTGTCTCTGCATAAGCTCGTTTTGCTGGGAAGAAGAGCCCACGCTTTCATCAGATTCTCAAAATTTAGGCTCCCTGGGACGATGGGCAGCCCAGAGCTGGTTTTTCTGTGGTCTGCTACGAGCAGGGCTGGGCTGTGTGATTTCTGCCATCTCTCTGGACTCCTGCTGCCCCTCCCTTAGCACACCATCCAGGCCCTCGGGTGCCAGGACTTACTTCAGGAGCCTGGAGGTAGCCCCACCTTCACTATCTGTCACCGCCTCCCACGGGACCTGTCGGGAGTAATGACAATGTTTCCCTGCCTGGTGACAGGATTTGCGGCCCACAAAACCCTCTGCCAGGCAGGAGGATTGGGCGGCCTGTCTGGCTACAATTTATTCTCCTAGGTCACTTTGACTGAAGCCCAGTGTCAGAGAAATTTGAATCTGAATGCTCCTGCTGCTGAAATAAGCTTAGAAAAATATACAGGCTCTCTTCAACAAAGAGCAAGCCTGGCTGCGTCTGAAGAGCCATGTTCGGGGGAGGGGGGCAAAGACCCCAGGCAGACACCACGCAGCTGAGCGAAGTCTCAGGAAACTGGAGCGAGATTAATTTCTGGAGCTTACTGGAGGGAGGGATGGAGCCTTCAGCAGAGGCACAAGCTTCCCATAGAAAGGTTGAGCTAAGGCAAGGTGTGACCCGGAAGGTCAGGGACTCTGTCAGAAAAACTTGATTTTTCTCACCTGAACGATGCATCAGGGAAGTCGAGGGCCTTAGTAGGGAAAGGGCTGCTTCAAGGATAAGTATGTAAGGACGTTTGTTGTGCTACAGTTTATTTTTCTTTTTTCTTTATAAATATATTTTTTAAGATGTTATTTACTTATTTGACACAGAGAGATCACAAGTAGGCCGAGAGGCAGGCAGGGAGAGGAGGAAGCAGGCTCCCTGCTGAGCAGAGAGCCCAATGTGGGGCTCGATCCCAGAACCCCGAGATCATGACCTGAGCCAAAGGCAGAGGCTTTAACCCACTGAGCCACCCAGGCTCCCCTTCTTTTCTTTTTTAAAGGTTTTATTTATTGGAGAGAGAGAGAGAATGAGCAGAGGGAGTGGCAGGTGGAGGGAGAAGCAGGCTCCCCACTGAGCAAGGAGCCTGATGTGAGACTCGATCCCAGGACCCTGGGATCATGACCTGAGCCAAAGGCAGATGCTTAACTGACTGAGCCACCCAGGTGTCCTTCAATACAGTTTTCAATAGCCATGGATTGGAGACAACCTCCCCCTAGGAGACTAGGAGACTGCATCAGTACACTGCAGAATACAACGTGGCCAGTAAAAGGATTCACTAAATCCACACAAGCTGATATAGAAAAACTCCAATTTTTCTTGTCAAGTGAAAAAAGCAAGGTATAGCCTGTGGCGTGTGTCACGTATGTTACTCTCTATGGGAATGTGCTTATTATACATCCATATAATATCTCTGAGAGAATTCCCAAGAAATAGGAGTAGGAGGCAGGCTCACTTTCCACCATATACCTTTCTAGACTTTTTGAATTGTTTACCACATGCCTATATTCCTGTTTGAAACTACAAATAAATTGGGGCTTGTGGTCGTCCACAAGGGGGAGGACTCAGTCAGTTAAGCACCTAACGCTTGATTTCAGCTCAGGTCTTGATCTCATGGTCATGAGTTCAAGCCCCACATTAGGCTCCATGCTGGGCATGGCATCTACAGAAGATTTTAAAAATTCTTAAATTTTAAAAAAGAAAAGAAAATAGGGACACCTGGGTGGCCAGTTGGTTAAGTGTCTGCCTTCAGCTCAAGTTATGATCCAAGGGTCCTGAGACTGAACCCTGCATTGGGCTTCCTGCTCGGTGGGGAATCTGCTTCTCCCTCTTCCTCTGGCCATTCTTCTGCTTGTGCATGTTCTCTCTCTCTAATAAATAAATAAAAATCTTAAAAATATGTATATATAAATAAATAAATAACCATGACAAAGAAAAGGGTTGAGTGAGGAGAAGCTACTCCACCACTCCCTTCCTTCCAGAATAAGTTCTGCCTTCCCTTCCCAGGTAGGATGGTTAGTTTTACATGTCAAAATAGCTGGGCCAAGGTACCCAGATACTTGGTCAAACATTATTCCAGATGTTTCTATGAAGGTATTTCTTACATGAGATTAACATTTGGATCAGTAGACTGAGCAAAGCAGATTACCCTCTGTAATTTGGCTGGGCCTCATCTCATCAGGAGAAGGCTCTGAGAGAAAAAAGGCTGAGACCACTTGAGGAAGAGCCAATTCTGCTCGCAATGGCCTTGGTCTGAACTGCAATTCTTCTGTGGGTCTCCAGCCTGCCAGCCTACCCTTCAGATTCCGACTTGCCAAGCCTCCATCGTTGTGGGAACTAATTCCTTAAAATAAATACATCTCTCTCACACATACTATATATCTAGTCAAGAAATAATCAAGACTCAAGAAAGTATCCCGCTTTAACTTCTATGAGCTACCATATATATGTGCTCTCGGTTCTGTTTTTCCTGAGAACTCTGACTTGAGGGCTTGAGGGAATCTCTGAGCCAGGCTTGTGCGAAGGTGGAGTGAGGAGACATCCGCTCCCTGGTTGGGAGAGGGCAGGGGACGACCACTGACCTCCTGCTGGGAGCAGAGCTGAAAGAAACGCCCGTCCTCTGTCAGCATATGGGCCAAGCCGTCCCTCGGTCCTCCCACAGACACTGGGGATACTGGCTGAGCGTTAGCGAATAGGTTCCTTCGAGTCCTCCCGGGCCTTCCTCATGATCTGTCTTTTCTTTTTCCTCTCTCGCTGTCCAAGTCTTTCCCCTTCCATGTCTTCTCTGGGAACAAGGTTACATCAAACAGGGCAAAATGAAGGTGGCGGTGGTCGCTGTTTCCTCCCCAAGTGTGATCCTCTTGGCCTCAGTTCAGTTGCCTGCTGCGGCCTCTGAGACCAGCACCTTCTGCCCAGCGGAGAGGATAGCCAATCAGCCAGCTACTTTGTCTCAAAAAACCAAGTACTAAGTTTAACCATTTTCCCCCAGCTGTTATTGTTTGACCAAATAAGACCAAGCAATTCAAATCAAGATGATTGAAAATGACATGTATAGATACCCTGCTTTTTTCTCCCTTCCCAACTCATGACACGCTGAATTATTCATCCAGACTGTGTTATTCACTCTTCATTCCACCATGAAAGGGCGCATAAAATTATCTCAAACCTAAGGTCCTTAAACCGGGGGGTCCCTTTAAAATAAGTCTCCCTCCTCGGATTCAGCGTCAATTAAGCGCTCAATCCACAAAGACTAAACACAGTTTATGATTAAGGCATCACACTAGGCATTGAAAGAATTCAAAGGAGCAGAAAAAGAGCTTATGTACAAGAGGATTAGATAAAGCATGCACACAGATAGATCATAAATTAGTGAAACGGTATAAGGCTAAGTAAGTGACACAGCAGAGGGAGGCATTCACTGTGGACTGGAGGGTCTCTGAAGGCTCTGTCTTGGGCACCAATGATGGACAGGAGTCAAGAATAATCCTGCTCTAATATCTGTTATATCATTTAATCCCTATAGCCACCCAGCCGGGTGGGTTGTTTGGGCAGGTACCTCTTCCCACTGTCTGGGTGGTTGAGTCAACAAGTATTTCCTGCCACACACCAGGAATGAAGGTTCAAAGAGGTCAGGTGCTTGGGCCCATGGGTATCCTGCACATCGATGCGAGAATTGGGGCTGGATCAAGATTCCCCAACACCTTCATTGGCGCTCTGCTCACTAAATGAGAGAGATAGACAAGGCTTCCCAAGCAAGGGCATCCACAGGCACAAAGGCCCAGAGGCACAAGGAGAGAGTGGACAGACCAGGCCACCTGGTACAAGGAGAGAAGAAAGAGGGCTCATTCCCCATCTCCATAGAACACACACGCACAGACTCCTCATTTTCCTCAAATTGCATCTGCCTTAGAGAATATGATTGGCAACAAAGAATGAATCAGTTATCAGTTGAATCAGGATCCAAAAGGACAGCTTCGACCTATAGGCCCTTGGCCCCCCAGAGGAATCCAGCTCCAAGCCCATCCAGCAATTAGTAGGATGATACAAAAACTTCCACTGGGGGCTAACTTTATGTCAGAAACTCCTAGAGGAAGTAATGGTAACACTCTTCAGCAAAATAAATAAATAAATGAAAGGAGCTCTATTATTTATGCAAAGTTACTCATAAATTGGTATGTTTATGTTCCAGAACTGATAACATTTGGCACAATGGCATCTACACACAAAGAATTATCAGCAAGACAAGGAATTCATTTTAGGAGCGGTAAATAGTGGGGTGAGGCGTTCACTGCAGCTCATTGGCCTGGGGCTTCCAGCTGGACGAGGCTCTGCCGTGGGGTGACCAGCTCGGATACAGTGTAACTGGGAGCTATTGCAACCCCAGCTGAGGCAAGCAGGAAAGAATTGAGTGTGACCTGCCAAGAGATACCGGACAGTGGCCTCCACTTTCTCTTCCCTGTTGGGTCAACCTCCTTATCTGCACGGTCAGAATAATAAAGTCTAAAAAAAAAAGTGTCTCTAAAGGTCTCCGAGGGCACAGCCACATGGGAACGATTGCTGTCATCATCTTGACCTTTCCTCCCAAGCAGCCATCGGTGGGGACAAAGAGAAGCATTCTGGAGGCCTCTTCAAGGGGTCTACGGACCTGGACAGATTCACAAGCAGAGTGAAGTTCAACTTCATCCAGAATCTCTCCTCCACCTGGCTGCTGGGTTCTGCAAAGTCCACCCTTAATGTCCTTCAGGAGATACAGAGTCTCCACTGCTGAGATCTCAACTCCTAGCTGACAGATTCCCATCCAGTGATGGAATTTCCCCCGGTGTACGGAACAAGGTCCCTGCTGTCGGGGACGCCAGCTGAAGTCAAGGAGTGAAAGGAACAGGCCATTTCAGGAGGCAGCCAGCTTAGTCTACTGAGGTCACTGGAAGTGGTAGAAATTCTTTATTTGTGGTGAAATCTATTCCTGACAATTTCCAGTATTGATTTTAGTTCTGTCTACACCCTCATCTAAGCGGTAACCCAAGTTCCAGAAGCTGTTGGTATGAGAACCCCCCTCTGATCTGAGCCTTCTCTGATCCAAGTCAAACACCCGCAATTTACCTTTGTAACACAATGGCTATGAGCTTTCAGTGGGACAGGCCATAGTTTGGAATCCCTCGTCTGCTACTTTCTATCCAAGTGCACTCGGGCAAGTTACTTAATATGCTAATCTTGGTTTTCTGCGCCTGTGTAATGAGACTAGAAATGTCCACTTCTGAGAGGCTGGGGCAGACAGACTGAGATGTCCCCTGTGATACCGACCCCTGGTCTCGTGCCCTTGTGCAATGTCTTGTGCAATCTCCCTCCCTGGAGTATGGGGCAAGACACATGACCCAAAGTGTGCAGTACAGCAAAGGTGACAGGATATCACTTCCATGATTATGTCTTTTAAGAGTCTAACATCCATCTTACTAATGGACACTAACCTTGTTGGCTTTGATGAAGCACATCACCATGTGGCTGAGGCCCACATGGCAAGGGACTGAGGGCAGCTTCTGGCCAACAACTAACTAGCAACTGACAATGGGCTCCAGGGCTCACCAGTGAGAAACTGAGGGCCTCCATGACAGTCAGCTGAGACCCGAATCTTGCCAGGTGAATTTGGCAGAGCCTCTCCCGGTCAAGCCTTCAGATGAGAACCCATCCAACTTCCCCTGGACTCCTAACACACTGAAACTCTAAGATGATACATGTGTTGTTGTCGACCACTAAATCTGTGACATTGTTACGCAGCACCAGAGAACGGACACTCTGAGATGCTCTGGGATGATAGAAGCAAAATTCTCACCAATGCTAAGCGTACAATAAGTAAGTGTTCAATTATAGGCGGGGTTGGTTGGTTTTTCTTTCCCCTTTTACTGCTCCTCATCTGACATTTCACAGCACCAATACCTCCATCCATTGTACTGTTCTCCGTCCTCAGAGTCTTTCTAGTTTATCACCAATCTTCAAAACATACTTGTGACCTAGAATCCTTCATGTTAAAGAAATATGTTAAATAGAGCCTTTCCAGAGCTCTATTGAAATGCACCTGCGTTCCTTAGCTGGGAAGGGCCCTTCAGGAAAATGTACTGTCTTCACATGAGCGGGCTGCCACCCTGGAAAACAAACACAAAGGGCTTCGAGGGAAAGAGCACAGCTTTTTTTTTTTTTTTTTTTTTTTAAAGTCTGGAGCATGGAGCAGCCCCTGGGAAGGTCAGATCCAGAACAGGCCCTGTCTTGGAGGGCTTCCTAGAGGAACAGCATCCAAACATGTGGCCAAGGCAGAGAACTCAAGAAAGGGGAGCACACTGACCCCAGGGGCCCTGTCTGAGGAGGCAGCATCCAGACTTTAATACCCCATCATCATCAGATCCAGAACTATGGGCTCCCCGCTCTGCACTCAGCCTGGCTCTACCACACCTGCATTAGTGCATGGAACCCCGGTAAGTCACTAACTTAGGTCTAGGCTTAAGAGCTTAGAGGCAGGGACCGCCTCTTCTTTATTTTTGAATACTCCTCATCTAGCACTTTACTCACACATCCTAGGGGCTAACTAAATTGTAGCAAACTGAACTAAGTGTTGAAGAAGTCTCAGAAGCAAGGGTCTGGAGCAATCTAATGGCAGAAAGGGGGAAAAGGGGCAGTAAAGAGTTGAGGGAAGAGGAAGAGGGGTTGGGTATGTCTAAAAAGCGAGCCCGAGCCCTGCGAATGCTGAATCAGGGAGTGGGGAGGGGCTTGGGAGAAGCAGCCTCTTGCAAGGCTCACGAAGTAGGGGACAAAGCCTTCCTCCAGGAGTGAAAGCCCCGCCCTCCAACCCTGGGACCTAGGGAAAGCTAAAGAGCTCTGGACTAGTGGCAGAGACAACAGCTTCCACATTTTCCAGGACAGGAGCACTATCCAGGCAGTTTTCTGGTACGGATCAGACCTTATGGCTCAACATTTGATTTCAAAATAATGCGGCCACAACAGAAATCACCCTGGGGAAAGAGATGGGGGTGAGACTTTTTATTTGACTTTTTAAATATTGGTTTAATTTGTTGAACCAGACGAATATATTCCCTGTTTTTGTTTTTAATATTTAAATCATAAATTTAAAGAAGGAAAAAATGAAAAATTTGTCTAGAGAATGACACATGGGCAAAAAGAAAAAAAGTCCTCTTCAAAAACAGAGAGGGGAGCAAAAGCCGCACACTTGATCCAAGTGCCTTCCAAAAGGCCCCCACCACCAGGAAGACCACAAAGCAAGAAATGTCAGGACAATATTTTTTTATTTGCACAGTTGGGTAAGTTGGGGATCAATTTCTGTTACACAGACAGCAACAGAAGAATGTTTCTTCCTCTGGGTAATAAGAGGGTTGGACTGGAAGACCTCATCAGAGCCTTCCAGCTCTAATGGTCTCACCATCTTTGAGTGACTTTTGCTTGGTTGGGTATCATTGGTCAGTACTGTTTCCCTCTAAGCTGCAGGGTTCCCCCCCAAGCCCCCACCCCCGCCTCCGTGAGGCTTTATCATTCTTCCTCCTTGCTTTCCCACTGCCCCCCACCCTACCCCCAACCCCACTCTCTGCCCACTCAGAGCCTCCTCTTTGAAAAACTGAAGTCAGCCCAGTTTGGAAGAAATACAGAGCTCATCAGATCGAAGTCATATTTACATGTCAAGGTAAACAGAACTTGCTACCCCACACCCTTTGCCCAAGAAATGATGGAGAAAAGCCTTACCCAATGCTGAACGGGTGCCATCTAGTGGCTCATGGTGTCGCTCAGCTAGCCCACAACAGAACGTACCCTTCAAAAAAGAAGGTTTTGTGAACAATATTAAGGTTTTTATCCAGGCTAGCCCTTAGCAAAATTGTGAAATCGAAGGCACATTTTCCCATTTTTCCAGTGCCCTCTTTCTGGAATTCTCCCCCAGGACAGGCAGGCATAATGAAGAGAACAAACGCTGGAGTCAGGCCAACCTAAGTCGGGTGCATCCCTGTGCCACCTATTAGCTATAGAATCCAAAGCAACTTGCAAGATTTCCCCGGGGTCTCAAGTCCATCTTCTGCAAAATGTGGGCATTACAACCTTCCTTACAAAGTCATCGTGGGGAAGAAGTGTGATGAAACGTGCTTAGCATTTGGCGTGCAGCAGATGCTCCCTAAATATTAGCTCCATTCCCAAGTACATCATTATTTTTGAAATGGGAGTGAAAAAGATAAATACCGAGCTCTGGTCCCTAGCAGTGGCAGGAAATAATTATGTGCAGAGAGTTCACCAGAAGAGGCTTTAAGAAACTTGATAGATGCTGACAAATTAACAAGGGACATGGAAACCCCCAGAAACCTCATAACAACAGAGAGATGTTTCCACACCCAGGACTGATGGGACGAGGAAAGCAAAAACTGTAATTGAGCCCAGGGGAGTGTGAGCCTGAGACAAGAAGCAATCTGGCAGGGGCTGTAGTCTGAGAGGGACATGGAGCCTCTCCAGAAGCTGGTGCCAAGATAGTAAGGGAGCTGGGAAGAAATAGCCTGACTCCTCTCCCCCTGACCTGCCAACTCCTGCCCATGCTCGTCACTGGCCACGGCCAATGAGAAGTCATCTGGCAGGGAGGCCTGGGTCCCCGGGCTGACAGTAGGCTCAGCCTCGCGGGGCTCAGAGCAGGGTAGAGACACCAGAGAATGCATCTGGGGTAGACACCCAGAGGATAAGCCCTGCAAAATGTCATAGAGGAAATCCTTGCTTTGGGAAAAGTATCAGATCAGGTGATGTCCAAAGATACAGTGTAAGGAGAAAGGAAGAAAGAAAGAGTGAGCCAATGTTAATGGAGTATCTATTTTGTGCTATTCACACTGTCTTTTAACTTTCTCTTATAACTTTCTCAGCAACCCAGTACAATTGGCTTTGTGTCTTACAGATGAAGGAGCAAAGCTCGGCAAAACTAACCAGCTTGCACTGAGACAGCCAGCAGGGAAGTAGTGGAATTCCGTCTAGAGTTACCAGATGCCAGGATCCCTCTGGGTGATCGCCTCCACCCCTGGCAGCTCGGGGAAGAAGGAAAAGATAGACCAGGCAGCAGGGAGGAGGGGGCAGCAGCCCACCATCCTGAGAAGCAAAGAAAAGGCCTCCGACCCCCTGAATAAGAGATTACATTTTCCTTATTGTCCTGGAAAGAATTCCCCTTTCCTGGCAAATAAAGCCCATTTCTAAGTGAAGCTCAAATAGCACCGGAGGGAGGTTTAAACTGAGGAGAGCCCAGTAAATCTCTGCCAAAGGATTAAGACTCTCCTCCCTTGGCTGTCCCAGGGCCCAGGAGCCAGCCCACTGGAAAGTATTCCACAAAGAGGCAGGGAGATGGATGACGATGCTAAAAGAATGTGTGAAAATCCCCTAAGACACTCTTTTCGGCGAAGGTGGTCAGACTAATCCATACTGGTCAACTGAACAACAAGGCCAACGGATTTTTTTTTTTCCCCAAGAGATTTATAGCATCAACTAAAAACAGTTGTTTGGACAGACTGTCAAACTCCCACCGGGCCCACTTGACGTCTTGACTTGTCAGATCCAGAGGAGAATGACCACTACTTTGAAATGCTAAGGGTTTGTTGTTTCCTGTGGCTCCCTGGAGATCTACAAAGTAAATGAAGTCCCAGAGGTCGCCATTATGGAGAAGCCAGTAGAAGGTTTCTGGGGCGCGGTGCAGTCCTGTTTGAGGAGCCCAAAGGCGCTTGCTCTGCCACTTCTACCTTCTTCACCTTTGCCAAACTCATGGCCTCATGCCTGAATATCTGCTAGTTTTTCTGGGGCTCTGCTACATCCAGTCTGAAGTTCCTGGCCTCCCCCATCCTCCCGGCACCTCAGAGCCAGAATAATTCTCCTCAACCTGCTTTTGTTCCATCCCTCCTGATGAAAGCAGGCCGTAGATGGAGAAGATGGGAGTATGGGCCGGGCCCTGGGGAGTCTTGCAAAAGTGAAGGTTCACAGCCAGTCATAAAATGGACTGCCCCGAGCCAGGATGGGGAAGGGAGGCTAGCCACGGTGAGCCCAGGGTGCCCCGATATTTGGAGGTCACTGGTAAGCCGTCAGGAAGGCAGGAATATGCAGAACTGGCAGCCAGGATGGAGAGAAATAACACAGACATGGAGGGTAGATGTGGGGTCAGATCCCCACCCCGCCCCTTTGAGCCTTGTTTTTCTCACCTGTAAAATAAAACAATAATGCCTGCTGGGGTGGACACTTGAGACATGCTACCCTAGTCTCTCTTCAGGCATAACGGACTTTCTCCATCGGTCAGTCCTCTCTGAGGATTAGCTGAAGAAAATGCCTTGCCCGACATCACATCTCCTCTCTGGGGAAGCCCACATCCAGTGACTGATCCGTGGGTGATACAAAAGTCCAACATCCACCCCACTTGGGACAACTCTGAAGAAACATCCAGCTCCAGAGTTCCCCTAGGTAGGGTTAGGGTGCTGTCGGAAGCCTTCACAGGGACTGCATCGCGACCTACTTGGTCCTCCAATCAGGCCTGCCTCCTTTCCATAGTATGGAATCCGTGAGCACCACTCAATCTCTGCCTCAGACTCTGCTTCCTGGGAAGAACCATCTGGGACACCCCCCTCATACACTCAGGAGGTTCCAGAAAGCAACAAACGTAAAGCATCTAGTCACAACACCCAGCATAATGAATGTCAATCTCTTTCGCTTCTCCAAATTTATTTTTTCAATTTTTTATTTAAATTCTAGTTAATTAACCTACAGTGCAATATTGGTCTCAGGAGGAGAACCCTTCCCCCGATTTAACCCAGCTTGACCCAGTAGGTGGTTGGCCCAACCTTTAAAGGCTACTGTAGCATTTATGCAACCAGTATTGGCATGGGATCCCTCTGCCACAGAACTTCCATGGTGTCATAGAACACGGTGTGCAACTCTACTTAAGATCTGAACACGTCAGGCACCTGGGTGGCTCAGTTGGCTGAGCGACTGTCTTCAGCTCAGGTCATGATCCTGGAGTCCCAAGATAAAGTCCTGCATTGGGCTCCCTGCTGAGCAGGGGGTCTGCTTCTCCCTCTGGCCCTCCCCCCTCTCATGCTCGCTCTTTCTCATTCTCTCTCAAATAAATAAATAAGTAAAATTATTTTAAAGATTTTGTTTATTTATTTGACACAGAGAGAGAGAGATCACAGTAGGCAGAGAGGCAGGCAGAGAGAGAGGAGGAAGCAGGCTCCCCACTGAGCAGAGAGCCTGATGCAGGGCTCCATCCCAGGACTCTGAGATCATGACCTGAGCTGAAGGCAGAGACTTTAACCCACTGAGCCATCCAGGCGCTCCATAAATAAGTAAAATCTTAAAAAAAAAAAAAAAAGAGAGAGCGAGATCTGCACACCTCTTTGGGGTATGAATCCTGGTTTGTTTTATGACACCACCTGCATTGTCTTTACTCCTTTATAGACTGTGTCTGTGTCTTGCTGTCTTCCTCATTAGACGGTGGACTGTCCCTTGGCATTATTATTATACACAGATGGTACATGACCCCCCTGTATAAGCAGCACCTTCTTGGCCAAATGGATTCATGAGTGACAGGAACAAAGCAATTGTTAAAATTCTGTGGTTTGGCTGTTCAGTCTGTGACACTTTGTTATGACAGCCCTACGAAGACTAATGTCCACCCTGTTGGGGCGCCTGGGGGGCTCAGTTGGTTAAGCGTCTGCCTTTGGCTCAGGTCAGGATCCCAGGGCTCCCTGCTCAGCAGGGAGCCTGCTGCCCCTCTTCCCACTCAGGCTCACTCTCTCACTCTCAAATAAATAAATAAATAAAATCTTAAAAAAAAAACCAACTAATGCCCACACTGTCATTTAAAAGTATTGAAACTTCCTAAAAAGAATACTAATACTAAAAAAGTAATATATAAAGTAAAGGACACCTATCATACACATTTAACTCTATGAATTTTCATAAAGTGGGTTAGTACACAAGCGAAGAAACTGTGTAACCAGCACCCAGGTCAAGAAACAGAACCTCGCCGGTACCCAACCATCAGAAGCCACCCTGTACCTCCTTCCAGGCATCCTGGCCCCTCCAGAGGCAACCACCGTGCAGACTGTTTACGGAAAAGGTTATTTTATGCCTTTTATGTAAATGAAGTCTGATAATATAAATACAATCACGCTCTTTTTTTAAAAGATTTTATTGACTTATTTGAGAGAGAGAGCGCGAGCCGGAGGGAGAGGGAATCGGAAGCAGACCCCATGCAGAGTGCCAAGCCTGACGTGGGGCTTGATCTCAGGACCGCAAGAGCCACAAGATCCTCGTGACCAGAGCCGACTGAGCCGCCCAGGTGCCCTACAATCATAGTCTTTTGTCTGTGACTGCTTTCACTAGACACTGTGTCTGTTAAGCGTCTGATTTTAGTAACCGTTGTGACGTTCACTGCTGTGACTTAGAAAGTATTTCCTATATCCTAAAACAATGCCCTCCGTGAAGATGGGGTACTAAACTTCTGCTGGAAAAGTACCCCGAAATGTCCATAACTTTGCAACAGAATTTAGATAGGATGAAATGCTATGAAAAAGCTTTAAAAAAAAAAAAAAGAAATCCATAATACGTCATGCTTCTAACCTAGGAAATCCTTTTCTGAAACAGTAACTTTTTGTTTGACAAGTACTAATGTAGCACTTTATCTGATAAGTGATTTGCAAATATCTTCTCCCATTCTGTCCATTATCTTTGGTTTTCTTGACTGTTTCCTTTGCTGTGCAAAAGCTCTTTATCTTGATGAAGTCCCAATAGTTCATTTTCGCTCTTGCTTCCATTGCCTTTGGCGATGTTTCCAGGAAGAAGTTGCTACAGCTGAGTTGGAAGAGGCTGCTGCCTCTTAAAAGTATTTTTAGAAGACTCTCTTATGCTTACATTTCCCTCCAGCTGCTGCCACTTTTCTCTGTTCTCTTTCACAGTAGAATTTCCCGTCTCTTTATTGTCTCCTCTGGCTCCAGTCTGGCTCTCAATCATACCGCTCCACAAAGAGCTCACTTGCAAAGACCACCACTGACTTCCCTTCTAGAGAATCTAATGGACACCTTCTTGTCTTCATCCTACTTAACATCACAGCATTAAAAGGTACTTCTCATGGCCTCTGTGATACCAAATTTTTCTGGTATCCCTCTTCCCTCATTGCTCTTTCCGAGTCCTTTCTTGCTGGTCTGTGCCCCTTCCTCGACATCTGCATGGTAGAGCGTATGTTCTCAACTGCAGACCCTGTATTCTTCTCCAACCACATTCTTGCCCGAGGGGAGAGGCTCCCAAACTTTCTGGGTTCACAGCACCCTTAGTATCTCCCTAATTTTTCAGTATTTATAGGACAAAAGAAATACCCAACAGTTTCATTTCCTAATTAGTTCCCAAAAGTTAATAAGTATTTATATCTTGTTATAAATATTATTATTTACTATATTAATGTTATAAACATTTATATCCTTAGTAGCCATTTGAAAAAAATATGCATAAAATGAAGAACAAGATTGTATTTATTTCTTAATCTTACTTTGTTCTTAAATAACGATTCATTTACTTCTTTTTTTTCTTTCTTTTTCTTTTTTTTAAAGATTTTATTTATTTGACAGAGAGAAACACAGTGAGAGAGGGAACACAAGCAGAGGGAATGGTAGCGGGAGAAACAGGCTCCCCGCTGAGCGGAGAGCCCGATGCGGGGCTCGATTCCAGGACTCGGGGATCACGACCTGAGCCGAAGGCAGACGCTTAACGACTGAGCCACCCAGGTGCCCCATCATTTACTTCTTTTTTTTTTTTTTTTTAAGATTTTATTTATTTGACAGAGATCACAAGTAGGCAGTGAGGCAGGCAGAGAGAGAAGGGGAAGCAGGCTCCCGCTGAACAGAAAGTCCGATGCAGGGCTTGATTCCAGGCCCCTGAGATCAGGACCTGAGCCGAAGGCAGAGGCTTTAACCCACTGAGCCACCCACGTGCTCCAATTCATTTACTTCTTAAATAACAATTTCTTCCTAATGAGATATGTGCATCTTCTGGGCATTGTCCAAGTCTGAAGACCTTGGGATCTTATTGGACACCACCATCTTCATTTCCTGTTCCATGATTTTTTTTTTTTAAAAGATTTTATTTATTTATTTATTTGACAGAGAGAGATCACAAGTAGGCAGAGAGGCAGGCAGAGAGAGAGGGGGAAGCAGGCTCCCTGCTGAGCAGAGAGCCCGATGCGGGACTCGATCCCAGGACCCTGGGATCATGACCTGAGCTGAAGGCAGAGGCTTTAGCCCACTGAGCCACCCAGGCGCCCTCCATGACGATTTTTACAGACTATTTCCTTTTCATCACAGCAAACACAGAACGCCCCCCCTTTGCAAAGATATAATGGTATCAAAAGGAATGTAGTAAATATCTAATGTTGAAATGATGAACTAACTCTAGCAAGTCATTTGCATGATGACTGACCCACATCAAGTATTGTTGTTTCCCTCAAAAATTGAAAATATTCCACAGATAGTAGATTTTATGAAATACATAAAGAAGAAATAATACCAATCCTTCACATACTCTTTCATAAAACAGAGGAGGAAAGATTTCCTGACTCATTCTGTAAAACCAATGTTACCTAATTCCAAAGCCAAAAGACATCACAAAAAAACTGCAGTATCCCTGTGAACAGAATATCCAGTAAAACTGGGAAACGAGTATATGCCACAGCCAAGCAGGGTTTATCCCAGGAATGCAAGGTTAAAAATTAAAAGTCAATTAACATAATATATTAATAGAATAAAGGACAAAACTACTTGGTCAACTCAACAGATGCAGAAAAAACACATGACAAAATTCAATACCCACTCATGAAAAAAAACTTTCCACAACCTGATAAAAGTCTATGAGAAAACTATTGCTAACATCATATTTATTGGTGAAAGACAAGATTTCCATAGAAAATAGAAAAGTTCTATTTCCATAGAACTGGGAAAAAGACAGTGGTGTCTACTTTCATTACTCCTATTTATTACTGTGCAGGACATTCTGGCCCCCTGTGAGAAGGCAAATAAAAAGGGGGACGAGGAAGGAAGGAAGGAATGAGAAAGGGAGTCCTCAGGAATACAGCAAGGTGAAGGAAACAAGTTGAAAATGTAGAAATTAGTTCTATTTCTAGGTACTAGTGATGAACAATCCAAAAATGAAATTAAAAAATAATATCACTCAGGGTGCCTGGGTAGCTCAGTCGGTAAAGTATCCAACTCTTGGTTTCAGTTTATGTCATGATCTTAGGGTCATGAGATTGAGCCCCCCCACCCCACTCCACCCCACCCCTGCCCCCTCCAGGGCAGTGGGCTCCATGCTCAGCAGGGAGTCTCCTCTCCCTCTCCCTCTGCACCCACTCTTTCACGATGGTGCCTGTGCGTCCACACGCGCTCTCTGTCAAATAAATAAATAAATCTTTTTAAAAAATAATGTCACTCACAATAGCATTAAAAAACTAAAGAACAAAACTTGTACCCTGAAAACTACAGAACTTTGCTAAGAAAAATGATAAAAAATTTTAGAAGATTTTTGTTGTTCACAGATAAAAGACTTAAAATTCTTCAAATGGCAATTCTCTTCAAATTGATCTATAGATTCAATGAAACCCCATCAAAATCCCAGCAGGCTTTTTGTAGAAATTAGCAAGCTGGTCCTAAAATTTATATGGAAATACAGAGAGCCAGAAGAGCCACACAATTTCAGAAGAAAAACATGGAAAACAAAGTTGGAAAACATACTAGCTGATTTCAAATTTCACTGTAAAGTTACATAACTCTAAGATGTTGATGCAAAGATAATCACATAGATGGATAGAACATAATTTAAAGTTCAGAAATAAATCCTCCCCTTTCTAGTCAATTGATTTTCAATAAAAGTGCCACAGCAATTCAAAAAAAAAAAAAAAGACAGCGTTTTCAACAAATGGTGCCAGAAAAATTGAATATCCGTATTCAAAAAGATTAATTTAGAACCTTATGTCAAACAAAACTGAGTTACAAAAATTAAGCCAACCCAAATTTAAGAACTTGAACTGGGGAGTAATTTGATGTGTGTCTGGGGCTAGCTCAAGCAAGAGATGTGGAGTGGAAATTTAGTTTGGGTGTTCTCAGCCTGCGGCTGAAGCATGTGAGGGATGAGAATTACTGAGGCAAAACCATGGAATCCATCCACTATCCGGCAATGGGAGTGGAGTCCAGGAGAGCAATCTGGGTGGGACTGAGGTCTCTGGAATCCAGATCAAGGAACAAAGAGTGCTTAGAGCATTGTCCAGAGTTCTTTCACTCAGAGTTTTAATTTGCTTGGAGTGCCTTCTATTTCAAGGGTGCCATTGGTGGCGTTGGCTAAGTGCTAAGTGTGAGGGAATAACCAGATAGATGACATGGGTGAGAAGAAAGGGAAGATAGTGCCCAAGGGTTTTCTGCACCATTAGAAGATCTAGAAGTGTCACTCCAACCATTGCAGTACAACTGATTGGGTGATATTCCCGTCCCCCTGAGATTTTCCTGATTATTGTAATTACATCCCATCCTTTGCATCTTCTTAATTGTCTGTTAACTAACCACTTTTAGGGATACATGATCACATAATCAAATCTAACAAATGTTAGCAAATAAATGTCTCGTCTCTATCTAATAATACGTGATCTTGTCCTAGAACTATAACCCTGTTTTTAAGTGACTGATATTAAAATCCATAACTTTATTTCGGGATACCAAAAAAAAGGAGAATTTTGTGACAGTCCCTAAAAGGGTAATTCATTTCCAGACCTTCTAAAACATATTCCACACTCCCTTTCTGCTAGCGCTCCGCCTCCTTTCGAATCACGTTTCTCGGCTCGAAATCTCGCGAGAGATCGAGTTCTCATGAAATCTCCCAGGAGCCCCCGGTCTTCCTCTTCCCCTAAGCGGCCGGAGGTGGGTGAGTGCTTGCCATGTCTCCCGGACTGCCGAATCCTTCGGTCATCGCCGCCATCCTGGCTTCGGTGGCGCTGATGTCCATGCTCCGGGGAGGAAGGCTTCTGCGGCTACTGATTCTTCGCTGAGGGCGATGTCCCTCGGTGCAGGGAGACGTGTCGGAGCAGAAGGCCGCGATGGGCGGGAATGGGGGTGACAAGGGTACGGGCGGCCTGTCGTCAGTGCCACTACGGGCTCCCGATTGCCTGTGTCTTGCGATGGGTGCTGGCCGAGTACGCGGCGCGTGTGTGGCTGCAACAAGAGAACGTTTGAGGGGAATAAAAGTAAAGGGTTGAGCCTTTTCCCGTTTGAATAAGTGTTTCAAGTTCTCTGGCGCTTAATGTAAGCGCCCAGAAGGACCTGGGGAGACGGCAGCACCTCTAGAGAGGGAGCACCCTGCCGCGCCGCGGCGTTCAGCCCCTTTACTCCTGAGGGATCCAGAGGGGGGATTGAACTATTTTCCTGCAGAGGCTTGGTCCGTGTGTCTGTGTCAGCACTGCCGCACTCCCTCGTAGATGCCGGGGGAGAAAAGGATGGCCGCGATGATGGCATTTCTTAGGACACCTTTGGATTAACCATGAAAACAAGTACCTTCTGAGCGGCTGTTGGTAGTAGTTAATACATATTTACACTGCGTCAGTTACCGTAAATACGTGTTGACAGAATTCCTTCCCGCTCCTTTCCAGGTGACCTCTGAAAATGGTTCGCTATTCGCTTGACCCAGAAAACCCTACGAAATGTAAGTGAACCAACATATAACTTATTTTGGGTAAAATAACAGGTAAGAGGAACAATGAGATACCCAAAATTAACCAAAACTTTGTGTTTTTTAGCATGCAAATCAAGAGGTTCAAATCTTCGTGTTCACTTTAAGGTATGAGAATCAACTTTTTTGTTCTAAGAGTTGTGTCACGTGTTCCAATGCATTCTTCCCCCCATCCTGTAAAGGTGACTGCGGTGATGTGTTTCTTAGGACACCTTTGGATTTACCGTGAAAATTAATCAGTTCTGAGCAGTCACCTTTGAGACATTGGTTCTGTAATTGTCAATTGTATAATGAGCACTTTAAGGTTCATGCAATTTGGTAAAACTAAAGGAGAACTACTTAAGAAACTAGTGTAGAGATGGAGATGATGGGATTAAGACATATCAAACTTAATAGGGGTTTGGGATTTATTTTTCCCCAGCTTCAAGCCAATTCTCCCTGCCTTTTAATCACATTCTTTTTTCCTTACTACATTACCTCAGCTTTCAAGAATGGGAAGTCTTTAATTTTAATTCAGTATATAGACATTTTGAAAAACAGAATTGAATGTTTACTTAAAAAATTATTCTGCTTTAACACGATTAACTCAGTTTTTACTGTTTATACTTAGAACACACGTGAAACTGCCCAGGCCATCAAGGGTATGCATATCCGAAAAGCCACCAAGTATCTGAAAGATGTCACTTTGCAAAAGCAGTGTGTGCCATTCCGTCGCTACAATGGCGGAGTTGGTAGGTGTGCCCAGGTAAGAATTCTTAGTTGCTGTGTGAAATGACATTGTAACAGAAAGTGATTGGGTAGGTTAAGAATATTTAGAATCTGCCTTTAATCAGGTTCCTCCTGGTTGCTGTGATGACCAACTTAGGACACCTTTGGATTAACCATGAAAAAAAACTGTGTTCTGAGCAACCTTGATAAAATAAATTGATCTTGATTGTTAGACGGAATTAAATTGGGGAAATGACTAAACACCTCTCGGATTTGTTTCAGGCCAAACAGTGGGGCTGGACACAGGGTCGGTGGCCCAAGAAGAGTGCTGAATTTTTACTGCACATGCTTAAAAATGCAGAGAGTAATGCTGAACTTAAGGTACCCAAACCATTAACATCTTTGTATGTTTACAACTTGGATGGTTCAATTACTGTTGCTGTTGTCCAGAATTCTTTCTTTATCTTGGTTTCTTAATAACTAAATTTCCCATTAATTTTTTTATTCGATCTCTATCTCGAATTTCCAGAAGACCAAAATTTTGTCTGAAGACCTTCAAAAGCATGGTCTTCAAGCCTGACTTTTCCCCTATAAACCCAGTGGAAGCAAATGAAACATTTTCTTGTGTATTTTATTCAAGGACTTATAACCTTCCTGGTACTATAGACATTTTTGGTAGTATGACTTGCGAACTTCACAAAATACTTGTAAATACAAACAGTAAAAATCATAATATTACAAAGGAACAATGGAGGTTCCAAAATGATTGCTTTAGGAATGGTTAATGTGGTTTGTTGCCTATGTTCATAATGGAGAGACAGGTTAAATTTGATATTTTAAAAACAATACGGTTAACAAAGCGAGGTTAAATTTGATATTTTAAAAACAGTGAATACGGTTAACAAAGCGGATCTGTTTTCTGCATTATCTATTACCCTTTGCATTTGGAACTCTAAGCCAAAACTGGAGTTAATGTAGGTCTGGCTATAACCCTTCTAGCTGCTAAACCGCACTGCCAAAATCTTGGTTTTCACCAAAGCATAGAAATTGACACTACCAGATCTGCTCCCCTTAATCACTTTTAGGGAGGCCACTTACCAGCTGCATATAGCATTGAGTTTTGATAGTTATTTAGATTTAAGGAAAGATGTTCAGAATAAAAGCAAACAACTGTTTCAACAGATAGGCCATAAGAATTGCCTAAAGGTGAGGACTTTATCCAGTGATTGGGTTTGTGGTGTTGAGATAAAGATGTTGATTTAATTTTGTTCTCCCTCTTCCCAGGGTTTAGATGTCGATTCTCTGGTCATTGAACACATCCAAGTGAACAAAGCCCCCAAGATGCGGCGTAGAACTTACAGGGCTCATGGTCGGATTAACCCATACATGAGCTCTCCCTGCCACATCGAGATGATCCTTACTGAAAAAGAGCAGATTGTTCCTAAACCAGAAGAGGAGGTTGCACAGAAGAAAAAGGTAAAATACTTAGTCCTTGGTCAGTTTTGTTTATGATACTGGTTTTTTTTGTATTACATTATATCAGAACTATATAATTAATCTGTTGATGGCCCCACCTACATGTCCATAGCCACTTTAAATGCAACATGTGCAAAAAATGGGCCCTGCCCCTCTTCCCACACCTCCTCTCCAAACTAAAAAGCTTGTTTTCAGTAAATGATCAGTTTACTGTTCTTTTCTACGGTTTCAATTCTTTTTGTTTGTTTGTTTCAATTCTTTAAAGCAGGGAACCTGGGTGTGATTCTAGATCTCCTCCCTTCATGCCTAATGAATTTAACTTCTGTTGACTTCACTGCTTAAATATATTATCTTCCATTCTTTTTTTTTTTTTCCTTTAAGATTTCATTTATTTTATGTTAGAAAGAGTTGGGGGGGGAACAGAAGGAGAGACTCTTGAGCACAGAGCCCCCCGCTCCAGGCTCGGTCTCACGACCCTGATATCATGAGCCAAAACCAGAAGTGGGACACTTGACACTGAACTGACTGAGCCACCCAAATGCCCTTATTGTCTTCCATTCTTGTTGCCACATAGACATGGCCTCTGCCTTGTCTTCCAACACAAACTCCCTGCGCACTCTTAATTTTCCTTAAATCTCTCCCCCTCCTGTGCCATTTCTCTATGCCAAAGGACTGGACTCCTTTTACATTAACATTTTCTATTTTTCCTGAGCTACAACCTACTCCTTTAAGATGTAGTGCAAGTTTCTCCAAGAAGCTTGTAACAGACCTTTTATTTTTCTTTCTTTCCCAGATATCCCAGAAGAAACTGAAGAAACAAAAACTTATGGCCCGGGAGTAAAATCTGCACATAATAAATGCAAATAAAGATAAAAAGAAAATGTTGGTTGTCTTATTATTAAACATATTTCAAGTATTTTAACAAAATGGGTCAAATGAGTTTTCTTCTGATTAGAATTAGAAACATTATTTGGGGTGCCTGGGTGGCTCAGTGGGTTAAAGCCTCTGCCTTCAGCTCAGGTCATGGTCTCAGGGTCCTGGGATTAAGCCCGGCATCCTGCTCTCTGCTCAGCAGGGAGCCTGCTTCCCTCTCTGCCTACTTGTGATCTCTGTCAAATTAAATAAAATCTTTAAAAAAGATTATTCTGTTTGTCCTGTGCCATTAATTTTTGTTCATAAACATGCTCTTTTGAATTTCTTGGTGTCTTTGCATAATGGAATTTGAACATGGTTCAAATTGGTGGTTTTTCCAACCACTTTGTTGAGATTGAACATACTGTACGATTAGCCCAATTACAGTTAAATAGCTTTTATTATATTTAATTATGCATCCATCGCCAGGAAAATTTTTGGACATTTTTCATCATCCTAAAGAGAAACCTTGGCCACAGTTTGCAATCACTCCATAGCAGACCCTATCCAGTCCTGAGCAACCATTATGTAGATGTCTGCATATATTTGCCTGTTCCAGCCCTCTTTCAGCTGGCTTCAACTTTGCATAACATGTTCTCATTTCTCTTGGGTCCACACAGAAATGCCGGATAAACATGAGAAACTGCCAAAGCTGTCCTACCAACTGAGGGTTCCAATTTCTCCAGTTGGCTTACCACTGTCCTGGTCGGTGTAAAGAGATAAATCCCCTTTTTTAAAATAGGCTTTTTAAAGAACAATTCCTATCCTTCAATTTCCGACTAGCAGAGTGAAGAGCTGAGCCAGGATTGCTCTGGGTAACGGGCTAGCCCTCCTATGCAAATGGAGTAACCTTCCCGGTGGTGAACCACTTAATCTTTCCTCAACGTCTTGGATTTTGCTCAAGAATCCCAGGCAGCGAAGCCCTGCTCTTCCCCGCCTTCCGCAGGGTTTGAGCGCTTGGTGGCTGCGCCGGAAACCCGGCCGCGCCTCCGCTTCGCGTCACCGTTACGTCCTGGGCGTCCTCCGGCCGACGCAGGCGCACCTTTGTCAGCCCCTTTTGCGGTGCCCATTGGCTCCGCGGCAGCACGTCCCTCCCTACGGAAGTGCGGACATTGCCACTCGGACCCGGTGGTCGCGGGTGAGTGGGGCCGAATGGGTCCGGGCTGGCGCCTGGGGATCGGGGGGATCGGGCGGTGGCTGTGGAGTCGTTTCGCTGGCTCCAGCCAGGGCGGCGCTGGCGAGCCCCACCCGCTCGCAGTTGGCCTGCTCTGGGCTCCCCGCGGCCCGCCGGCGCTCTTCCCGTATACCCTGCTTCGCCCTCCAGACGCGCGCCCCTGCCTCCTCTTTCCACGACCACCCACCTGCTGGCCTGCTTCCCCTCTCTCACTGTCTTTCTGTGCGTTTATTCTCTTCCCTGTCGGCTTCACTTTGCTGTCCCATCATCTTCACCAGCGTTCGCTCTTAATCTCTCCTGTCTTTTCAGTCCATGTCTTGGACTCAACCTGTCCCGTAAAATGATGTGCTAAACTGGGTTACTTGGAGGGAGGTGGCGTTCCCGCGCGGTACCTCCTAGATTTCTTATAGAGCCTCACCCTTTTCCTCTGTATTCCATTGTTGTCTTGGACGAAGCGAATGAAAGAAAATCTCTCTCCTCCGACAGTTTAAATCCATTTTGCTCACTTTGTTGTACTATCTGAGAATTGGCTTGGTGAGGGCAAATAAAATATCTTATCAGTATATCATAGCCACCTTCTACACCTTTATAAGCCATGGTTTCCACATGTATGAAGTAAAACCTCACCCCAAAGAGTCATGTAAGGATTAAGGAAGAGATAAAACACAGTAGTTTCATTATGAAGAGAGCTAACAATTTTTATAAAAGCCCTGATTATGACATAAGTGATTGGTAGCACTTGTTCTTGAGAATTTAAAACACAGTAATTAGAAGTAGGTAAAAATGAATCTGTGATGGTCTACCAGTCATTAACTTAACCTAATTCTGGGAACACTGTTGGTTGTGTCAAAGGGCTTAAGTTGGGTTTTGAAGGCTTGATAGGGGGGAATAACTTAATCATTGTATTTTTGTTAGGAAAAAGTGCAAGAGTATTGAGCTAGGAACCCAGAATTGGGAATTCTGGTCTTAGCCAACTCTAGTTACTATTTAGCTCTCTGTGAACTTTGGACAGGTCCCAACTTTTGGATCTGTGTGTGTATGTGTGTGTGGTAACAACACTTACATAGGACTTAATACATGCACACACTGTTCTTGATATTCGTTATTGACATATCTAATCCACATTTACATCTCTGAGAGATAGGCTATTGTCTTCATTCTCCATAGGAGGGAATCAAGGCACAGACCCATTAAATAATTTGCCCAAAAACACTGTCTTGAAAGTGATGAAAGCAGTTCTCAAATCTGGGCAGCTGCCAGCCAGTCTGCTCTGATTATTAGGCTATGGTGTCTGTAAGAGTGCCAAACCTAGACCAGATCACCTCTTAAGTCTTTCCAGATCAAGTTCTAAATGTCTGTGGACAAAACTAATGATTCCTTGAAAAATGCTGAAAAAAACTCACTGCTCATTTTGACTTATTTTAGTCAGAAAATATGCTCTTTAAAATTTTGAAACAGTATTTTGGTAAATTCTTAAATTGTTGCTTCAGTTTGACCAGGGGTCTGTTTTAAAGAATCCAGCTATGAATCCTTTATAAAATAGCTGATTGTTCCTTAATATACATTTATATGTTTACTTGTTTATAACTCTTACAATTCATTTCAAAGCGACGTTAGTTTGGGTTATCTATACCACTGCTCACTTGTATTGTGAATAGTTTTAAATTGCCTTAGTGTAGTCATGGTGCTGACTTCTTTGCCAGCAAGTACTACTAAATTTATAATATTTTGAAAATAAATTTTAACATCCTGAATTAATAGCTTTATGTACTGTTCTGAAGCTTTTTAGTTTTTCAGGACTATTCTAAGGGATTAAATTTAAGAGGTCTTTGGTTAAATAGTATATTATGGAAGTAGTGGTTCTTTTTCAAGAAACTGCTGATTTGGAGAAATTCCAAGATAATTGCTAATCTTCAAGGAAATTACAGGTGTTAACTTTTTAAAAAAATATTTATTTATTTGAGAGATGCCTGGGTGGCCCAGTTGGTCAAGCGTCTGCCTTCGGCTCAGATTGTGATCCCGGGGTCCTGGAATCGAGTCCTGCATCAGGCTGCCTGCTCAGTGGGGAGCCTGCTTCTCCCTCTGCCTGTTCGGCCTCTTCTGCCTACAGCTTTCCATGCTCCTGCTCTCTCTCTCTGACAAATAAATAGATATTTATTTATATATAAATGTGGGAGAGAGAGCACCCACACGTGCGTGGGGGAAGGGGCAAAGGGAGAGAATCTCAAGCAGACTCCCAACTCAGGAGCTTGATCTCCTGACCTGAGCTGAAACCAAGAGTCAGACTCTTAACTGACCGAGCGCCCCAGGCTCCCATAGAGGTGTTAATTTTTTTGAAATGGACAATGTACTTACAACAATACTACCAAATAAAATATTTTTATTGCTCAGTTTACCTTAGTTGCTCTTAAAAAGAAAAAAGCAAATATATCAAAGGAGATTTGTTGCCTGGGGAAGTCCAGCTGGTTTGCAGCCTACGGGTCTTCCAAAGTGATGTCTTAATGAATTCCTTATTACAGGATTTGCCCTGAGCCTTGGAGGTTTAGCTAATCGATACCGTCTGTCTCTGAAGATGGTGAGGCTGGAGTTGTTGAGAATTACAGGAATTGATAAAGGCAAAGAGCCTAACTGCTAGTACCCAGCAAAAGTTAATGTCTTTCCTTTATCCTTAAATTTATGGTTGGGAAGCAGTGATTGGAGAGGTTTGGAGGCAGGCACCTCACTGTGATTTTCTTGTCTGCCACCTCTCATTCCTGTACAGAGAGCAGCATTTTTATTTAATGGATTCGTGCTTTTAGCTAATAAGTGATTTAGGTTTTCCCTTTAATATAGAAATAGTCCTTTCAAGCGTCTTCATCTAGTTAAATGCTTTCAGTCATTATTCTGTGATGACCTGATTTGTGTTCTCATGCACGTCAGCAGCTCAGGAGCTCCAGCCTGGAGGATGGTGTGCATTCCTTGCATCGTCATTCCGATTCTGCTCTGGATCTACAAAAAATTCCTGGAGCCCTACATATACCCTCTGATTTCTCCCTTTGTTAGTCGTATGTGGCCTAGGAAAGCTCTTCGAGAATCCTACGATAAAAACAAAGGCAAGGTAGACTGTAAGGTAAGAATATTAAAATACCTTGACAAAGGGCAGATGAGGAGTGTGGTACAATCAGGGGAAAATACTTGCCTTTGAAAAGGCACGTTTTTGGAACCAGAAACTTCGTTAATGTGTCTTAATTTCTTTTTTCTTTACTTTTGTTTTGTTTTAAAGATTTTATTTATTTAGAGAGAGAGTATGAGCTCGGGGGTGGGGTCAGGGCGGAGGGAGAGAGAGAGAGAGAATCCTAAGCAGTCTCCATGATCAGCATCGAGCCATTTGTGGGGCTCTCTCCTATGACCCTGAGACTATGACCTGAACCTAAATCAAGAGTTAGATGTTCAACCTACTGAGCTACCCAGGTGTTTACGCTTAAGTTTTGTTTTGTTTTGTTTTAAGATTTTATTTATTTATTTGACAGAGAGAGCACCAGCGGGGAGAGCTGCAGGTAGAGGGAAAGAGGAGGAAAAGCAGGCTTCCGTTGAACAGGAAGCCCGATGCAGGACTCCATCCCAGGACCCCTGGATCATAATCTGAGTTGAAGGCAGACACTCAACTGACTGAGCCACTCAGGCACCCTAATTTCTTTTTTTTAAATAAGGGGCTTGGGGTGTTTTTTAAGTAATTAACATTTGGTTTAAACTGAGGTTTTAAACTAGACTTCTGATGAGTGTGTTTGTTCCTTGTCTTATAGCCAGGATAATAACCAATGTTTCTTGGCTGATAAGAATAGGAGTAAATAGCTAATGGACAAAAAGAGATGATACTAAAATATGCCATTTTTCACTGATAACTTTGGTAAGAGATTTAGTTGGAAGGATCATAGAGATTTTAAAAAAAAAAATTTTTTTTTAAAGATTTTATTTATTTATTTGACAGACAGAGAGAGATCACAAGTAGGCAGAGGCAGGCAGAGAGAGGGGAGGAAGCAGGCTTCCCCACTGAGCAGAGAGCCCGATGTGAGGCTCAATCCCAGGACCCTGGGATCATGACCTGAGCCAAAGGCAGAGGCTTTAACCCACTGAGCCACCCAGGTACCCCTTGTTGGTTTTTAAAGAGCTTTCTTATAATGAGTTGTAATAATATCTAAAATGTGGTTTGTTTTTTTTTTAATTTTAGGGTGCAGACATAAATGGATTACCAACAAAAGGACCGACAGAAATCTCTGATAAAAAGAAAGACTAAAGCGATTGTTCCAAAGGATCTCGTTGTTTTAAAAATGGACCTGATAATATGAAGCACCTTGCTTACAATTGTCTCTGACCTTTTTCTCTGAGACCAGAATTTGGGATAGAT
>CM053616.1:17618924-17635413 GCA_028646535.1 Procyon lotor
TCTTTTTTTTTTTTTTTAAGATTTTATTTATTTATTCAAGAGAGAGCTGGGGAGAGCACAAGCAGGTGGGGGGAGGGGCAGAGAGAGGGAGAAACTGACTCCCTGCTGAGCAGGGAGCCCAATGATGCAGGGGCTGGGTCCCAGGACCCTGGGGTCATGACTGTTTTACAGTTACTTTCTTTTTTTTTTTTTTTTAAGTTTTCTTTTTCTTTTTTTTTTTTTGAAGATTTTATTTATTTGACAGAGAGAAACACAGCGAGAGAGGGAACACAAACAGAGGGAATGGTAGCGGGAGAAACAGGCTCCCTGATGTGCAAAGAGCCCGATGCGGGGCTCGAACCCAGGACCCTGGGATCATGACCTGAGCCGAAGGCAGCCGCTTAACGACTGAGCCACTCAGGCGCCCCTACAGTTACTTTCTAAGTAGGATGGATATTGGTACAGTCTCAGATTGAAAATGTGTTGGGAAAACAGTCACTTGGAAGTTTTCTTTCTTAATTAAAATTTCATATTTTTGAATGTATTCATTTTGCATTACTATAATAAGTTACCACGGATTTACTGCCTTAAAACAACACATTTATAATCTCATAGTTCTGTAGGTCAAAGTCTGACACAATTCTCACTGAGCTAAAATCAAGGTATTTGTGAGACCAGGCTCCCTTCTGGAGGTTCTAGGGGATATAATCTGTTTCCTTGTCTTTTTCAGCTTCTAGAGGCCACTGTGTACATTCCCAGCGTCTTGCCGTCTTCAGAATCAGCCATGTCTAGTCCTCACATTGCATCACTTGATCTTACAGAGCCGTATTTATTTATTTTAGAGAGAGTGAGAGGGCATGAGCAGGAGCAGGGAGGGACAGAGGAAGAGGGAGAGGGGGACTCTCAGGCAGACTCCCTGCGGAGGGCAGAGCCTGGTACAGTTGCTGAGCCACATTTATGACTCTCTTACCTTCCTCTCACTTTTCACTTTTGTGATTACATTAAGCCCACCCTGATAATGCTGGATAATCTCCCTATTTGAAAGTCATCTGATTAGCAGCCTAATGCTATGTGCGGTCCTTTGTCATGTAACCAAACACAGTCATAGGTTTTGGAGATTATGATGTGGATGTCTTCAGGGGAACCATTATTCTGCCTACCACATGCAATAATTTTAGATTTACAGAAGAGTTGCAAAGCACAGAGGGTTCATGTATATCTTTCACCCAGTTTATTTTAATGTTAGTATCTTACATAATCATAACACATTGGTCAAAATTAGGAAATGAACATTGGTACAATACCCTTAACTAAACTCCAGACTTCATTTGGATTTCAAAAGTTTTCCCACTATTGCCTTTTTTTTGGTCCTAGGATCCAACCAGGACACCCAGTTGCATTTAGTGGGTTTTCATGACTTTCCTGCTAGTGTTTCTGCACCAACTAGACACGGACATAATCAAGTCAGTCAAAGTTATCATGATAGCGGTTCTGGCAGTGTTGAGAGACAGTGACCAAAGATAACATTCAGCACATTACATGTACAATAAAAAGTTTGTGAAGGATTGCTACTCCAACTCATGCTTCATATATTGGGAAAACCATTTCTTTTTTTCTTTTTTTTTAAGATTTTATTTATTTGACAAAGAGAGATCACAAGCAGGCAGAGAGGCAGGCAGAGAGAGGGAGAAGCGGGCTCCCCGCTGAGCGGAGAGCCCGATGCAGGGCTGGATCCCAGGACCCTGGGATCATGACCCGAGCCCAAGGCAGAGGCTTTAACCCACTGAGCCACCCAGGTGCCCCAGGAAAACCATTTCTAATCAAACACTCTGATATGATGCTTGTCTAGCAGTATTATAACACTTACTGAGGAACACTGGTAAGATCCTTTTTATTTGAAGCTATCCAAAAAATATTAAAAAAGGGGGGGCATTAAACTTTAATAACAAGTTTACCTCAAAGTAGAATGAGTTGTTTATTGGTCTATAAAGCTAGTTCTGCAGAGAGGTTAACATTTATTTCTAGAGCATTTTGGGGTAGGTAGAGGGTGTAATTCTTGGTATAGGCAAAAATATTAAGTATGTTGAGTTTGGTGTGGGGGCCTCTCTTTTTCCTAAAATTGAAAAATAAAAATTATACAACTATACATGTAACTCATATTCATCGCAGGAAAAAATAGGAAACAGGGAGAAACTGAATTTAATCATATAAGATCTCAATCCCCAAAGTTTATAATTAATATTCTTTTAGCCTCCCCACCCCATGTGTGTATATACATATATAATAGACATAAACATAATTCATTTATGAAAATTGGATATTATACATACTGTTCCCGCTGGATATATCATGAGCATGTATCCCTAGTATTCTTTGCAATGGCTACATAGTAGTGCCCACCTCTTTTTAGCTAGACTTTCAGAGACTTTTGGTTTTAGTATGTTTTCCTGAAATAATCCTGTAGGCTCAGGGAATTTGTTGGCAACAGATGCTAAAAAAGCATATCAGAGGTCTATATGGCACTTCTCAGAGTACATCTGACACACTGATAGTAAAACCGAAGTATAGTGGTATCTCAGTGTTAAGAGAAACAGTGTGCAGCACATAGAAAACAACCCATAATGGGACTTGTTAATTATTGTTATTGATTGGCTATAGTCCTGTATGAGAAGAATCATCATCACCATCATCTTGTATGTATTTAAGAAGAGGAAACTGATGGGAAAAACTCAAGGACGTATGTCGGTCTGGTTAACTTCAGCTCATTTGACTTCAAATTCCATTCTTTGGGCACTGCATTTTATCGATACTCTTTCCTATGGGACCTGGCCTTTCTGTAAATGGTGCAGTTAGTTATAGACCTGCCTTCATTAAAAATTACTTTCTGAACGTCACCTCTGGACACAAGGGTTTGAAAAGAATAAAGATAAAGATAAAAAAAGATGAGGGGCGCCTGGGTGGCTCAGTTGTTAAGCGTCTGCCTTCGGCCCAGGTCGTGATCCCAGAGTCCTGGGATCGAGCCCCGCATCGGGCTCCTTGCTTGGCAGGAAGCCTGCTTCTCCCGCTACCATTCCCTCTGCTTGTGTTCCCTCTCTCGCTGTGTTTCTCTCTGTCAAATAAATAAAATCTTTAAAAAAAAAAAAAAGATAAAAAAAAGATGATACCCCAAAGATAAATTATTTTCCTATTTCCAACTTTTCAGAGCCCTACACGGAACTGCTGACTTTGGGATGGTTATCCGAGTTGGAATAAACAGAGGCCTTAACAAAGCTAAGCCACCAGAACTACTGGTGTGGGATGAGCGATCCAGGCATCGGTAAGAGCGATTAGCCGCTTCTCGAATTTGCCACGTGGCTCTGCCGTTGCCCTGGACGCGCTAAGAGGGTGGAGGAACTTCTAACGTCTGAAGGACTACATTTCCCAGAAGTCTGCGCGCCGCGCTCCACATGATCGTCGGCCGGAACGCGCCCGGCCGTTCGGTCCCTAGCGGCGTTCTCGGCCGCTTCCCTCTTCTCTCCCCGCCTCCCGGCCTCCGCACGGACGCGGCCGGGGCAGGAGCCGAGCCGTAGTCGAGCCGGAGCTGGAGCCGGAGCCGCAGAGACGTGGAAACATGGAGGCCTGAGCTGGCGTGCGCCACCCTGGCTGCGGCGGCGACTTCTTCCGATCCCCGATTGCCACCAGCTCGTGTGTCGGTGGAGCTGGAAGCGGATCTGCCCTCCCGCTGAGACAGGTGGGCTGTGGCGCCGCCCCCATCGGAGCGGCCCTGGAAGCCCGGCGGGGCCCCCAGCCCCTTGTCCGAGCGGGTTTGCGGACACCCCACCTCTCGTCGTTGGGACAGCCCCGCCGGGAAGGGGGAGAGGGTCCTTTCCTGCCGGTGGGCGACTGGGCCACCCTGGAGGGGCTGTGCCTGGGCCCCGAGAGCCGCCCGCATCTTCCCCCCGCCCCCTTTCAGGGCACAGTGGCAGTTAGAGGGCGAGGGAGGGTTTTAGTCAAGAATGAGAGGGACCTGTGTCCGTGTCTAGTGTTAAGAGTTAGGGGATACCGAAGGCAGGTAGATAGAGGCTTCAGGAGATGGGGCGATGTTGGTCTGACAAATGGGCGGTAATGGGCAGTAGTGTTGATCGATCTTTCTTTTTCTTCCTTTTTTTTTTTTTTTAACGTATGCATTGTTATGGAGAAGTCGTTCACATACCATAAAATTCACCCTTTAAAAGTACAATTAAAGTATAACTCAGTGGTTTTTAGCATATTCTCAGGGTTGTGCAACTAATTCTACAACATTTTTATCTCCCAAAAAAGAAACTCATACTCATTAACAGTCACTCTTTATTACCTCCCATTCCCACTTCCTGGCAACTGGCAATTTTGTTTTCACCGAAAGAGTGGGAAGTTAGCCCAGGTGTTTGAGAGCTGGTGGCAGTAGTGAGTGATAAAGCCTATAGCAGAAAGTACTGAACTGGAGTGGAGGAGTGATGGGGTTCGGCAATGGGGGTACACAGAATGGAGGCACTAGGGATATAGATGGAGTGGGACCCCTGAAGGGGAGAGGGGAGGTTGGAGTGAGAGGCGAGTAGAGAGAAGCTGCTGTGAAAACATGGGGGATGAACGCCGTGGAGGGGAGTGTGATCTTGGAGAGGAACCCAGGCCTTTGGTCCCATGGGTGGAGGGCTCAAGAAAGAAACCGGAGGTGGAAGGGAAGAGATCTATAGGAACAAGAGAATGGTTGCTGCTGGGCTTGAAATTTGTGAATATATAGATTTCTAGAATGATTATTCTGCTTTGTAATTTTTATCTTAGATAATCTCTTGGCATCTCAGCATGGCCGAGTATAAATATTCCCATTCTGTAGATGAAGAACCAGGCTCTTAGAGGTTAAGTGACTTGCTGAAACTCTTAAGGTTAATAGGGTAAAATGAGTTGGGGATTTAAGAATAATTGATTAAAGTATAAATTGCTGGTGGTTTGAGTGGCAGAGAATTGAGGGGGGCAATGTCACAAGAAGGAGATTCAACTGTTAAATATATTGAGTCTATATTATTAAGATAGAGTCCAAGGGCTTTGTTTTTGTAACGTTTAAATACAGAAAAGCTTAAACATTGAAATATTTTATTTATTTTTTTAAAAGATTTTTTATTTATTTGACAGCGAGAAACACAGCGAGAGAGGGAACACAAGCAGAGGGAATGGTAGCGGGAGAAGCAGGCTTCCTGCCGAGCAGGGAACCCGATGCGGGGCTCGATCCCAGGACCCCGAGATCATGACCTGAGCCGAAGGCAGACGCTTAATGACCGAGCCACCCAGGCGCCCCAAACATTGAAATATTTTAATATCCCCTCCCCCCATGTGCCCATTACCCAGCTTCAGTGATTAGTAACTCAGGCTAATTTACTTTCATCTACTCCCTTATCCATTCCTACCCCCACTTGCAGCTATTCTAAAGCAGGTCATAGGCATACCATTTCATTTGTAAATATTTGATTGTATATCTGTAGAAGGTTGGGTCACTCTTTTTAATATGCCCACATCACTATTATCACATCTACAAAGATTAATAGTGAGCTTTTAATATTTAGAAGGATTTTTTTTTTTAAATGTAGCATCCATTTGATACAAGGGAATTACAAGGGAATTATGAATGCTTTGATGTTTGACTCGCTAAAAAACATGGTATTGTTTCCTGATTTTTTCCAGTTACTCTTTTTAAAAAAAATATATATATATATATTTTATTATTTGACAGAGATAGAGAGTACAAGTAGGTGGAGTGAGAGGGGGAAGCACTCTTTCTGCTGAACAGAGAGCCCAATGCGGGGCTCAATCCCAGGACCTTGACATCATGACCTGAGCCGAAGGCAGAGGCTTTAACCCACCCAGGTGCCCCTTATTCCAGTTATTCTTTTTACCCTCTTTCATTTTCTTGGTTGATGTGGTTCATCCTTCCAAGAATTGTCACTCTGGCATTTTAATTGATGGAGTTTTCATGAGAGAAGTGAAATCATGTGCAAATTTTGAAAAAGTGAAATATACATGCATAAATAACTTATGTCTCATTGCTCTAAGTAGTTGGACAATTTGATTACACTTTTTTAGATACTTCACATATTATTAGAAGTTTAATGTGTATTTTTTTTTTTAAAGACT
Organism: Procyon lotor; assembly: GCA_028646535.1. Classification (NCBI taxonomy): domain Eukaryota; kingdom Metazoa; phylum Chordata; class Mammalia; order Carnivora; family Procyonidae; genus Procyon; species Procyon lotor. The sequence goes on from CM053616.1 coordinate 17,625,045, forward strand.
TTATTTATTTTGGAGAGGGCATGAGGTAGGGGGAGGAATAACAGGGGGAGGGAGAGGGACAAATAGACTTGGTGCTGAGTGCAGAGCCCCAAGTGGGGCTCGATCCCAGGACCCTGAAGTCATGGCAGTTGACTGACTGAGCCACCCAGGCACCATGTGTTTATTAGTTTTCTATGCCTACTGTAATAAGTTACCACAAATTTAGTGTCTTAAAACAACACAAATTATTTTTAAGTTCTCTATTTTGAAGTCCAAAATGGGTCTTACGGGGCTAAAATCAGTGTGTCAGCAAGGCTGTGTTCTTTCCTGGAGGTTTCTAGGGGAGACTCTATGTCCTTGTTTTTCCCAGCTTCTAGAGGCCACCTGTATTCCTTGGCTTGCAGCCCTCGTGTGCCATCTTCAAAGCCAGCAAATTTGCATCTCTTCGTCCATTGTGTAGTAGGTCTCTGATCACAGCTGGGAAAGGTGAAGGACCTGTGTGATTAGACCAGGACCACCTGGGTAATTTAGGAGAATTTCCCCATCTCAAGGTCCTTAACTTAATTATAGCTGCAAAGTCCCCTCTACCAGGTAAGGTAACGATCACAGGTTCCAGAGATGAGGATGTGGACATCTTCAGGGGCTATTATTCTGCCCACCATAGTGTATTTTGGGACATTTTGCTGAGACTTCCTAAGTGAGTTGACTTCCTCGGCTGCTACAAATTCAGTGTGTCATCTTTCACTTTAGGTAATGGGACTGGTTAGCGATAGAGAGGACCACTCCATTTTCCTTTTTAGTGACTTTGACAAACATGGGAAGTACCTGTGTGCTTGCAGTGTAGGTTTTGGTAAAAAGAGGCCTTTAAAAGTGATTAAGCATTAAAGCAATGTGACAACATGTAAAGTCTTTATGTATTTAGTTTAGGTCTCCTTATATTTATGTTTCTTAAGTATTGTATACTTGTAATCAGAGTGTATGTAATGCTCAGTAGCTTCTTGAAGCCATAGAGGACAGTCTGGGGCAGTGATGGTTCCTGTGCTCCCAGTGAGAAGTCTCTCTGTCCCAGTGGGCGATTGAGGCACGCCCAGTTCAACAGGAAGACTTTTTGTTTGTTTGTTTTTGGAGAGAGGGAGTTGCCGGGAGGGGCAGTGAGACAAGGAGAGAGAGAGAAGCTCAGGCAGGCTCCACACTCAGTGCAGAGCTTGATGCAGGACTTGATCTCACAACTCTGAGATCATGACCTGAGCTGAAATCAGGAGTCTGATGCTTAACTGACTGAGCCACCCAGGGGCCCCCAAAAAGACTCTTAAAGTGAGAAAATGGGCAGGAAGAATGAGCTCCGGACACACGTGGACTTGAGGCCCCTTGTCAGCTTTTCTTTCTGTGACCTGGTTGGTTGAAAACGGCTGTGAGCCTGAACAGGTGAGGGGCCAGATGGCTGTTGCTGTCCTTCCTTTCCCAGGACTGAGAGAAGACTGAGTCTTGAAGGTAGAGAGGACTTTAGGAAGTCCTCTAGTGTGGTATCCTGCTTCCTGAGGGGGTTCCGCATTCCACCTTAACTCTCAAGGTTTTGACTGTGTCCGGGTGTGAAGGTCCTGGCTCTGATGGCAGTGTGTTTCAGTGAACTGCTGCTCAGTTAGGTTTAAGGGGAATTGTTCACTATCTGCTCCTGCCTTTCCACTCGTTTCCCCTTGGAAGGTTCTTGGTGGAGTTAATGCTCTGAGCTTCTACTTAAAAACTACATGTAAACAGTGTGTAAGTTAGCCACCTGTTACTTATTTCTAGTCAAAATAACCTAAGCTAGTCAGGTTGAGAACAACTTTACAAATAGGTCTTATTTACTAAAATGTTTTGTTATTTTTTCATTCCTTTCAGGAAGTTTGGTTGGTACCTTTTGATCTTCTCTAATTTTTATTATACTCTTTAAATATGCAGACATTAGGCCAGGGTTGTGGAGTTGGGGTGGGGCTGAGTGTTGGACAAAATGGGTAAAGGTGGTCAAAAAAAGTATAAATGTGTAATTTTAAGTCATGGGGGGGTAATGTACAGCATGATGACTGTAGATGACTGTAGTTAATTATTGTATATTTAAAAGTTATACTTTAAAGTTTTCATAAGAAAAAATTTAATTATGTATGGTGATGGATATTAACTAGACTTAATCGTGATCATTTTGTAATATACACATACGGAACACTATGTTGTACACCAGAAACTAACAGCTAACATAAGGCTCCATGTCACTTACATCTCAACTTACAAACAATGCAGGGGCGCCTGGGTGCCTCAGTTGGTTAGGCGTCCGGCTTTTGATTTTGGCTCAGGTCATGATTTCAGGATCATGAGCTCGAACCCCACGTTGGGCTCCAGGCTCAGTGTGGAGCGTGCTTGGGATTCTTTCCTCTTCCTCCCCCTCTGCCCCTCCCCTGGCAGACACACAACACACTTGCTCTGAAATAAATGAAAAAATAAAAAATAAAATAAAAATGCAGACACTAAAAGTGGCTGTTAATTCTCTAATAAGGACACTGGAAGAATTGAACAATGTACATTTTATATGTCATATGGCTGATAATTTCTTTTTTAGATTGGTTCAGTCATGAATCTTAACAATTCCTTCAGAGTATCTCTTGCAACCCTTCGCCTTAGAATACCCCCCTTTTTTTTAGAGATTTATTCATTTATTTTATTTTATTTTATTTATTTATTTTTTTTAAAGATTTTATTTGTTTGACAGAGAGAAACACAGCAAGAGAGGGAACACAAGCAGAGGGAATGGTAGCAGGAGAACCAGGCTTCCTGTCGAGCAGGGAGCCCGATGCGGGGCTCGATCCCAGGCCCCTGGGATCATGACCTGAGCCGAAGGCAGACGCTCACCGACTGAGCCACCCAGGTGCCCCTATTCATTTATTTTAGAGAGTGAGAGAGCCTGCAGGTGTGGGAGCAGAGGGAGAGAGGGAATCTTAAACTGACTCCCTGCTTAGTGTGGAGCCCAACTCAGGGGCTCGATCTCAGCACCCTGAGATCATGACCTGAATTGAAACCAAGAGAGTCAGACGCTTAAGTGACTAAGCCACCCAGGCGCCCCACCTTAGAACACTTTTAAAGCCTCCTACGTCAGTTAAGATTAGGTTTGGCTGTGGGTAACAGACTTGATTGAATAATAGCTTAAACATGTTTGTTTTTTATTTTTTAATTTTTAAAAAGATTTTATTTATTTATTTGACAGAGAGAGATCACAAGTAGGCAGAGAGGCAGGCAGAGAGAGGGGGAAGCAGGCTTCCTCCTGAGCAGAGAGCCCGATGCGGGGCTCGATCCCAGGACCCTGAGATCATGACCTGAGCTGAAGGCAGAGGCTTTAACCACTGAGCCACCCAGGCGCTCTGACATGTTTGTTTCTCATTTCAAGTCCAGATAGACAATCCAGGGCTGGCGTGGTGGCTCCACTGTCACAGGGGACCCAGTTTCTTATTCTGCCATCCCTAAGGTGTGGTCCTTGATTTCTGGGTCCAGATGGTGATGCATGGCATGCAGTTAGGTAAATGGTCTGGCACCCTCAAGAACGTTCTGGACTGGACTTAAATATTTTGAGATCATCAATGTATAGTGGAAGAGTTCACTGATCTACAAGCCTCGGGCTTGGGTGTGATCTTAGAGTTCCAGTGGGCAAAGTAGAAGCCCGTTAGTAAGTGTTCCTGTTGTAAAGCACCAAGCGTGAGCTTGCTCTCTGGCCTTTTTTGCTTCTCCTGATTCCCTCCCTACTCCAGCCCTGTCGATCTTTCAGTTCCTTGAATGGGTCCTGGCCTGTTTTTGTCTTCACTCTAGGCCTTTGTACATAGTGTTCTCTTTGCTTGGACAATTTTCTGAACCCTACACCCAAGTAGGCCAATCCTTCTTATCCTTCAGGTCTTAGCTTTTGCGGTCTGACCTCTGGGAAGCTTTCACCGAGTCTTGAATAGGTGCTATATTATAATTTCATGTTTATATAGCTCTATCTCCTACTCAACTACAAATAAATTCCCTTCTTCATATTTGCAGTCTTGGCACTCAGCATCATGCTGGCTACATAGTGGGCACTCAGGCAATAATGACAGACCCCCTGAGCTTACATAACCATAATGGGCTAGAGCTTGGGTAATGCTAGTTTGTGTTTTCAATCCTGCACTGTTCTTTGGTATTTGCACATTGAGCTGTTTATGTGAATCAGAGATCGTGATAGTGAATAGTAAAGCACATTCTCTCTAATTGGTTTAAGAGTTAATTTTCTACCTAAAGTTATGCTTGTGTTTTAGAAAAGATAAATAATATCAGAAGGTATATTACAAAAAATGAGCCATACCTTGCCTTCCCTATCCTTTGTAGTTTGGTTCCCGGAGACAACTACCCTTAACCATGTTTATAAGTAATATGGCTAAATGGTTGTTTTTCGATTTATCCATTGTGGATGACACCTATTGACTCCTTGTTATGGTCGATAAGGTGCTCTTCCTCCCCTCTCTTCCAGCCCTTCTAGTAGAGACACGTGAGAATTCTTGGCTAAGTTAGTGCTCAGTGTTTACATTGCTGGGAGGACATAAATATTGCTCATTGCTGAGCTGAATAATTTACCTGGGTTCCTTGCTCCCCACCCCCATTTGCTGCTTTTTTCACAAACATATTACTAATTTTTACCAAATACTTTGAAAGGCCTGTAGGGATTGGGGCCCAGGAAACTGATGCAAGATGTTGCTGTGGCTACTGCTGTTGCTGAGCATGGACTTTCTGGTCCCTGTCCCAGGGGATTCATGGCTTTGTTAGTGTGCGTGTGAGATAGACACTTCACACCCAGCTTGACAGTGTCTTGATTAACACACCTCTGTTTTTGGAGTTGCTTTTTGAAGTTCCTGTTACTAATATATTAAGACCTTCTGTCTAACTGGGTCTTCTAAGCTTCCAGTTCCTTCCTGTTTTCCATCTGTTTGTCCCTTGTTCTTTATTGTGGAATTCTCTTTGACCTTATCTTCTCTCTATCCAGTTTTTTAAACAGCTTTTCAAGTATCCTTACTTGTCCTTCAGCAATTTCCTTTTTTGTGACATCTTGTTCTTGGGTCATGGAAGCAATGTGGCCTAGTGGTTTCTGCACCCAGCCTGCCTCGACCTGTGTAGTCTGGAGCAAGTCACTTAATCTTCCTTTGCCTCAGTTTATTTGTCTAGCCCAAGAGTTGGCAGTTTTTTGTGTAAAAGGCCAGATGGTAAATATTTTAGGTTTTGTGGGCCAAGAGGCAAAATGAATGCTATTATACAGGTACTTATGTAATGGGAGAGAAAAAATTTTCACAGGTATTTTACTGATGACATTCAAAATATACGAATAATGGTTGAGAATAGGTTTTTTTAATAATAAAGTTTGCTGGTGAGAAGAATGAAATCTCTTTTTGGAGGAAAGGGGATAACATTTTGTCTAACAGGCTGTATTAACTTTAAACCTCAGTAGTCAATGTTGATCACAAATGTTCATATTTAATGTTGGTTTATAATGAGATTTTTTTGTATTTCGCCTTTAACAGTATCTTCTTACATGGACCCTCCAAATACTGATGTCAATCTATGGACATATGGTTTTAGTGGAACATATTTATTGCTTGGAAGGTATCTGTAGAATTCTGCTAGATTATTTTCTTGACAGTTACCTTTTAGCAGATCATCGCTAATAAAAATCATTGACCACTAATCACTTCCAGTTGAGGGTTAGGTAGAAGCTTCTTGTTGCACAGTTAAATGGTTTTTTAGTTGTGAAACTTGTACTGAGGTCTGAAAAATCCTGGAACTGTAGTTTTATTTTGGAAAATGTATTTATTGTATATCTGTGTGGCATTGGAGATCTCGCATCTTATTTAATTTTTTACAGCATGCAAAGTGTGTAAAAGCAGCTCACCGTCACTTTTGATTCAGTGTCAGTTTTCCTTGAAATGACTACCTCAGTGTAGGTTTTACAGCAGGTGCTACTGGCCTTCTAATTTGGGATCGAATTCATTGAGAAATATGAGCAAATCTGTAGCAAAACGAATTTTCAAAGCCATTCACTGTTCAGTAATAGTGACTGAGCGAGGTTCTTCAGAAAAATTTTTGTTCTCATCTCTGAGCTTGAAAAATTTCCATGAAACTGTACCCTGGCTAAGCCGTGGTAGCATGTGGTAGGGTCAGGATATTCAGCTTCTGTTGCTGACAGAATTTTCATGGAACTGATGATGGCTAAGTTCATGAAAGTAATTGCAGTTAACTGTTGTAACTGATTCAGTAACATGTGATAGATTCAGATATGTTATGCCGCCTACCTGTTCGTTGATTATGCAATGAATGAGTAGGTTTTTTTTTTTTAACTATTTTTTTTAAGATTTTTAATTATTTGAGAGATTGAGAGTATGTCAGGAGGGAGGGGCAGAAGCAGACTCCCCACCAATCAGGGAGCCTAGTGTGGGGCTTGATCCCAGGGCCCCTGGGATCATGACCTGAGCTAAAGGCAGACGCTTAATCGACTGAGCCACCCAGGCGCCCCCAATGAATGAGTAGGTTTTAAACACCTTGCGTTTTCACAGGCTTTGTAAATTTATCCATCTACGTTTCTTCTGCTTCACCTGCATTATTATGCATTATAGCAGATTCTACTTGAGGTGGTACTGAATTAGAATTTTTCTCCACTTTTTGGGAAAATATTCGTAGCTGTAATTGTTCCATACAGACTGTTCCCTGAACAGCTATTTTCACTGAATGACAGGTCTGAAAGATGTTTTTTTTTTTCTGGACTCATTTCTTTGGCTGCTGTAATCAAACACGATTTAGTTAACTCATGATTGGTCTATGACTTTCTTGTCTCCTTAACACGTGAGCCATTTGGAACCTTACTTCGGTTGCAGCCTTAATTTTATCCTTTGTTGATGGGAATACACTCTGTTGTGATGAAATGTCGTGTTTCAGATTTGCTAGCTCTCCTGTTCATTGCTCTCCTGAACTGGGAGTGCTCCGGGTTAGGGCCCATCTGTCTGTTGTGATGAGCGCTTCGCTGGTGATGCCTTCCTGTATGGTATTCTGGTCTATGTACTGTGCTCTTACATAACAGACCACGCTTTGACATTTCATCAGATTTTTTTTTTTTTTAAAGATTTTATTTATTTGACAGAGAGAAACACAGTGAGAGAGGGAACACAAGCAGAGGGAATGGTAGCGGGAGAAGCAGGCTCCCCGCTGAGCAGAGAGCCCGATGCGGGGCTTGATCCCAGGACCTGGGATCATGACCTGGGCCGAAGGCAGACGCTTAACGACTGAGCCACCCTGGCGCCCCATTTCATCAGATTTTTAAAAAATGATCTACGCTCTGCTAAAAGTGTGACATCAAAGTCTATTTCTTTTCTTGTTTCCACATGACAGATATCACTGGTAAGTGTCGCAATATGCGAGGCACTTGAAATGCTGGCCTCTGAGATTTGTAGTGCAGTGAGCAGCAGCATACAGGAATGAGAACATCACATCTGGTCTCTGCAGTAACTACTCACCCTGCTGTTGTATCACAGAGCAGCTACGGGCAATATGTGAACAATTGAGCATAGCTGTGTTCCAGTAAAACTTTATGGCCACTGACATGTTAATTTCATGTGATTTCCACATATCACAGCATATTCTTCCCTCCCCCCAATCGTTTCAAAATGTAAAAATCATTCTTTGGACGGTCAGCTGGATTTGGCCCCTTGGATCGTGATTTGCTAACCCATGATCTACACGAGAAGATGAAAATACTACCTCAGGTATAGATGAGTTAATATGTGTAAAGGATTGAATAGTGCCTGGGGAATAGGTGCTAAATAAATATTTGCATTTATTATTGTTACTGGTTTACCTCTCCCAGGCTGTCTTATTTTTTAATTTTTTCTGAGAATCCTCTTTGGAGTATCTGAGAATTCCTTTCTTTGGTTTATTTTGGTTTCTCTGTTTTGTGTTGGAGGCTTTCCTCACAAGTCCAGTGATTTTTGGTTGTTCACTTGTACTTAAGATTGGAAGCGGTTTGTACGAGTGGATTCTGTTGAGTGGTGGGCATTGCTGGGCTTGGCAGGCCAGCTTTTGAAACAAGGGGGATCCCAAATGTTGTTAACTTTTCCCTCAGGGCGCCTGGGTGGCTCAGTGGGTTAAGGCCTCTGCCTTCGGCTCGGGTCATGATCTCAGGGTCCTGGGATCGAGCCCCGCGTCGGGCTCTCTGCTCAGCGGCGAGCCTGCGTCCCCCTCTCTCTCTGCCTGCCTCTCGGCCTGCTTGCGATCTCCGTCAAATAAATAAATAAAATCTTTAAAACAAAACAAAACAACTTTTCCCTGGGTGCCCCTTCAGCTTCTCTTGAGAAGACTCCTCCAGTCCCCTGCCTTGGAGGTGGGGAAGCCCACCGTGTGTCTGCAGCAAGCACACTTGAACTTCATGCTCCTGAATTCACCCCTCCTCGTTACCCTCCCAGCCTGGGCTTCAGAGTTCAGTGTGTCTCCAGTCACATTTCTCCAGAGAGCATACACCTGGTCTCCCATGGGGCGTGGGGCTGGCAGGGGCCCACTTATTTTATTTAGCCCTGCACCGAGCTCCTGTCTGCCTGATGCTTTTCTCCAGCTCTTTGGCCCTCCTGTGGTTCCCGAGGTGGATTGGCTTGCCTCTTGCTCGGGTCCCCTTTAACAGGCGCTTACATTGGGGCTTCCTGAGCTCAGCCAGTTCAGTTCCTACCCCCATCACTTTTCCATCTTCCACACCTCTCTGATCTTAGAGAGCTTAATCTTTTTATTCTCATTACTCCCATTTTGATGGAGTGGAACACCCCAGGGTACTTAATCTAGCATTTGGAACATAGTAACATTTTAGAGAATGTTCCATTTCTTGGACTAATGGCACCTGTGCATTTAACATGTCCTTTGGCTAGTGACCATTGCCCACTATTTCTCTAGTCTACTGTTTGAACTGTGAGGTTTCGCCTTAAAGTCTTGAGTACAAATGAGGGGATATTTTAGAAAATGCAGATGCATGGGCCCTACCTCAACATTCTGAATTTTGGGGGCCTAGGCATTTGCTTTTTTTTTTTTTTTTTTTTTTTAGATTTATTTAAGAGAGAGAGTGCATGTGCATGCATGAGCATGCTGGAGCATGAGAGCACGGGGTGGGGAGGGGGAGAGGGAGAGAGAATCTCAAGCTGGCTCCCTGCTGGGCTCAGAGTCTGACATGGGGCTTGATCCAGCAACCCTGAGATCCTGACCTGAGCTGAAATCAAGAGTCAGAGGCTCAGGACGCCTGGGTGGCTCAGTTGGTTAAGCAGCTGCCTTCGGCTCAGTGCTTAAGTGTCTGCCTTCGGCTCAGGTCGTGATCCCAGGGTGCTGGGATTGAGTCCCACATTGGGCTCCTTGCTCGGCGGGGAGCCTGCTTCTCCCTCTGCCTGCCACTCTGCCTGCTTGTGCTGTCTCTTTCTCTCTCTCTCTCTCTCTCTCTCTCTCTCTCTCACAAATAAATAAATAAATAAATAAAATCTTTAAAAAAAGAGAGAGAGGCTCAACTGACTGAGCCACCCAGGTGCCCCCAGGCATTTGCATTTTTTAAAATATTTTTTATTTTATTTAAATATTTTATTTCTTTACTTATTTGACAGAGAGAGACACAGTGAGAGAGGGAACACAAGCAGGGGGAGTGGGAGAGGGAGAAGCAGGCTTCCCCCTGAGCAGGGAGCCCAATGTGGGGCTGGATCCCAGGACCCTGGGATCATGACCTGAACCAAAGGCAGACACTTAAGCACTGAAGCCACCCAGGTGCCCCCAGGCATTTGCATTTTTAACCATATGCTCCTCGGGTGTTCTTATGTATGTTTAAGTTTGGGAACAACTGGTTTGGAGTGAAGTTGGAAAGTGAGCTTTCAGACTGGAGGGTTTTGAATGTCAATACCATACTCTGTTTTTCAGGCAATGAAGAATCATTGCATGTTTTTGAGCTGGTAAGTGAAGTCATGGAAGTGGTGATTTTACTAACAATAAAGATCTATTATATTGGACCTTTATTTGTCTAGGCATACTCTGCCAGGTCCCCTTCTGAGTGCTTTGCATGCTGCCTCATCCTGCTTCATCCTCAGAAAATCGTACGAGTTTTAAGTACTTTTTTTCCCCATTACACAGTGGTGGTTTTTTGTTTTTGATTTTTAAAGATTTTATTTATTTACTTGACACAGAGAGAGAGATCACAAGCAGGCAGAGGCAGGCAGAGAGAGAGGGGGAAGCAGGCTCCCTGCTGAGCAGAGAGCCCGATGTGGGGCTGGATCCCAGGACCCTGAGATCATGACCTGAGCCGAAGGCAGAGGCCTTAACCCACAGAGCCACCCAGGCGCCCCTATCCAGTGGTGTTTTT
>CM053616.1:17635913-17670721 GCA_028646535.1 Procyon lotor
TATTATTTTTTAAAAATTATTTTATTTTGTCTTTTTTTTTTTTTAAGATTTTATTTATTTGACAGAGAGAAACACAGCAAGAGAGGGAACACAAGCAGAGGGAATGGTAGCAGGCAAAGCAGGCTTCCTGCCGAGCAGGGAGCCCGATGCGGGGCTCGATCCCAGGACCTTGGGATCATGACCTGAGCCGAAGGCAGACACTTAACGACTGAGCCACCCAGGCGCCCCTACAATATAGATTTTAAATGGCTGTACAATATTCTATCTTATGGATGTCAGTAATTTATTTAACTAATGTTGGACATTTTGGTGGTTTATTTTTTTGTGATTAGATGTAAAACTGATGAATGTCATTGTAGCCAAGTCTTTATGCATATCTCTATGTAAGGGGAGTGAGTTTTTAGCAGTTGCTTTGCTGGTAAGATCATCCTTTTTTTTAAATCACACAAATCTTTCATTGTAGGGAAGTTCGGAAATAAAACAGAAGGGAAAATAGTCATGCATTCTCATCACATAAAGAATGTCACTGTTGATATTTAGTATATATTCTTCCATACTTTTTATAATGCACATACCTACAGACAGTCATGTGTTTTTATATGTGCCTTTTTTTTCTCCTACAAATAAGGGATTAAACTGTTTTGTTGTGGGACGCCTGGGTGGCTCAGTCGTTAAGCGTCTACCTTCGACTCAGGTCATGATCCTAGGGTCCTGGGATCAAGTCCCACATCAGGCTTCCTGCTTGGCGGGAAGCCTGCTTCTCCCTCTCCCACTCCCCCCTCTTGTTTCCCTTTCCTACTTGTGTCTCTCTCTGTCAAATAAATAAATAAAATCTTAAAAAAAAAAGAGAAATTTCTTCTAAAAAAACAACAACAAAAAACTGTATTATTGTTATGCAACCTAAAAATAATGTATTCTGTATGACATTTACTTTCAATTTAAAAAATTTATTTACCAAAAAAGTAGTTATCAAATGCCCCCTATTTCCCAGGCACTGTTTTTAGGAGCTGGAAGTCTTTCAGTGCACTTGAGGAATGAAGCTGCCCTCTTGCAGCTTGCATTTTTGTTAAGGAGATGGGCAATAAGTAAGGCAATAAATCTATAAAATCATTTCTGAAAATGCCAAGGGCAGTGAAGAAAAATAAAGCAGAGCAGCAGGGTCATGGGGAGTGACAGAATGGGAGCAGATAGAAGCAGGGAGATTTCTTTAGATTTCTTTAGATAGAGGGTCTGCAGGGAAGCAGCAGAGATATGAGCAAAATTAGGGACTGAGCTATGCAAATTCTGGGGAGAGAGTATTCCAGGTAGAGGGAATACCAAGTATGAATATGTGCCTGCAGCAGGAATAAGTTCTGCTTGTTAGAGGAGTGGTAAAAGGCAGAACAATGAACAAGGAAACAAATTTTGTAGGGACTTTTGGCCATGTTAGAGATTTTTTATGTTGCATGATAGTCCAGAGATGAGCATGTTTTCGTGTTGGTATTTGAGAATTAAGTTGCATCTGTTATAATTTAGACATTATTTATAATAATCTCCTATAATACGGAAAGATTTTACTCACTCACATAGTTTGTTTTACTATGGGAAAATTCACATAACACGAAATTTACTGTTGTAGCTGTTTTTAAATGTGTGATTCAGTGGCATTAAGTACATTCCTAGTGTTGTATGGTCATCATCAGTGTCCATTTCCAGAACTTACTTATCATCTCAGACAGAAACTCTGTACCCATTAAATAGTAACTCCCCACTCCTCCTTTCCCCTGCCCCTGGTACCCTCTATTCTATTTCTGTCTCTATGAATTTGCCTATTCTAGGTACCTCGTATAAATGGAACCATAAAATATCGATCATGTTGTGTCTGGCTTCTTTTACTTACTGTAATTTTAAGGTTCATCCATGCAGTAGCACGTGTCTATTTCCCTTTTTTTAATTTTTTTGAGATTTTATTTATTTGAGAGAGAGCACACAAGTGGGGGACAGTGGGAGAGGGAGAAGCTGATGCCACATTGAGCAGGGAACCTGATGTGGGGCTCAATCCCAGGACCCCAGGATCATGACCTGAGTCGAAGGCAAACGCCCAACTGACTGAGCCACTCAGGCGCCCCTCAGTTTCCTTTTAAAGCTGAATGATATCCATAATATGTACATACCACATTACATCATGTTTTTAAAACTTTAGTTTTTTGTACTTAACACATTCCTTTAAATGTTCCTTTATTTAAATAAAAAATTAAAAAAAAATTATTTTAGAGAATGCACATTGGGGGGGGTGCTGAGAGAGAAGGAGTGTCTAAAGCAGACTCCTCACTGAGTGCGGAGCCTGAGATAGGGCTTGATCTCAGGACCCTGAGATCACGACCTGAGCCGAAATCAAGAGTCAGGTGCTTAACCAACTGTGCCATTCAGGCGCCCCCATTCTTCATTTCTGTGCAGCATTATTAGGTTCCAGTTACCAATTTTTTTTCAGGGATCTTTCTTACATTGTTAAAAAATCCATACGTTTAGCCGAGCGACTTGGTTAACGCAAACACGGTCGTTAATTCAGAGTTGTTAACTGAGCACTTACTGTGTGCCCGGTGCTGTACTCTTTGCCCTCAGTGCCTGTCCTTGTGTAGATCTCCTATCAGATCTGTGATGTAGGGGCTGCAGGCGAGAAAACAGAGACCTGGGGGTTGTCCAGGATCACACAGTTCGTAGCTGGTGCTAACCCGGATTCCGTAGCTGCAGACGTGGATTCTGTTGACCCTCATGCTGCACAATCTCCATTTGGAAGCATAATCCCAGACTGAGCTTCAAATGATGGTTAAAGAACTGCCACATCTAATTACAGTCTTTGAGGAGAGAATCACCAGATTGTCTGTTCCCATTTTCCAGCACTTTCAAAGCCCAGTATGTCCTAAGAGCTGGTACTGTAGTGTTTGAGAGCCCTTATTTACAATGTAAAGGTGATGATTGCATTATTTACACTTAAGACACGCAAGCGGATGGCTGATCCGTCTAGTATTCTAACCTTGCCTGGAGTGGAGTGGGTCTTCTCTCTGTTTACAGGGAGCTGCCTGAGCCATCCTTTCTCAGAGGCTCTTGGTCTGTTTCCTCAGCTGAGAAACAGGAAAAGAGACTTTTACTGAATTTGGTCAGAAGTTTTTAACTGACAGAAACAACTGAGTGATTGTAAAAATAATTTTTTTCTTTGAATTTTTGATGCCTGTCTCTGCTACTGTGTTTTTATTCTCTCTGGTGTACTTGTTGTTTGATTTTATTACTGCTCCCCAGGGTGAAGCCGTCTGCTTGCCGCTGAGGTGGGCCTGGGGGAGCTGCTGAGCGCCTCCTAAACTGTGTCTTCCATCACACGTTTCCACGTCCTCACCATCCGACTAAGGGAAGAAATAATTGGAGATTTTTTTTTTTTCCACATCTTATTTTCTCCAATTGAGGGCCCAAAAGAAGTTCAATTTTTACAACTGGAGTCAAAAGCCTTTATTTCCTGTTCTTTCATTTATGCCTTTCTATGCAGGACCCCTTTAGAAGATGCGTTGAGTTTGGCCTGGCTTGATTGGTCCTTCAAACTAACAGTTTAAATGGGAGCAGTATAACTGGTCTTGTTTAAAACATTAAGGGCAAGTACATTTTATTGCAGATACTCCCTTCTTTGCTTTTCTCACTGTGTTGGTTGGAATCTGGATTTTGAAGTCATTTTTTTTCTGTTGCTTTCTTGAGAAAATAAAGACAATATTATCTTGCATGGTGGCTGCTGAAATTTTGACATTTTAATAGTTATAGTTCCTTTCATTTTGGCAGTTGAATGACAACGTATAGGATTGTCTGTGAGTCACATGAATATAAACACCTTTTTGGTTCTCCTTGGTGCATTAAAAACTGCTATAATAAATTTATGTGCAGTTTTTATCCCTTGACTTTTTCCCATGAATAGGCCCTTTTAAAACATTAACATTCCCACAGTTTAACCACTGAATGGGCTGATTCTAGTTAGTTTTGTGAATGATTTCTATAATTTTCTCTTTGCTAAGGGGAAGAAAAGGCTTCAGAAATGCTTCCATACTTTGCTGAATGGTTACTTGTTTATTTACTCAGGTTTTATTTATTTATTTATTTATTTATTTATTTATTTATTTATTTATAAAGATTTCATTTAGTTACTTGACAGAGAGAGAGATCAGAAGTAGGCAGAGAGAGGGAGGGAAGCAGGCTCCCCGCCGAGCAGAGAGCCCGATGCAGGGCTTGATCCCAGGACCCTGAGATCATGACCTGAGCCGAAGGCAGAGGCTTTAATCCACTGAGCCACCCAGGCGCCCCATGTTTTATTTATTTATTTATAAAAAGTTTTATTTATTTATTTGTCAGAGAGAGAGAGAAAGACCACAAGCAGGGGAGTAACAGGCAGAGGCAGAGGGAGAAGCAGACTTCCCCCTGAGCAGGGAGGCTGATGTGGGACTCGATCCTAGAACTCTGAGATCCTGATCTGAGCCCAAGACAGACACTTAACTGACTGAGCCACCCAGGCATCCCTCAGGTTGTGTTTTAAACTGACAAAACATTATATCTTTGTCAGAGTATGTGTGTTGTGGGCTGAAAGTGACATTATCAATGTCTATTTTGAGGTCATTTTATGACAAAATTTTCAGTGTTTCTTTTTAGAACTTTATAATTGAAGTTTGATCATTCAGCAAATCTGTGTTCAGAAATCTACATATAATTTTATCCCCAACAGCTGTCAATCAGCGTTTCATTAAATAAGTTTTGAACTATGAGTTTATCATCTGCTATTATTGAGATTCACATAGAAGATGGGTGTGCTTGAAATAAGTACAATAAAACCAGTCTAAATTGCTGAAAGCTGTGAATTAGGAAATACATAATTTAAAAATTTAGCTTCCTGATGAAGCTACAGTTTATGATTCCGTAACAGTTACCAAAAAGTCCATCTGTCATCCTGCCACTTACTTATTAGGCTTCAAATTTTGTTTCCTTCAGTTCTTTATCATTCCAAAGGCTTTACATGATTTTAATCATAGCATAGATATAATTTTTATACTGAATAATGCATTTATGGCATAAGTTCTTTTAGTACATATAGAAATTCCAAGTAGTTAGTAGTAATGTTTTAGATTGATATTATGCGGGTTTGCTTTAATAAAAAAGGAGCTAAGGGGTTCAGGAGTGGCTCAGTTGGTTAAGCATTTGACTCTTGGCTCATGTAATGAAATCATGGTTGTGAGCCCTGAGTTGGGCTCATTGGGGAGTCTGCTGCTCTCCTTCCTCTCTCTCCGCCCCCTCCCCCACTGTGCATGCTCTTTCTCTCTCTCTCTCTCTCAACTAAGTCTTTAAAAAAATTTAAAGAAAGAAGCTAAATACTATTCATATGGAAAGAGTATTAGACATTAGATGTGTTTACTCTTACATTGTGACCTTGGGCAAGTTGCTTGACTTCGCTGTTCCTGCCATGTGTAAAATGAGAATGCTATTTCCTCGATCAGTTTCTCAGGGTTTTGGAAAGCAATCAGGTGCCGAAACCACTGTGAGAGCACTCTGAATAGTTTATAGGTCTGTATAAATTGCAAATTATAGCTAATCAGCAAATTTATTTCCATATCAACAATTAACATGCCAGAGTCCTTAAACACATTTCTTTTTCTTTCTTTTTTTTCCTTCGGTAGACTCCATGCCAAGTGTGGAGTCCAACATGGGCTTGAACTGAAGATCCTGAGATTAAGATCAGAACTGAGACCAAGAGTCAGACACTCATATTACTGAGCTACCCAGGCACTCCCTTTTCACTTAAAAAAATTATAGAAAGTCTTTTTTTTTAAAGAAAGCTTTATGCTCAATGTGAGGCTTGAACTCACAAACCCTCTGAGATGAGTAGCTTGCTCTGCTGACTGAGCCAGCCACGCGCCCTTTTAAACACATTTCTTTTGTTAGAAGTTAAAAAAAACAACAATACTTTTCCTAAACCTTCTCTTCCCATGTTGAAATACTATCTTTTTTTTTTTTTAATTTTTAAAAATTTATTTATTTGACATTGAAAGCAGGAACAGGAACGGGGGAATGGGAGAGGGAAAGCAGGCCTCCTACCCAGCAGGAAACCTGATGCGGGCTCGATCCCAGGACGCTGGGATCATGACCTGAGCCGAAGGCAGACGCTTAACGACTGAGCCCTCCAGGTGCTCCTTGAAATACTATCTTTAAAATATGATGTGAAAATCAGTTTAAACTTCATTTTAGACAAGCAGCTGAAATTCTCAGTTAGTGGAGTTCAAATTAATGAAGTCTTGCTAAGTGTATACTTAGTCACATTTTTAGTTTTTAAAAATACTTTTCCCTGTAGTGTAAAAACTTTTTTTTTTTTTTTTTTAAATATGCTTTTGGGGCATCTGGGTGGCTCAGTTGGTAAGATATCTGCCTTTGGGGGCACCTGGGTGGCTCAGTGGGTTAAAGCCTCTGCCTTCGGCTCGGGTCATGATCTCAGGGTCCTGGGATCGAGCCCCGCATCAGGCTCTCTGCTCAGCAGGGAGCCTGCTTCCCTCTCTCTCTGCCTGCCTCTGCCTACTTGTGATCTCTCTCTCTCTGTCAAATAAATAAAATATTAAAAAAAAAAAAAAAGATATGTGCCTTTGGCTCGGGTCATGATCCCGGGGTCCTGGGATTGTGAGCCCCGTGTCGGGCTCCCTACTTCTCTCTCTCCTGCTCCCTCTGCTTGTGCATTCTCTCTCTCTCCCAAATAAATACATAAAATCTTTAAATAAATAAAATTTAAAAATCTGCTTTTATGAGGGAACCCGCACAGTTGTGTATTTGAAAGTATGGTAAGACTGTTACTTAGGTTGCAGTGTTGTTTTACAACCCGTTGGTCAGGCTGTTTTCTAAGATTATGTGTTACTCAACCTCTTTCTTTCATTCTTTAATCCCTGGGAGCCAGCACCATGGCCTGGCAGCATCCCTTAGTACCTCTTGTGTTACCCAAAAATCTGAAGTGTGGACAGATGAAGGATGAGACGCATGGGTTGGTAGGAAAGAAATGGAAGAGTCCGAGTGTGGGCGGGGAACCAATGTCGGATTGTGGAAACCACTTAAGGGCCATGAACAGTTCCTTCCGGTGGGTAGTTTGGTCCATGATACGGGTCACAGGTCAGCACAGTTATTAGCCTCAGAGCGCCGCTCCTGCTCCCAGCAGCGGCGAGTGTTTGGCTTGGCAGCCAAAGCCTGGCCGGTCTCTTACACCAGCTGACTAAAATACCGTAAATAATTCTTCCATATTTTCCTGGGTGACAATTAACAGGAATAGGTATTTAGTTTATTAGACCCTTTTTATGTATTTATTTTGGTTGCAGAAACTAGAATTCCTGAACTACAGGCTTCGTATGAAATTAGCTTTTTTTTCCCCTAACAACAAATGTTTTTTCTTGTTTCTTTGGTCAGTTTTGGAAACTGCTCGCCACCTCCCAGTGGTACTGTGTGGGAGGGTGAAGGGATGTGTGCTCTTAATACTGAGCTCCGGCCTTTTTGTTCCTCCGTGTACAAAGGGATGCTGGGGTCTCAGCGAGGTCGTGGTGGAGAGCCGATCTCACCACCCGGGACCAGGTGGTTTCTCTTCTCTCCTGTCACCTTGTGAATTGTGGCTGAAGACATTTGGAGACGTTTTCTGCACCAGTGGCTGATATAGTTGATCGTCTATTTCTATAATGAAAAAATAGCCATAAGTTTTTACTTAATACTTGCTATTTTTTTTTTTCTTTTTCCATCAAAACTGAACATTTCTCTATCCCCTTCACTATACCATTTTTGAGGTTAAGGCCAGAGTTCTTTATTGGAGGACCATGACATAGTTTAAGTAAACAGTTGCAAACTCTCTGTACAGTAGTTCTTGATGGGCCCCCATGTTATTTAATACAAAAATGGACTGCCTGGTGCGATGAAAGCGTTCCAGTGGTGTCGAATAGAATTTGCTCGGAATTCACAGTGGTGTGATGATAATGTGCCGGTTAGACATCACATCCTTTACGAATTCCTTTGACTAGGCTGTTTTAGAGGGAAAAGAAACACTGCGGTTGTCCTCTAGGTGCTTATGCTTGCTTTCTGCAGTGTATGTTTTTCTGAGTATTAAGATCACAGGATTTGGTGTCAAAAGATCTGGGCTTATAATTTTGCAAATTTAGGAATATGTGTGGCCTTATAGGCCATAGTTACGCACTTTTGGGGGGGAATAGTAATTCATTAAGTCATTCTGCAATGTGATTTGCAATATTCATTAGAACAGAAGAGTTCATTGACCTAGCAGCTGCACTTCTGGAGTTTATGTTGAGATAATTGGACAGGTTCAGAAATATATATAGAAGGATACATGTGTGAAGGCAATGTTTATGAAAGTAAATTGCTAACAACCTAATGTTCATGAGTAAGGAGATGGATAAAAACAATTAAAATGGTGCATCTGCACACTGTTGACGTTACGTAGTCATTAAAAATGATCATATGTTTATGCAAAAGGAAAAAGATCCACAGCATTTTAAGTGGTTAAAGCCAATTATAAAACCATTCATATAGTGTAATTTATTCGAGCAAAATTGTGTAGAAGTCTGTATTTTAAAAATGTGTTTATTCATAGAACTCTTTGTATAGGTTTGTGTAGCTTTATTGTTATGATTTTACTTTTTAAAATTTGTTATTTTAATATAATTATAGATTCACAGGAGAATGCCAGAAATGTAAAGGGAGGTCCCTTGCATCCTCCACTCATCTCCCGCAGTGCTAACAACTCCCATAACTATAGTTCAGTATCAAAGCCAGGAAACTGACATTGGTACAATCCACAAAGGTTTTTGGGATTTTTAGCAGTTAGTTATAAATGCTCACATTTGCTGTGTGTATATATAGCTTTATACAACTTTATCACATGCGTAGGCTTGTATAACCACTACAGCAATCAAGATGCTTACCTATTTCATCACAACAGGGCTCCCTTGTGCTTTCCCTTTATAGCCGCACACACCCCCCCACCCCCCTCATCTCTAACTCTTGGCAGCCACTAATCAATTTTCAATCTCTGCATTTTGTTATTTCAAGAAATTTATATAAATGGAATAAAGTACAATACGTAAACATTTCGAGATTGGCTCTTTTCACTAAGCATGGTGTCCTTGAGATCCATTCAAGTTGTTGTGTATATCAGTAGTTCATTCCTTTCTGTTGCTGAGTAGTAGTCTATGTTGTGTATGTACCATAGTTTCTTTAAACGGTGACCTGTTGAAGGACGTTTGGATTGTTTATCGTTTTCAGCTATTATGAGTAAAGCTGCTGTGAGCAGTTGTGTACAGGTTTTCAGGTGAATGTAAGTTTATTTCTTTGAGATAAATGGTCGACAGTGCCGCCACTGGGTTGTATGGTAAGTGAAGGTTGAAGTCTCTCTCTCTTTTTTTTAAATTATTTTAAAAAATTTAACTGAAGTATAGTTGACATATTATGTTAGTTCCAGGTGTACAGCAGCCTAGTGAGATGATAATCGTATACATAACAAAATTCTCACCATGATAAGTGTAGTTACCAAGTGCATGTCTAGTTTTATACAAAACTGCCAAACTGTTTTCTGGTGGCTGTATCATTTTATATTCCCACCAGTGATGTATGTGAGATCTAGTTTCTCTGTGTCCTTGCCAGCATTTGATGTCGTCACTTTTTTTTTTTTTTTTTTAGCAGTTCTGATAGCTGTGTAGTGTTACCTCTGTCTTTAGTGTGGCTCATTTTTAAAAAAATAAAACTTTTTTTTTAAAAATGATTTAAAAAACTTTTTTTATTGTGCGCTTATAGCACACAAGCAGGGAGAGGAACAGAGGGAGAGGGAGAAGCAGATTCCCTGCTGATCAGGGAGCCTGATGTGGGGCTCGATCCCAGGACCCTGAGATTGTGACCTGAGCTTAAGGCAGAAGCTTAAGCGACTGAGCCACCCAGGTGTCCCCCAAAAACATTTTCTTTTAAAAAAGAAAAATTACCTAGATGTAAGCCCCTGTTCTGCCATTTATTAAAAGTTACTTAAGGGGCACCTGGGTGGCTCAGTGGGTTAAAGCCTTTCAGCTCAGGTCACGATCTCAGGGTCCTGGGATCGAGCCCCGCATCGGGCTTTCTGCTCAGCGGGGAGCCTGCTTCCCCTCCTCTCTCTCTACCTGCCTCTGCCTACTTGTGATCTCTCTCTCTCTCTGCCAAATAAATAATCTTTAAAAAAAAATAAAATAAAAAGTTACTTAAAATTGAGAAGTTTTGTTAGGTGAATAAGGCCTTTCGATTTCCTTGGTAATCTACTAGGGTTGTTCTTCTATAGTAAAACATGAATGTAAATAAAATCAAAGCAGATCACCTACAGTTGTTTGACACAAAAAGTATAAAACTACTTAAAGAATTACTGAATTTTGTTTTATCCTTCCCTCTGTGTCGTGGGGGGAAGGCAGGAGGGGACTGGCAAATTATTTGTAAGGTGTGTTTAAGAATAAATGCATGCAAATTTGGTAGTTTACTAAATACAGTTTTGTTTTATTTTTGTGGTGGGTTAGGAACTCACATTTGTTGAGCCATGTGCTGAACATTTTCTGTACCTTGTCCTATACTCCTTACATCTGTCCTATGAGATGGTGGTATCCTTAGCTCCATTTCACAGATCCGAAACTGAGACTCTCAAATTAGGTAATTTGGCGAGGTTATACCAATAGGAAACGAGGCAGTTGGAACTTAAACACATGGCTTCAAAATATGTACTCTTTCCATTATGCCAGGGGTGTGTATCGTTTTCATTAACAGGCCACGTGATTGGAAATTCACGTGCTAGTGTGCAGAAGTGATGGGAACAGTTAAATTGAGAGGTTGCCTACTTGGTGTAGAAGTATTGAAAGTCACTGGCCTGTGAATGTAGTGGATGCACAGACATTCTGTGTCATTCCTGTTGGTATTCCTTCTCAGTATTCCAATCTGGTGTATAATTTTAGTGGAATTCACTTAGGTTTTTTAAACATTAAACATTTAAACTTGACTGTGTTCTGCTTCAGTTAAGAGTTAAGGTAGTGGCTTATCTAAGTTTGCTGGCCCAACACTTGGCCGCAGCAGTTAATTACAGTGCTGTGAGTACACGTTTAGGCTTTCTTTATCTTATGTGTCACTAGGAACATGAGTTTTATTCATTTTTGTTGTTCTAAAAATCTCAAGATGGTTGTAGTCGGGGTCAGATATTTAACTATTGTATACCTGGGCCACCTTGCTGCTGCTCTAAGAGTCGTGTGTTTTTGATTCAGTGCTCAGTGGCTTCCCATTTAATGCAGGGTGAAATCCAAAGTCCATGTGACATTGAGGTTCTCCACTCTTCTACCACTGTTCTCTGCCTACACGTCCCAATTATTTAAGTTGATTTTGCTATATGTTAGCATGTTCAGCGGAGGTGGCATCGATTGTATTAGTTATTTGAGACATAACTGAGAAATCACTGAGCTGTATTTTTCCCCCAAATATGTTTATTTTATTTTTTCAGTGTTACAAGATTTATGTTCATGCACCACACCCAGTGCTCCATGCAATACGTGCCCTCCTCAATATTATTGGCATTCACTGGGGCATTTTGTCTTGGAAGCTCTCATGGAAGTGGGTGGACAGTGTGAGGTTGAAGGCGATAGAGTTCTCCCTAGGGAGATTCCTTCATGCAATCTAGGGAAGGAAAGGAACAGAAATGGCAGTGGTAACGTTTAAGAACTCACCTATAGTTCTGAAAATTTTAATAACCACTTCATTGCCGAATTATCTTTGGGGAAGTCCAGTAAAGGTTCTTAAAACTGGAAAAATCCCTAGACCAGTTTCACATTTTCTTGAGATGTGTGCGTGTGATTCTTGGGACGATCTCCCCAGTCCCACGAATCTCACTGTTCATCCGGGGTGTCACCAGCAAAACGAGACTCCTGTGACTCCATTTGTTTGTGTTGCTGCCGGAATAGTGGCCAAACCCCGAGGGGAAGGAGCCTCATACGTTAGCACGGAGAAGGATGCTTCAGACTCTGCCACACCTGATCGTTGGATCAGTAGGGTTGTTTATCTGGAGTTTAGTTCATTTAGCAAAAGTTTGATTAAGAAAGAACTGGTTTTGGGTATTTATCCCTAAACTCTCATTATCGACATTTAAAAAATTGACCTTGAGTTGTAGAGTTATGTGTACATTGAGTTTGAAGTTCTCTGTACGGTACTCATTTGTTGACTCTGTATCGGTGTAAATATTTGCTGCCCTTCTGCCCCGTTTTTGCACGCTCCCAGTGCCCCAAATCCGCCTTCAGAAACAACATTCGGTTTCTAGTTGTAATTGTCTTGGAAACATTGGCTGATTTTGCGGCACCATTTTACTTTTATTTACTGCAAATGATGATTTGTTAGTTGCCTGCTGCCAGAACATCTGAGCTCATTTGTTTTAACTAAAACAGTCCCGCGCGTAGATGCCTGTAACCCGCGGCAGCAGTTACCCACCGCCCCAGTTGCTTACCAGCTCATTCTAGCTCTAAATCAAGCAAATGAGAATGAAGATTATTCCCTAAATGTTCCAAGAAGTTTAGAAAATTGGAGGATGGGGGGATGAGAAGAAGGGGAGTTCTATTATAACGATCAGCGTGTTGCTTTTGGCAGGGCCCGTGTGCCTGGCTGATTTCCTTTGTAGAAATAAGTGATGCTTCAGGGTGCGGGAGCTTCACTCCGGCTACAGACACG
This sequence comes from Procyon lotor, assembly GCA_028646535.1. Taxonomy (NCBI): domain Eukaryota; kingdom Metazoa; phylum Chordata; class Mammalia; order Carnivora; family Procyonidae; genus Procyon; species Procyon lotor. Next base: position 17,648,655 of record CM053616.1, read on the forward strand.
GCTCTGGGAACCTGTGATTGACTCTGTGAACCTGTGATCACGACCAAGTGTTTTTCTTCTGGGAGGCATGGGCGAATGAGACATTTTCCCTGGCCTCCTGTCACTTACAGTCTGGACACTAGAGATGCTTCTGATCCCAAGTGGTGATTGTTAAGGGGCGGGAGCAGTGGTGCTCCCCGAGCCCTCAGCCCTGGGGAGGGGCCCCGGGAACGCACGCCGGCAGGTGCTGGCTGGCTTACCGCAAGGGGGAGCTTTCCAAGACAGGGGGGCTGAGTCCCCCACCTTTCCCGTCTCTTCATCCTTGTGTGACAAAGAAATCAGACTACTTCAGAAAGAAATATTATTTCATACTTGGAATTAAATAAATGTATTTTTAAAATATTTTAATAAAAATTTAAGCTCTGGGACAGACCTTGCCTCGAGGGCTGGAGAGTGCGAAGTGTTTCTGGAGGAATAGGGGGAAATAATTAGTTTTGGCCTCTAACAAAGTGTCCGACAATGGCATTCCTTCAGTCAGGACATTTTTATCATGTGCCTGCTTTGTACCAGGCTGGGAATGCCGTGATGAATGAGAAGCCCACAATCTTGGAGCAGAGGGAGACACAGACAAGGAGTAGGGCAAAGTTGCTACCAACTACTCAGTTTTATAACTGGGTGTTTTTGGGGCAGAGACCAGGGACCTGGTTTTACGTGATCAAAGAAGATTTCCTGGAGGAAGTGATGTCCAAACCAGCCTCACTAATTGGAACTGATCATTTTTTCAGGCTAATATTGTATGAAAAATAAATCAGAACCCTGTTTTGGGACCATGCAGTGCCTTTCTGTTGATAAGTTGAGAAACTGAACTCCAGACTTCAGCCGTTTAGTGTACTTTTCTAGTATTCTGGATTCCCATTCTCCAGTGTAGATTAACCTCTGCTTCCCAGAATGTGCCCGGCTGTCTGTGATGGCCAGGCTTTTTGCATGCGTTGTTACTCATGTCTGGAAAGCCCTCTCCTTTCCCTCCCCTTTGTCTGCCAGACTGACTTCTTTTGCAGTTACCACCTCGGGGATGCCTTCCTTGACTGCTCCTGGGGTAGGTTGGGTGCACCTCCCATGAGTTTATGCAAGGGTTGGCCTTGTTCTTGGGGTTTCCCCTCCACCAAATAGTCTGTCTACTTCTTTATTTCTTACATGTAACCTGAAGGCAGAGGCAGCATCTTTCAGAGAACTCGGCATGTCCTGAGCATCCAGGCAGTGTTTGCTGAATGAACAGGCGTAGAAGCTTTTGAAGGTTGTAGCCACATGTATATATAATTGAAGCTCGTGGTTCCAGCCAGTTTTAAGAGAGTGTTATTGACTGAAGAAAATAGAAGCACCACTGAAAGAGATTTTATGCATGTGGTCTAGTTACTAACCTCATAAAGCTATTTACAGTCTTTTGCATTTATACCTCTTATTTTTTGGCCTGAGTAACCAATAAATTGAGTAATTCATAGTTTCTACTTCTTGCCAACTGCTAATGTATATTGTTAAATCTGACCACAGTGATTTATTAATACTAGAAGTCTTTTGGTTATTAACAAAAATCAATTGATTGAGCATATGCCAGAAAGAGTGGCATATGTGATGAAGAGACAGGGATGTCTCATTGAATCCAGGATCGAGAACATAGCTAGGCTTTAGGAAGAACTGAGCCCGAGAATCGGAAGGCCAGCAGGAATCCCGAGAGCCCTTTCTGTTGGGTCTCTGCTTTTCTCCTCAAAGCTCTTTTATTCATCTTTCTTACTAACCAGTTCTCTCTTCTTCTCAGTGGATAGAGGATGGTTTCCCATAACCCTCAGCTTTGCAGCCAAATTCCAGGTGTATGGAAAATCTGTCTTTCCATCTCAGATCCAACTTCTCCAAGACTGGAGTGGCTTACATTAGATTTCTTTCCGTGATTGAGTCAGCAGTGACCAGGAAGTGGGGTCATGGTAAACAACCCTGTTAGGTGGGAAGATAGGAGAAGAGGATGGGAAGCAGACTGACATTGTGAGGCGGACAGACACTAAAAATATTTTTGTAAATAAAATAAAAATGCGGGGACAAAGAGTAGAGACCCATACACGCTTTATTGTAGGATCATTTCTGGGTTATTTTGCCTAAAAAAAATTTTCAATCTTGGGAGAAACTTACAGATTTAACTTTGAAAAGACATTTATCTTTTTGAATGTGAATTTAATTTGAGATTCCTAAGGTAGTGGCATGTTCACTGAAGTAATGAGTAGGTTTTAGCTTTGTGTGTTTGTGTAATACTTAGACATGATACTGTCTTTAGTTGTTGGGAGGCAGGTTCTAGAGCGGCTGTCTTGCAAGTACAAGGGGAGACATACGTAATTTAAAGTTTTCAACAACCACATTAGAAACGTGAAGCAGGTGAAATCAATTTTAATAATACATTCCATATGTATTTATGTATACATAAAAAGAGGGTTTATAACTGTTCTGCTTATTAGAAGAGGTCATCATGGGATTTAAATGTGCTAATAAATTTCAAAGTGCTGTGAAAAACATTTAAAGGGTTATATAAGCATAAAGCATTATTTTAATTAACTGGAGGAAAAACCCACCACATTTTGAAATCACTGAGTAGCTATCATTTTCCGAGGTTTTACTTTGTGCTGGACACTGTTCTAAGCACTTCGTAAGTATTAGGTAATTTACTGATGACGATGCTCGTGGAGCAGGCGTGCTCGTTATCATCTTTAACCTAAAGATGATAGGTTTTTAGCCTGTGTTGTGTAAAGGAGGAGATGAAGATGTAAAGAGTTGAGAAACTAGCCCAAGTCATGTAGCTCGTAACTAGTTGAGCTGGAATTGGAATTAGAATGTGCTTTTTTTTTTTTATTGTGGCAAAATACGCACAACATGAAATTGATCATTTTAACAATTTTTTAAAACAAAGATTATTTGGGGAGGAGAGAGCGCAGGGTGGGGAGGAGCAGAGGGAGAAACGGAGAGAATATCAAGCAGACTCCATGCTGAGAGCAGAGCCCAACATGCGTCTCAGTCTCACGACCCTGAGATCATGACCTGAGCCAAAACCAAGAGTCAGACACTTAGCCAACGGAGCCGCCCAGGTGCCTCTTATTTTAACCATTTTTAAGTAGACACTTTTGTGGCATTAATATGTTCGCTTTGTTGTTTAACCCACCATCCATCTCCAGAACTTTTTTATTTTCCCAAACTGAAATCACCCATTAAACACTAACTTCCCATCTCCTCTGCCTCCAGCTTGACCATTGGTAATCACCATTCTACTTCCTCTCTATGAATTTGACTACTCTACAAGCCTTATATAAGTGGAATCATACAGTATTTGTCTTTTTGTGGCTGATTTGTTTCAGCCACATTGTTGTGGCTGATTATTGACTTAGCATAATGTCCTCCAGGTTCATCTATGTTGTAACACGTATCAGAATTTCTTTCCTTTTTAAGGCTGAATAATATTATATGGATGTACCACATTTTGTACTGTGATTCATCCATTAATGAACACTTTGGATACTTCTACTTTTGGCTATTGTGAATGATGGTGAATGTGGTATACAGATATCAGTATGGATCCCTGCTTTCAATCCCTTTTGGGTATATGTATATCCAGAAATGGAATTGCTTGGTCAAATAGTAATTTTATATTTAATTTTTTGAGAAATTGCCATACTCTTTTTTCATAGCCCCTGCACCATTTTACATGCTCATCAGCTATGCACAAGGTCCCCATTTCTCTACATACCCTCCAACATGTACTTACTCTTTCTTTCCTTTTTTTTTTAAATAGCCATTTTAATAGATTTGAAAGTGGTATCTCATTGTGGTTTTGATTTACATTTCCCTAATGACCAATGTTGTACATCTTTTCATATCTACCTGTTAGCCTTTTGTATGTCTTCTTTGGAGAGATGTCTATTTAAATCCTTTGTCCATTTTTAAATTGGATTGTTTATATGGGGGGTTTTGTTGTTGTTGAGTCAGAGATTTTTTGTTTTTTATTTTTTTTTTGTATATTCCAGATATCAGTCTCTTATCAGATACATGATTTGCAAATATTTTCTCCCATTCTGTTGGGTTGACTTTTCACTCTGTGATAGTATCCTTTGATGTGCAAAAGCTCTTAATTTTGGTAAAGCCCAACTTAAGTATTTTTTCTTTTAATGTCTTTGTTTTTGATGTCATATCCAAGAACTCTTTGCCAAATCCAAAGTCATAAAGCTTTACCCTATGTTTTTTTTTCCCCTGAGTTTTATGTCTGTGTCTGTACTCTTGTCTTTTTTTTAATATTTTCTTTTCTTTTTTTTTTTTTTTAAGATTTTATTTATTTATTTGACAGAGGGAGAGAGATCACAAGTGGCAGAGAGGCAGGCAGAGGGAGAGGGTTGGAAGCAGGCTCCCCACTGAGCAGAGAGCCTGATGCAGGACTCCATCTCAGGACTCTGAGATCATGACCTGAGCCGAAGGCAGAGGCTTAACCCACTGAGCCACCCAGGCACCCCTGTACTCTTGTCTCTTGTCTCCGTTTCCGTTTTTCTACATGATTTTTTCTTATATGTTTATACATTATTGAAGCATATGTATGTGTTCTCTCTCTTTTCTTCCCTTGTTCCTTTCTTTGTTGTTGATCTGTTTGAAGGTATTGCAGATATCATGAAATTCCATGTATCTCCTAAAAATAATGGCATTTTCCCCAAATAAGTATAACCCCATGATTGATACTCCTGTTAGAACTGGGCAGCTGGGGCCCCTGCTTTGTGCTTGGTACTTTGGAGTGACTTTCTTGCATTTTTCTAAGTCTCTCCATTCCTCTTTCCCTTGCCCCAGTGCTAGGGCTCCTCAAGTCCTTCTCTTTTAGGAATCTTATATTGAGGGGTGCCTGGGTGGCTCAGTCGTTAAGTGTCTGCCTTCAGCTCAGGTCATGATCCTGGGGTCCTGGGATCGAGCCCTGCATTGGCTTCCCTGTTCAGTGGAAGTTTGCTTCTCCTCTCCCTCTCCCCTGGCTTGTGTTCCCTCTCTCGCTCTCCCTCTCTCAAATAAATAAATAAAATCTTAAAAAAAAAAAAAAAAGAATCTCATATTGAGAATTATAGTACATTTTCTAATTATGTTGAAAATAGAAGCTTAACTTTATTTTGTTGGTTTTCTTGTTTACTGCTATATATACCTTTTTTCCCTCCTAAATTGTTTTTCTCTTTATTTTTATATATTCCTTTAACAGGTTAGCATATACGTATTTAGTGTTGTAGTTATTAACTATCTTTTTTCTCTCTCTCCAGCACCGAGCTGAAGCTTTTGGAGGAAGCAACCATTTCAGTCTGCAGGTCTTTAGGTAAGGGCCAAAATGAGCCTGTATGTATATGTATGTGTGTGGCACTTATTTCAAAATTTCTGTTAAAATTTTGGTAGTGTAATGTGAATTGAATTGATGAAGTGACATATTCTTGATGATAATATTTAATAATAATTACTTCAATTTATGGTGCTCAGTGATGCCACTAGAAGGGAACATTTAGTCAATAGAAAAAAGACACATGCTTATAACTTGCAGGAGTGGTAACAGACTCTGCTAAGACATACTCTTTCAGCTTGTTCTTTTCTTTTTTTTTTTTTTTAAAGATTTTATTTACTTATTTGAGAGAGAGAGAGAGTGAGAGAGAGCATGAGAGGAGAGAAGGTCAGAGGGAGAAGCAGACTCCCCACGGAGCTGGGAGCCCAATGCGGGACTCCATCCTGGAACTCCAGTGAAATCATACAGTATTGGTCTTTCTCAGACTTCTTTCACTTAGCACAGTACCCTCTGGATCCATCCATGTTATTACACATGGCAAGATTTCATTCTTGTTTATGGCAAAGTAATATTCCATAGTATGTATATACCACATCCTCTTTATCCATCCATCCATCCATCGGTGGGCACCTGGGCTGCTTCCATCTTTTGGCTATTGTAGATGCTGCAGTGAACCTAGGAGAGCAGATAGCTTTAGAAGTTAGTGTTTTTATTTTCTTCAGATAAATACCTACAAGTGGAATTACTGGTTCATAATGGTAGTTCTACTTTTAATTTTTTTGAGGAACCTTCATACTGTTTTCCACAATAGCTGCCCAGTTTACATTTCCTATCAGTAGGGCACAAGGATTCTCTTCTCTCCACATCCTGGCCACACTTGCTAGCTCTTGCCTTTTTTAATTTAGCCATACTGACAGATGTGAGGTGAGATCTCATTGTGCTCGTGACTTACATTTCCCTGATGACTAGTGATGTCGAGCATCTTTTCTCGGGTTTGTTGGCCATGTGTATATCTTTGGAAAAAATGCTTGTTTGGGTCTTCAGCCTCTTTTTTAATCAGATGTGGGTTTTTTGGTGTTGAGTTGTATGAATTCTTTACATATTTTGAATATTAACTTTTTTTAAAAAATAACTTTATTTTTAAGTAAGTTCTATACCCAGTGTGGGGCTTGAGCTTATAATGCTGGGATCGAGGGTCACATGCTCCACCAACAGAGCCAGCCAGGCACCCCTTGAATAGTGACTTCTTATGGGATATATCATTTTGCTATCCACTAGGTTGCCTTTTCATTTTGTTCCTGGTTTCCTTGGCTGTGCAGAAGCTTTTTAATTTTATGTAGTCCCACTTATTTATTTTTTTGCTTTTGTTGCCTTTGCGTGAGGAGACAGATCCAAAAAAGTATTGCTAAGACTGAACTCCAAATTTACTGCCTGTGTGTTCTTTTAGGAGTTATATGGCTTCAGGTCACACTTGTAGGTCATTAATCCATTTCAAATTTATTTTTGTATATGGTGTAAGAAGGTGGTTACCTGAGAGGCCCCTTATTTTTTTCTTCTTCTTTGTTCATTAGACTTTTCCTTTAACCATTATGATTAAGTGTTCCTCATTATACTTTTTTCTTTATGCTTTTGCCTGGAATTTGATGAGGGTTTTTTTTTCTTTTTAAAGTGGTTTATTAAGGTCTTTTTCAGTTCTGAAGTTTTCTGCGGTTGTGGCTTTGATCTTACTTGTGTTTGAGTTTCTTCTCCCCCAGCTTAGGATCACCTGTTAACGTTCAGGCCGGATGTCCGTTCTTTGTTTTCTGTGTCTTTTTCTTTGTTGTCTTTCGTTTCTTGAATTTCCTCCTTTATGTCTTTGATTCAGTGCTTTATACATAACATTTCTGTTGAGATTCTAGTACATCTTTTAGTTACTTCATTTTTATGGTTTGTTTTTAATCCTTCTTTGTTTTTCCTGGACGTTAGACTGCTCTCTTTTCATTAAACTCATTTTTCCCAGTGGCTTTCTGGGTTTTTTTTTTTAAATAGATTTGATTTTCTCATCTTCCACTAATGTTGCTTGTAACTAAATTCATTTGAAAGTTAAAAAAATACCTTAGTTATGTATTTATCTATCTATCTACCTGAGAGAGTGAGAGAGAGCAAGAGACAGCACGAGCGGAGTGAGGGGCAGAGGGAGAAGCAGGCGCTCCGCAGAGCAGGGAGCCCAGTTCTGGGCTTGATCCCAGGACTCCAGGATCATGACTTGAGCCAAAGGCAGACACTTAACCAACTGAGCCACCCAGGAGCCCCTGGGTGGGGCTTACTTTATTTTTGTAAAGTAGCTCCATACCCAATATGGGGCTTGAACTCAGGACCCCAAGATCAGGAGTCACATGTTCTACTGACTGAGCCAGTCAGGCGCCACACCGCTTGATAGTTTTGATTCAGCTCTTTGGCTGAAATTTTAGCGTAACTTATTCCTCACCCCAGTGTTACTGTTACTGTTTTTTCTGATTCATTAAACCAGCAAATATTTATTGAGTACCTGCTATATTTTAGGCTCTTTCCTCTTCCCTGTGCTCTGTATTCCATAATGTAGTCTATATTCTGGCAAAGAAGACTGGCTTGGATTCCTGCCCTCATGGATCTGAGTATGGGAGTGAGATCATAAATAAACATAACTACTTTCGTGTAATATGTCTCTTCAGAAAAATAAAGCAGCGTAAAGGCACGGGGAGCACCCATGTAGGCACGTTGTTTGCTGTCAGAGAGCGTGTGCTTCTTAACCTTGTCCTTCATGTGGATGCTGTAGGTGCTTGTTGAATCTGTTAATTTTAGTGTGAAGGTGGGCTGATTCTGTTTTCGAACCTCATTTCTAGAACTCAGGAAGGTTTTATTTTATGTAGATTTTGCTTGGTTTAAACAGGACCTTCCTTTACCCTTACTCCTTGGCTTTGGAGTGTGAGGGAATTCTCAAATTCCTGGATTGGCTATCTGTATCAACATTTTTTCTCCCGGTGCCCTCTAGAATACATTGTTCTGCGTTTGGCGTGTTTATTTCTTCTCAGTTGTTTTCTGGGGGTTGTAGCCTCAGAGTTGGTGTAGAAAATGACTTGGTGGGGGATGGTTTGCTGGTTGGAGTAGACAGTGAGGGGGAGATTTTGTCTTCAGAGGTACTTTGACACAGTTAGTCTTGCTAACCGTCCATTGATTACCAAGTAAATACTTAGATCAGTTCTATAAACTGGGTAGTTAGTGAAAGTGTTCTCTGTTTTGGTTGGGAGAAGGGCCGTCTATCTGGACTTAGCATTTCTGTGAACTTGTATCCGTTTGTATGTTTTCATGGGTGTTTGATTTTTTTTTTAAAGTTTCACACTTCTAGAAATGAGGGCCAGATAACGCAGTAAATGGCCATAAACTCATCTTTCAATTTCACTCATTTTGACCTCATGGGCAGGCTTCATCTGTCTCTCTCACTATTACATTCTACCCATACATGAAAGTATGAAATATGTACGGGAAAGCCGACAACTGAAAAGGATACACAAAACAACAGAAATCAGTGTGTTCTCACATACTAGATAGCAACCTCAGGAGCCATATCATTTCATCCATAAATATCTTGTAAGAATTTTTTTAAAGGAGAGCAAAACCGTTATCTTACTAGAAAACAGTTTTTAGCATTGTAAAATAGCCGCTGAGTGTTCAAATTTCTAATTGTCTTCGTTTTTGTGAATCAGGAACCATATAGAATCTATATGTTATTATTGGCTATTGTTGATATATACTTACAATTCTTTTCATAGCTAGTTTCCTCTGGCAATTGTCTCTCTCTTCTTTCTCTCCTCTCTATTTATGGAAGAAAGTAGGTAGTAGAGTTTGCCACAATGTAAATTTTGTTGTTTGCATCCCCATGGATTGTTAATCTATCTCTGTCCTCTATATCTTTGGTATTGGATTTGGGAATGCAGGGGTATTATAGTGAAATACTGGGAAAGGTTGTTTCAGGGACTGGGAGCAACTCCAATCTTTCACCCAGATGGAAATTTTCTTTATAATACCCTTATCTGAGTGTTATTCAGACTTTGCTTGAATTCCTGTAGAGATAGGAAAGTCCCTTTTTTATACAAAAGATGCTTAAGTTAACAGATTGCTACAACTCCTACTGTCAAATGAGTTAGTTTTTTTATTAAAAATCTTTTATTGAGGTGAAATTCACATAACAAAATTAGCCATTTATTTATTTATTGTATTAACATATTATGTATTATTTGCTTCAGGGGTGCAGGTCTGTGAATCATCAGTCTTACACAATTCACAGCACTCACCATAGCACATACCCTCCCCAGTGTCCATCACCCAGCCACTCCATCCCTCCCCCCTACCCCCCAGCAACCCTCAGTTTGTTTCCTGAGATTAAGAGTTTCTTACGGTTTGTCTCCCTCCCGGTCCTATCTTGTTTCTTTTTTTCCCCTCCCTGCCCCCCCACGACCCCCCGCTGTGCCTCTCAAATTCCTCATATCAGAGAGATCATATGATAATTGTCTTTCTCTGATTGATTTCACTTAGCATAATACCCTCTAGTTCCATCCACATCGTTGCAAATGGCAAGATATTGGGGTTTTTTGATGGCTTTATAGTGTTCCACTGTATATAGCACATCTTCTTTATTCATTCATCTGTTGATGGACATCTAGGCTCTTTCCATGGTTTGGCTATTGTGGACCAAATGAGTTAGTTTTTAATTTAAGTACCGTTGTTATCTTAAATTTACAGTTGAGGACACTGAGGTGTAGGGAGGTGAAGTAAGTCACTGGATGTCATAGCCTGTCAGTGGTGGAGCTGGGATTCGAACCTAGTGAGACTCCGTATAGTCTAGTTCCATTACGCTTTTCTGCCTTCCTGTCAGTTATCTTGTTCCTGCTTTGGCTTCTGAAGCTTATTCAACCTCAACATAACATTTGATTTTTTTTTTTAAGATTGATTTGTTTATTTTAGAAAGAGAGAATGTGCCAGGGTGGGAGGGGCAGAGGATGAGGGAGAGAATTCCAAGCAGACTCCCTGCTGAGGCCAGAGCCCGTGTGGGGCTCAGACTCATGACCCTGAGATCATGATCTGAGCTGAAATCTAGATTTGGGTGCTCAACCAACTGAGCCACCAGGTGCCCCGTGACATTTGATTTTTACCAGTTAACTTTGATCCTGTTAAATTCCGTCAAGGTGTTTTAGAATAGCGGGTCTACCACTGGGTGGTGGTGTTTAAACATTAGGGAGCATACTTTGTCTTATTAGTTGACTTTCCCCTCTACATCTTGTCTAAGTACTGTGAAAACTTAATTGTGTTAGAATGTCAGCTCCATTAAGACCCAGTGTTCTGAGTATCCTCTTTGTCCCTGAAACGAGCTGGGAACCTAGAAGTAGTTCAATAAATACATGCTGAATGAACAAAAGAAAAAGGTGTACGAAGCTTTAATTACATCAATCCAGTAGCTGGTTGCTCTTTCCAACAACACGGGTTGTTTTGTTTTGGTTCGGTTTGTTTTTAAATAGCTAACCATTTATGCATTCAAACAATTACTTATAAAGTCATTCAGTAACAAAGGAGCTATTGAATGAAGACAAGATTGTGAAGTTGGGGATCTGAATTATGCTTGTAGTCTTATCATCCTCAACTCTTGGTTTCAGTATTTTGATTTACCATAGCTCAATAATATTAATTCACACAGAGATGCATAACTGTTTTATTTTAAACAGTTTATCCTGAAATCTCAGGATATTCTTTCGTTAAACCCCAAAGCTTGAAAAGTAGGAAATTTTTGTTTCAAAGTGAAATGACTAGATTTAATATCTAATGACTTATCTGCTCTTGATGGTAAAAGCTGGACAGAATCTGCCCTAACTTCCAACACATGCTGTACCTGGCTGCTCACAGTGGGGTTCTCCATCCAGCAATAAGGGGCATCACTTGGGAGAGACTAGTGCAGAATCTCTGGTCCCATTTGACACATGCAAGATCAGAATTTAAACTTTCATAAGACTGCCTTGTGATAAAGATGCATTAGACTTTGGGAAGCGTTGTTAACTTCAGTAGGTGCAGGGTGGTGGACCTGGGATTCTGCACAGCCAGTGGGGTCCCAGTTAATGCTCTTGCCACTACTCCATGAACCACACTCCAATAGCATGGTGCTAGTGTTCATCACAATGAGAAAGTTACATGGTAACTTGCATTGACACAAGTTGTGACAAGAACACCTACCCAGCAAGTAGACTTGAGTCAACTTGAAGTTACTGAGCACAAAGCAGGTATCCTGTAATGGTGTACTTATTCCCATGCATGACTTTTAAAAGTATGCGTACCTGGATTTTAAAATATTTAAAATGTAATTGAAGCTTGATACATCTTTCCAAATCTTTGACACGTTTTCAGGAAGTTCAAATATATGCATCGATATGGCAGCAAAAGCATAAACCTCAGGTGTGCATAAAAATGAATTTTTCTGGCAGCATAGGCCAGTGTGTTTGAGTGTTTGCATTCCATTTTTTGAAACAGTTAAAAATACATTTCAGAAGAGAAGCAATTATTCAGAACTTTGGAATCTCACAGTTTGAAAATCATTCGTAAAGCAAAAAGACTGGGCATTTGTCACTAACATTGTTGACTTTGGGCCCAAAACTGAATTTTTCCTTTTAAAGATTTTATTTATTTATTACAGAGAGAGAGAGAGAGAGAGCGCATGTGAGAGCACACACAAGCAGGGGAGAGGGGCAGAGGGAGAGGCAGAAGCAGACTTCCCACTGAGCAGGGAGCTCCATACAGGACTTGATCCCATAACCTGAGCCGAAGGCAGACCCTTAAACAAGTCAGCCACCCAGGCGCCCTCTTTTTCTTCATCAGTAAAATTAAAGGTTCTGACTAAACAGTCTCTGCCTTTTAATGAGTTTTTAAGTTTTTATTTAAATTCCAGTTAACGTACAGTGTATTAGTTTCATGTGTCCAACACAGTGATTCAACACTTCCATTGTCACAACAAATGCACTCCTTAATATCCCTATCACCTAGTTCAGCCATCCTCCCACTCCCCTCCTCTCTGGTTACCACCAGTTTGTTCTCTGTAGTTAAGAGTGTGTTCCTTGGTTTGCCGCTCTTTCTCTCTCTCTCTCTCTCTCTTTTTTCCTCATTTGTTTTGTTGCCTAAATTCCACATATGAGTGAAATCATATGGTACTTGTCTTCCTCTGACTTACTTTGCTTTGTATAATACTCTCTAGCTCTGATGGGTTCTTAACTTTTGTCCTTCTATGATGTATTAGGGTTAACCAGAGACCCAGTAAAGCTAATGGTGTAAATTCCAGTTGGAGTGCAAAGACCTGAGAACCATAAGAGCCAGTGTTCTAAGTCCCTGTCCAAGGGCAGAAGACCAATGTATTAGCTCAACAGTTAGGCAGAGAGTGAGGATTCAGCCTTTCTCTGACTTTTGTTTTGTTCAGGCTTTTAATGTGTTGGATGATGCCCACCCACTTTGGAGAGGCCAGTCTCCTTTACTCAGTTGAAAATTAAAGGGCAGGAACACTTTCACATACACATCCAGAAATAATTCTTAACCAGATCTGTGGGCGTGCTGTCGTCCAACCATGTGGATACATAAAATTAACCATCACATATGTCTTATTGTGCAGACTGATAGAACTTTATATTTTTATTAAATCTAATTTCTTGGTTATAGGGATTAGTATAGCACAGCATTTTAGAGCCAAGGATTGGAACCAATAGATAATGAAAGGATGTATCCTTGAGCAGTAACAACGTAGATACGAGGATCTGTGAAATGGAGGTGATATTGGTGCTTATCTCCCATAGTTGGTTTTAAGGATTAAATAAGACGATGTGTGTAAAGCACTTGTGTTTATTAGTCGGTGTCTGTTACCTGTTGTTTCTTTTGATGAGAAAGGTGAGATTGGAGAAGAAAAGTAATTTGAGTTTTAATATTCTGTTAATTATAGACTTGGATCTAGAAATCAGATCTTCTGATTCTCATGACAGTATCTGCTTGATTCTTTGGCTGGCTTGGCTGAAATGCCCACCTTTAAACTTAAAATTTCTTAAAAAAAATTCTTTAAATTTTTTTCTGATCAAATAACTTCTCCCTGGCCATATTGCTTTATGTTTGTTTATTTTTCTTTAGAATGCTTTATGATTATCTGAACAGAGTTTTACCATTTTTTTCCTTTTACCATCTTTTTCCTTTCTTTCCTTTTTCTCTCTTTTCTTTTCCTTTCCTTTTTCTTCTTTCCCCCATGCCTTTGGAGCCCAACATGAGACTTGAACTCACGACCCTTTGAATAAGACCCGAGTGGAGATCAGGAGTCAAATGCTTAACTAACTGAGCCACCCAGATGTCCCTAACATTTGCTTTTCTAAAGAGAACAATATATGTATAAATTGACTGTATATCAACTATTATTTTGAATTCTGAGATGAATTGGCTATTTTCTCATACTGTGTCTATCATTTTCAGCTTACAGATTGTTTTGGGTCAGAATTAAGATCGAGCAGCAATTTCTCTCATTGTTTATTTTCCTAATTAGATGTGAAAGTACAGTAATGTTTGTCTATGGAGCAACTGCAATTTGACAGCTTGGTTTTATAAATGCTATATGTTCACTTTGATTTCAATTAATTTTAACTTTTTAAAACCTTATCTTCTTTTGCAGTTGTAAACAACCCTCGAACAGGAAACCTTGGTGCGCTAATTAAGGTCTTCCTTTCTAGAACCAAAGAACTAAAACTTTCAGCAGAATGTCAGAAGTAAGCTGGCTGATTAAATCATGTTCTTTTTATATTTAGAAATATGAGTATTTTTTATTTTTTGGTAGAAATAGATTATGGTCTTTTCAAAGCTATAAAGGAATTCTCATTATTAAAAAGTAGAAGAGGGGTTATAATTTACTGTCCAAATCATTGTGATGGGATTATGAATTCCGGAATCTGTTTGATTTCAGAATTTTAGACAATCATCAGAAATATATTCCTTTTTTTTTTTTTTTTAAGATTTATTTTATTTAATTGAGACGAGGGGAGAGAGAGAGAGAGAGAGCGAGCGTGAGAGGGGAGAGGTCAGAGGGAGAAGCAGGTTCCTGGTGGAGCAGGGAGCCCGATGTGGGACTTGATCCCAGGACTCCAGGATCATGACCTGAGCTGAAGGCAGTTGCTTAACCAACTGAGCCACCCAGGCGCCCCAGAAATACATTTTTTAAGAAGGTTAATAGTGATGTAGTTATTATTAAAAAAAGTAGTTCCCCTCCATTATCACTGCTGCTCGTATTTAGTTTAAATAATGACTAAGTTTGAGAATTATTTCATTCCACATCTGTTTGCTCTCTGCCTTTCCTAGTAGATGAAAGAAGGTTCAGATTAGACATTAGAATATTATTTTAATTCCACCATAGCTAACATAGGTATTATAATTTTATATTTGATACATTGGAAGGTTAATCTATGCACTCAAGCATTTTTTAAAACCCTTTTTGGATGGCAGTCTCTTAAAAAATTGTTCATTGCCCTGCTTCCAAACAAATCATATCGAATTGAGTTAAAGTGTTTCTTGGGTTCATGGTTGCTAATACAAATAGCAAGTATTGTACTTGCACTGGGCTGCTGGCAGTGCCCTACTTAAAACTTTGGTTGTGTGCTTGCATATATTCTCTTTATGTTACTATACTTAAAAAAATTTTTTTTCACTTTTCTTTGAACTGCCTGTGGGGGGACGAGTATGAAGTTAAGAACAAAGAGCAGTCATGCCTAAGGAAAATATTTTTATTAGGTTGACTCACTAAGTAAAATACAAAGAATGAAACATGAAATAGACTCATGTAATAAATCATGAGCCATGCAAAGGTAGAGTTATTGTCTTATATTACAAGCAGAATGGGCAAAATACTTGAGAAATCCTGAACTAGGTAGTGCTCATGCTCTTGATTCAATATGGATTCTTGTGTGATTTTGGTTTTTCCTTTCCAGCCACATCTTCATTTGGCAGACACACAACGCTTTGTTTATTATTTGCTGTTTGCTGAAAGTGTTCATTTGTGAGATGTCAGAGGAGGAACTGCAGCTTCATTTTACTTATGAAGAAAAATCTCCTGGCAGTTACAGTAAGTATTGCCTTTGAAGGTGTTCTAGGGCTAGCGTGTGTGACATGGAAGGATAAAATTTGAGGAAAAAAGTAGAATTTTGCAAGTTCTGTTTCTCTTCTTTATATCCTTTTCATTTCTAAATGACCTGGCCCTCTCACTCCTTTTTCCTCCTATATTAATTTCAGTAAGCCAAGACTCTGAAATTCCTTTTTTTCCCCTTTTTCTTTTTATATAAGAAAGCAAGTAGGATTGAAACTGTTCTTTGCTTTGGGCTTCCACAGATATGGAAAAATAAAGTTAAAAACCACGAGTATACCTTTTGGAAAACAAAGATGTCAACTTCTGTATTACGACCAGGGTGATACGTTAAGGAAGACGGCCAATCAGAATTGCAGATTTTATACAGGTTAAAGATTACTTCCATAGGGCAGAACAGTCTCTGGGTTTTTGGGACTACTTGGTCAGATACAACATTTAAGGACAGTTTTATGATGCTGAAATGTGTGGTCTTTTTCTGCAGACACAGGGAAAAGTTACCATTCTCTCATGATATTGCTGGGGTTGTGTTATTGATTTTTGGCCAGTAGTTAGGAGGGTCTGTAGTTTTGAACATGGTGTTTCATTTCTTAGCATTAAAACTTACAACCAAGAGAGTAGAAGGGCAGAATGGGATTCTTACATGAAATATGGGGAATATAGTATTTTCCATCCACCCTTCACGTTAACTTCTCTCTGAGGGTAAAGGCAGTGCTGCTCCTAAGATTCCTGGTTCATTTTTCAAAACACATCTCTCTCCTCTTCAAACTTTTTGCCTACCTACTACTTGATATGCTGATTTTGAGTTTTAAGAGATAAATGTGTTCCATTTACTATTCTGATAATCCGTATTTGTAAAACATATACTGACGTCTAAACAGAGCTTTTGATCAGAATTGTGTCTTGCAATGTGTTAATTTTGTAAGGCGAGGCTTTGTTTTTGTGGTGCTAAAAGTGCCGAAACCAGCCCGGCTTGGGGAGTTGCAAACCTTTCCGCAGAAGGTCTGGCAGCAAGAATGGAGTACATGTGTAAACGCCATGGTGCTTGAGAGCTGAGCCAACCAAGCACCTGCAAACCCAACACTGTTTTGCCTTATGTCAAAACAGTTATGCATGCATTGTACTTGAAAATAAATACTAATACCGTGTCAATATAAAATTATTTGTGATACATACCATTGAGTAAGTTGAAGCACTTCAGAGATATACTGCATTTATTTTGAGGCCCAGAAGGACTCTCTTTGTACCCATGCTCTCCATTCATATCCCATCTTGTGAAGCATGTTTTTTTTTTTTTAAGATTTTATTTATTTGAGAGAGAGAGAGACAGAGAACGCACACTTGCACACACACACATGCACACACGCACACATGAATGGGGGGAGTGGCAGAGGGAGAAGCAGACTCCCTGCTGAGCAGGGAGCCAGAAGTGGGGCTTGATCCCCAGACTCTAGGATCATGATCTGAGCTGAAGGCAGGTGCTTAACCGACAGAGCCACCCAGGAGCCCCGAGAAGCACGGTTTTGTTGTGCATTCTACATAACCTAAAGTGAGGGCAGTGTAAAAATGACACTTTTCAGCTATGGGCCACATTATCAAGATGCTTATCTCACCAAAAGAGCCATCTGTGAGGTCTGATACTGGTAATTCTGTCTGTGCATTGACAGATTGTCTTCTGTTTTTTTTTTTTTTTTTTTTAAGGAGTTAGCAATTCAGGATTTTATACACATTCTTTCATTTTATACTTTCCTTTACAGTTGAGACTGCTGTTGATCCACCAGTTTTAAGTCCAGTAAATATCTTTTTAAGGTTAAAGACTTCCCATTTTTGGCATATGTAATTATTTTCATTTTAGTCATACATGTTTGAGATTTCTGCTTATCACTGGTGTAAGTCCTTTTTACATTTTATTTTAATGTCTTTTTTACAATTTATAGAAGTAATAAAAGTAAATGATTGCATGGATACTGTTAAATGGTAAAAAAAAAAAAAAAAAAAAAGGAAGCTCACTATGCAGTACCTAAAAACATCTGTTTATCAGTTAGTATGTGAATCTTGAAATCAGGTGCGCAGGAGACCGCATGGGAGACCCCGTGGGAGACTGCGCAAGGGTTGAGAGCCTAGGCACTAGTATGGGTTGTTTGAAGGTTGAATTGACAGAAGCAGAGGACCACCTACAAACAGCTGAGCGAAGTCAGCTGAGGGATTTGAGGACTTTTTTGGTTCCAAATCAGTGTAATTGTGCTGTGATGAAATGAGTGCCGGCACATGAGGGTCATGTGACTCTTCGTAAGCTCCCAGTTGTGATAGAAATCTGTGAGGCTGTCCTATGGGAACATTTCCCTACAGGCTATGTATGTGTGGTAGTAGATTGTTTGCTAGAGGGAATTTATCATTTTGTAAATATAACTCCACTAGTGCATGCCTTTGAGAGTAGTCAGAGGGACAAAGCTAGCCCTGGGCAAAACTGTGAAGTACTGTAAAATTGTGTCTGTTTTCCCTTTGCCTTCAATGTGAGTGTGGTCTTCTGTCTTGGTATCATCTCTCATTACTCCAGGGTAATAACTGATACATTTTATGTCTCATAAATCCAATATTTTAAGCCCTTAGGGGTATGAATTTGTAATTTGCTTCCACAAAAACTTATGGTGGTTTGTTTCTTGATGTATTTGATGATGTTGATCGTGAGCTTTTGTTTGTTCCTCTTAATCTGAGGCCCCAAATAAAGGAGGGATTTGCATTTGCTTCTAGAGAGATCTAGACTGTATCACCTGAGGCCATTTAACCATCTTCAGAGGTTCTTGGTTTAATGTGACCGCTTGGGTTTAGCTTCCTGGGGGCAAGCTGGTGGCACGCCTTTGTATTGTCAGTTTTGGATTGGCATTCTGGGTCACCCTACCCTTGGGGTTTGTTTACTGCTCAGTGTTTTACTCTGGATTCAAACCACAGTTTGTTTGCCTGTGGTTGTTCTTTTTGGTTATGGTGCAAGGGTCCCTGGAAAGTTCCTCTACTTTCTGGAAGCCCATCAGTGCACTAAAAAGTGTATTTTAGCCAAGAACTAGTTGTTTTGTACAGGAGGCCTCTTTGGAGTAACTACTCTACTAATATTGTCGCTAGTGGAAGGCAATTATAGTTTCTTTACAAATATTTTTACATCTTTTTTAAATGAAGGAAGAAGTCTCTGGAGATTGAGACTGAAGATAGGGACACATGCGCGTGTGTCCACAAACACACACACACACACACACACACACACACACGGGAAAGAGCTGACTAGAAAGCCCAGGAGTGTGGGGGGCACTAGGATCAAGAGCACAGAGAGGGAGTGCGGGTTTGCACTGGAGGAGCATACCGTCCCGTGCCAGCAGCACGGTGGGCGGGCACTCTGGGGACGGAGGACCTGGGTCACCTGCCAAGAACTGGGCACACACGGCAGCTAGTTAGTGCGGCTCTGTGGAAAGTAGAAAAGAGACTGGAGACTTGTCAAGTCCAGGTAAAATGCTTGCTTAACCACATTTCCTCGGCATGAAATAGTTGAACATAAATTTATTTAAAAATTTTTTATTTTGTAGGAATTGCTCTCAAGCATAGTGGATTGAACCCACATGCTTATCTTTGCTTTCTTCTGAAACCCCAATAAAATATCAGTAAAGGGACTTTTAAAAAGTCATGAATTTATTATTACTTTAAAGAGGAGGAAAGGGGAACACAATGTTAATAACATTTTTCAAGTTGGAAAGTTGAGTAATGATGAACTCAATTGATCAGTGAAAGCTGAAGGCTTACTGCCTCCAGGGTCACAGAACTCCAAGAAACAGCGAGTTCTTGCCATAGAGCTCTGGAAAGGCTTAGGGAATTGGAAGTACCAGGTGTCTCTGAAGGCAGACACCTGGGAGGAGTGATTGAAGGGGCAGAGGGACGCTCAGCTCTTCTCCACCACCAAGCGTGGTCAGGGGACCACCCCCGCTTAATACTAGAATGTCTTCTCTGAGGGGCTGAACCAAGGGGACCTTCCCACGGGAGCTCTGGGGCTCAGTGGAGGGGTGGCGTGCTGCGAGCAGGGCTAAGAGCAAAGGCTGCAAATGGAGGAGTGAGGCATCTTGACATGGCTTCTAAGAATGCAGGCACTGGGGTTGTACCCACTACATCCCCTTCCCTCCAGAAGGTTAATGCATACTCTTCTGGAGAAAATGAACCGAAAACAGGAAAAAGATGTAGAGATGCTGATGCTTGGGTGTCCCTCAGTGATCCAGCTCCAGACTCTCCCGTGTGAGCCGCCCCTTGGCAGGCTGTGCCACGGAGCTTCCATCAGCATTGGCCGCCGCCTGGCAAATAAATGGAGAACCAAGGATCCTGAACAATTGGGAAAAAACTTCCAACTTCTGAGAGATCGAAACAAGAAAAAAGTGGTAGAAGAGATTATTTATGGAAATTTTAAAAAGTAACCCATAATCATACCTCTCTAGTATAACTACTTTCCTTTCTTTCCTTTTGTTTTTGTTTTAAAGATTTTATTTATTTACCAGAGAGAGAGAGAAAGGTGGGGGGGGGGGAGAGCAGGCACAAGCAGGGGGAGAAGCAGGTTTCCCCTTGAGCTAGGAGCCTGATGTGGGATCGAGACCGGGGATCATGACTTGAGCGGAAGGCAGATGCTTAACTGACTGAGCCCCCCAGTCAGTTTGGGTCTTTTTGAGACTCCCTGGAAGTACATTCAAAATCCATAATGTATTCATTTAACTAAATGTAGTAGAGGTAAAACTCCCTCTTTTGAAACTAGTTTTGAATTCTTTCAGATGGCCAAAGTGCTTTGGCTTTCAAGGCAGCAGGGTTTCACTCTTGTCTTATTTTTGCTGGCCTAATCATTAGGGCTTGGGGCAAGCTGTAGCCCGAGAGGTAAAACTGAAATTGGTATATGAGTTGTTTCTGTTTTATTTTTGTCTTAATATAAAATTTAAAAGTTTAATTTCATTATTTGAGTAATGCAAAAAAAAAAAAACCAATTGCGAGAAAGGACTCAAAATTTTAAGCATGGACTTATTCTTTTGAAATATTTTGCATATAAGATTGTGACCTGTCTTTGCAGAAAGATTAAAGTGCTTCTGAGACCTCCTGAACTGTTCTTGGCCTTACAATAAGTGATAGCGTTTTTGATATTTCTCTCTTTTCTCTCCCTTTCTTTTCTGTTATCAGTGGAACAGAATCGTTAAACTTTATTGAAAGGCTTGCTTTCTGATCAAACTATATCATAAAGCTGTAGTCATTGAAACAGTGTGGTACTGACATTAAAGCAGATACAGATCAGTGGAACAGAATGGAGGGCCCCAAAATAAAACCATGCCCGTGTGGCCAAATAGTTTAAGACAAAGGTGCCAAGTATATACAATGGAGAGAGGACAGTGTCTTAAATAGCGATGGGAAAATCAGACAGCTGCATGCAAAAGAATGAAACTAGACCTCTATCTCACACTATACACAAAGATTAATTAAAAATGGACTGAAGACTTGAATGTAGGACCTGAAACCATAGAATTGCTAGAAGAATAGACCTGCTATAGGTCTTGGAGAAGATTTTTTGAATCTGACAACAAAAGCAAAAATAAAAAAGTGGGACTATATCAAACTCAAAAGCTTCTGCACAGCAAAGGAAACCATCAAGAAAATGAAAAAGCAGCCTATTAAATGGGAGAAGTTACTTCCAAATCAGATATCTGATAAGGGGCTAATATCTAAAATAGGTAACTCAGCCAGTGGCTGGCTCAGTCGATGGAGCATGCAGCTCTTGATCTCAGGGTCATGAGTTCAAGCCCCACTTTGGGCGTAAAGCTTACTTAACAACAACAACAAATCCTAAGGGCTCAACAATCTTAGACCTCTTTTCTGGTTATTGTGGTGCATGGCACCATGAGCAGCAAAGTTTCCCACAACACTGTGCACAGATTGGTGCGAGAAATCCTGTACAGGACCAGTGCGAGTGCCGGAAGTTTTGGGAGATGGTGGAGCTGCAGATCCCCTTGAAGAAGAGTGACCCTCAGAAGGACAAATGCTTCTTGGCACTTTCAGGCTTAAGTCCACTCCCAGCCCCAAGTTCTCTGTGTTTTGGGGAATCAGCAGCCCTTGATAAGGCCGGGGCTATGTATACTACCCACATGGACATTGGGATGCTGAAGAAACTCAACAAGAATAAAAATTAGGGGCGCCTGGGTGGCTCAGTCGTTAAGCGTCTGCCTTCAGCCCAGGTCAGATCCCAGGGTCCTGGGATCGAGCCCCGCATCGGGCTCTCTGCGCGGCAGGGAGCCTGCTTCGCCTGCTTCTCCCGCTACCATTCCCTCTGCTTGTGTTCCCTCTCTCACTGTGTTTCTCTCTGTCAAAAAAAAAAAAAAAAAAAAAAAAAAGAATAAAAATTAGTCAAGAAGCTAGCTAAGAACAGATCCCTTGAAGCCTGGGCCCAGGCTTGAATAAGACTGGCAAGTTCCCTTCCTTGCTGACCCACAGTGAGAGCGTAGTGGCCATTGTGGATGAAAAATAATAAAATTGGAATTTAAAAGGATAATATTTTGAATTGGCCTAGAATCTAAGTGTGTGTTATACGGTATAATACCCTGTCATGTATATGCT
>CM053616.1:17671221-17702677 GCA_028646535.1 Procyon lotor
GCTAAGAACAGATCCCTTGAAGCCTGGGCCCAGGCTTGAATAAGACTGGCAAGTTCCCTTCCTTGCTGACCCACAGTGAGAGCGTAGTGGCCATTGTGGATGAAAAATAATAAAATTGGAATTTAAAAGGATAATATTTTGAATTGGCCTAGAATCTAAGTGTGTGTTATACGGTATAATACCCTGTCATGTATATGCTCTGTATAGTTTGTAGTTGCTTACTAAAATCTATTTCCATACTCTCTCCAACATACCACGAAACTGTTTTCTACCCTCTTCTGTTACCAACAGTTTTCTTTTGTTTTGTTTTAAAGATTTTTATCTATTTATTTGACAGATTACAAGTAGGCAGAGAGGCAGGCAGAGAGAGAGGGGGAAGCCGGCTCCCCGCTGAGCAGAGAGCCTGATGCGGGGCTCGATCGATCCCAGAACCCTGAGATCAGGACCTGAGCTGAAGGCAGAGGCTTTAACCCAGTGAGCCACTCAGGTGCCCCTGTTACCAACAGTTTTTATACAGTGCTCAACTTAGAAATAAAAAAGGCATATTTTATAAGAGAACCTGGAAGACTGTATTATCTTTGAGTATAATTAGGAACATTTCCATTTGACTACAGTAATAGCAGACAGCTGGAATTATTGCAGATTTTATTGGAATATGTGGGACACAGTCTTATAAATATTGTAATGCATTAAAATGTAGATCAATTTTCATTTTAGAAAAGAGTGAATCCATCTGCTTTTCCTTCGTTTATGATTATTTTATATATACATATTCAGCTCATTGGAAGTTTAAATATGATTTTTTAATACTTTAGAATAATTCCAATATTAGTTTCACAATTAAAACTGCCAATTACAGATTCTACATGGTTTTTTGAATATAAGTTTATAGTAAATACACTCTAGCTTATGTGTCTTCCATCTTTTTTTTTTTTTTTTTTTATGTGTCTTCCATCTTAAGGAAGTCATTTTAGCTCTGAACTTTTTAGGCACTCGGGGAATCTGTTTTTGGAGTATAGCTCTGGTGTTCCTTGATTATGTTTTTAATAATTGTATTTGGCACAGTTGAGCAGCATTTAGAAACCAACAGCTTGACTTTCTGCATGCAAATTAAATAACAATGAGCTATCTGTGTTTTATTTCCATGTTACCTGATGTAAATGACCATATGTTTTCTTTTTTCTGGCTGCTGCTTTGTTTTCCATTAGTGCAGTTTTTTTCCCTTTTCCTCGAGTGAGCGCTTTTTTCATTATTCTTTTCTCCCTCTCTTCTTTGCCCTTTCTACTCTGGTGGAAGGTATTCGGTTCCAACAGCATCTTGCACTTCCCTGGTTCCCTCCGTAGGGAGAGTGGGATGAATGTGTGCTGAATGACTCAGTTTTATGTGTAGATAACTGGAGTTGTAAGGGACTGGGGATATCGTCTGGTCTTTCACTTGCTCCTTTCCCTGGTGTCACTCACAGGGACCAGAGAAGTAGGGTTAGGGCTTTAAAGCGTGGAAACCCCAGATACAGGAATGAGACTTCAGGGACCTTGTTCTGCATGATACATATCATAACAGTTTATATTATTCATCGTTAGAGGTTATTTCTAAATTGGGTATTTAAATCAGAGACTTCCAGTATGCGTTGATGAATGTGTAACATATCACCTTGATGTGTGAACTAATAGGGATATTTCGTATCTCTCCCCTCAGATGGCTCATAGGATTCATTTATCAGGGGTTTGTATTTAGGGTCTTTCATGAAACATGGTTGACTGACTGGATTTTTTTCCAACTTTAAAAAAATAGTTTGTAAGACTTTTTTTTCTTTCCTTTTCCCGAGTCTGGATTTAGGTTCACATCCAGTCTCTGCCACTTATTTTAAGTAAACCAACCATTCTGAGCCTTGATTTCTTTATCTGTAACATGATGGTGATGATCATACCTTCTCCTTAAGAGTTATTATCAGGATTAATGTGACATGAAGAATGAAATGCTTGGCACAGTGCCTCTCCAAGGGGAGAGTACTCAGTAAATGTTAGCTATGAATATTATCTCTGAGACGCTCACATTGAAAATATGAGCTTATTTAACTGGAGCTATAAGAGACAATTTAAAACTCTTTAAAAGAGGAAAACCTTGGCTTTAGAACTTCACACTAAACATACCAAATCTCTTCAGAGTCCTTTGCTCAAAGATCTTCAGTTTACTTTGTCACTGACCTGAAGATTTTAAGGACTTTTCAGATTCTCTTTCCTGTGAGAAATGCATGAGTGTTACTATAATTCTTGGCTGGTGAGTTTATATTTACTTGTTTTTATTGGCACTAAGGAAGATATTTGGCTTCAAATGAAAGCTGAGTGATATAAATGTTGCTTGGAAAAGAACACCCTATGAATGACTCGCTTAATGTCAGACCTGGTAAGCAGTCAAATCTTGTCACTCTTCACTTGATACACGATTATTTGCTTCTAGATTAGTCCCAGAAATAAGAATATGGTATTCTTTCTGTAGCGATGTTTTTGTTTTAGTAAATAGAAGTTGTTTGAGATTTCAACTGGAAATTGCCTATTCTTATTTTTTGTTGTTAGAGTTTTGACTTTGAAATGGTACATTTCACTTGTATGAAATGTATTTATCATCATTTTCATTTTTAAGTTGATAACGATGTTGCGAATATATTCCTTAATTGACCTAAGCTGTAATCTTGGCAGAAGTCATGGTTTAGATGGCACATGGAATACAATGTAGAATCTTCACTGTGTTAAGATTTGAGGGTGAGATGTATTTGCACCCCTGAAAGAAAAAAATCCAACCATCTGTGGTTCTTAGCATTTGTTCCCTCACTTTCCATAATTAAAAAACTTCTGGGGGCTCCTGGGTGGCTCAGTGGCTTAAAGCCTCTGCCTTTGGCTCAGGTCCTGATCTCAGGGTCCTGGGATCGAGCCCCGCCTCGGGCTCGCTGCTCAGCAGGGAGCCTGCTTCCCCCTCTCTCTGCCTGCCTCTCTGCCCACTTGCGATCTCTCACTCTGTGTCAAATAAATAAAATCTTAAAAAAAAATTCAGATGGTTACATTAAAAAAAATCTATAAAAAACAAAATGAAACAAACTTCTGACTACTAAGCTGAAAAAGGGTATGCTGTTAAAGTGGCCTGCTGATTTGGTCTGGGATATTCTTTAGGGAATGCAGGAATGCTTTTAAATGTCCTAACTTGAGTCTGGGTCTCTGCATTCTGTGGGATGAGCCAAGCGGTGACACTTCAGCAGACTTATATTAGGTATATGTCATATGCCAACAGAGCAACTCGGAGCAGGTTATTGACTCACTTGGGTTATGTCGGACCACTTTGGCAAGGAGAAGGATTTTGTTACATCTACTTTTTATTGTGTAGCCTCAGAGACCAGTGTAACTTATTTCCAAATTTTATTTTCTTCACTGGTTGAGCTAAGCCTGGCACTTCTAGAGTGCGATTTAATGTAGTTATTGAACTTGATTCTTGCCCTGTTTTCTTTGTAGCATTGATTGGTGCTTTCAGTGTGATTCAGTATTCTCTTCAAGCCCCTGTACCCACCTCCCAGAGGGTTACTGTGCCAGTTCCATTTATGGCAAGGCAGGAAGGAATTTCTTCATAATTTCTGAATACCAGGTGCTAGTGTGGTCTAGAAAAAAGAATTGCTAAACTTTGAAATTCCAGGTCCTTTGATGCTTCAGAAACAATCACTAGATTTGTACTAGTCCCTGGGTTTGGTTTGGCAAACATGTTTTGAGTATACATTCTGTGTTAAGCTCTTTGTCAGTCATCATTCTCAAGAAGTGCAGAGTCCAGGGGTGCCTGGGTGAAGCATCTGATTCTTGATCTCAACTCAGGTCTTGATCTCAGTGTCATGAGTTCAAGCCCTGCATTGGGCTCCACGCTGGGCACAGAGCCTACTTTAGTATATGTGCTGCTGAAGCGAGCGCCACGGAGCCTACTTTAAAAAAAAAAAAGGGTAGAGTCCAATAGGTGCCTGCCCACGTATAGACGGAAATTATGGTATAATGTAACTTATGTATACAATGAAAGACATGTGCAAGGCAAAATGCTTGGTAGATGATTATTTTTTTTTCGGAGTGGGACAAGAGTGTTGGGTTTTATGAAGGAGAGGAAGATTGAGGATGATTCAGGTGAATAAAGATTGGCTTTTTTAAAAATCAGGGCATCTCGGCAGAAGGAATGTTATTGAGGAGGCATGAAATGGCATGTAGTAGGTAGCTGGGTATTGCTGGAATATAAATGGTGAGTAATGGGGGGAGATCATGGTAGAATGAGGTACAGAGTCTGTGTCTTGAAGATCTGGCATGCTGTACTCTAGCACTTGAGTTTTTTCTGATACCTAGTGTTCAGCTTAAAACAGTTGAAAAGATGTAAGCTAGGAGAGGGAAAAAGGGAGTTTAGTTAGGTCCAATTGATAGCAGTCTAGAGTTTGGGTTCGAGAGGAGTAAGATTGGATGTAGGAGTACTAGTTAGAAAGGTTGGAAGAAGTTCAGGAATGGGTTTTAATTTAGTAAGCTGGTTTAACTGAACTGAGATGATGAAATAATGAACAAAAACATGACAAGGAGTGCAGAAAAGAGGAAACATCAGAGAGGTAGGCTGTGTAATCTAGTGGACCCAGAGACTGGTTAACAAAGCATACAAATGAGTAGTGTAAGCTTTGGCCCTGGGTTCTTGATGTGGTCCCCAAAAGGAAGTAGAAAGAAGCAATAAGTGGATTTCAAGTATTGGGAAAGATGGGTTCAGTTTTGAACATGTAGAGTTTGAGATGCTAGTGATACATCTGAGTGTAGATGGCCAGTAGGCAATTGGATATAAAGATAAGAAAGAGTTCATTGAAGAGGCCACGAGGAAAACTGTCACTGTAGGAGTCACCAGTATGTAAGTAATGATGGAAGAAGGAGGACACGGAGTAGAAAGAGGAGAAAGCCAATGGCGGAACTGTGGGGAACATGCCAGTAGTCGAACGATATTCGGAGGAGACAAATCCTGGGAATGAGCAGAAAAAGTAGACTGGAAACAAGGTATTGTAGGAACTGAGGGGATAAGAATTTGATGAAGGAGTAGGTGTCAGAAGTGTCCAAAGCCAGAAGTCACATGAGCTGTTTGTTGGTTTTGGAAATTAGACCATCACTGAGAGCAGTTTGGGACAGAGGAGCATTTCCACAGGAATGATAATTTGCTTCCTGTCATTGCCGCTTACTCTGTGACTTGGGAAAGCCATTTATCTCTGGCTCTTTATTTGTAAAGAGGTGGAAACCCTCTCAGTGGGTTTCAGTCTGTGATCTGTGGAGCCCCACAGATTTAGAAAAGGTACTTTGAGGGCCATCAAGGAGATCTAGTGTTTGATCATATATTTACTTGGGGAAAGAGGTACAGCTATTCTACTGATTCCAACAAAGCAGCTAGGGCAGCTTGATTTTTTTTTTTAATCTGTTTTGTATATTTCACTTCAGTGTAAGATTTCATTTGAAAAAACACTGTATAAAATAAGTTATTTGCAAACTGCTGGCCTGCAGGGACCCTACGAGACTGACACATTAAAAGTTATATAATTTTTTTTTCTAAAGATTTTATTTATTTATTTAACAGAGAGCGAGAGATCACAGGCAGGCAGAGAGGCAGAGAGAGAAGCAGGCTCCCCGCTGAGCAGAGAACCCGACGTGGGGCTCGATCCCAGGACCCTGAGATCATGACCTGAGCCGAAGGCAGAGGCTTGAACCCACTGAGCCACCCAGGCGCCCCAGAAGTCATATAATTAATAGCTAATGTTCAAAATTCCTGTACTAAATGAAGATTGTAGTATGTGCTGACTTGCTCTTGGTTTGGATTCTATTAGAGGTCACCATTCGTGTCTGAGTTTATGTGATAATAACCGTTGTTGTTCTCATTAGTAATGAAGACCAAATTTCTAAAAAGCTCTGTTCTATTTGATATTTTGTTAAAGTTTTTGTGTGTGTGTGTGTCTTACCAGGTTCTGACTCTGAAGATCTTTTGGAAGAATTGCTATGTTGTTTGATGCAGTTAATCACTGATATCCCGCTCCTGTAAGTGCTGGCCAAGCCAGGATTTGCTTTATCTTCTTTGTATATTGAAGATGGTGATTGGTCACGTTGAAGAGTTTGTGAATGCAATTCTTATATGCTATAAAATGTTCTTTTTAAAGTAGTTATTCTCAACTTTTTTTTAAATTGTCTCTCTGGAGCCTTTTCAAACATTTTTGTGATTGCCTCTCCCCACTAATGAAATTTGAATACCCCAGATACACCGAATGTCTTTATGTACTGTGGCCCTTTCGAGGGCCACAGATCATTATAATATCTGTGAAGCTTTCACCCCTGAAGAATCGGTTTTCACTCTCTTGGGGGTGATATCATCCCACTGGAGAAGGCATATTTTAAAGGAATTACTATTATTTCTTAAAGATTGTAGTTTTAAGTAATTTCTTAAGTAAGACCCAGCGTAGGGCTCCCATTTAATAATCCTGAGATCAAGAGTCACATACTCTACTGACCGAGTCAGCCAGGCGCCCCTAAAGGAATTTTTTTTTGAGTAAAGAAGAAGAGTTTGAGATTGATCGTGACAGAATTGCTGTGGACACGGGGCTGTCACTGGATGTGTGGTGCTTGCCTGTGATCCACAAAGGAAGGACCAGGTATTCGTGCGAAGATGGCCTCCTGGTCTCTGTTGTGCATAAGTACAGCATCCAGAATTGTAATCTAGATTTCGAAATGAGAACCACCAAACCCTATGGTAAGTTGGTCTGCTGATGTGCACCTGGAAGGCAGGGCTGAAGCCGCTAAGGAATCACCCAGTGGGGAAGGGGACGGGGGAAAAGGTCCCATGCAGGTGGAGCTCGTGTGGCAGACACAGGTAACTGGAGTTTCTGATGTCCTTCCTTGCCTTCTTTCTGACTCATCTCCGATACTGTTTAGGGGGCCATTGTGTGCTCAGCTTAGTTTTCGGGCCCCTCAGGAACTAAATGTGGCCCCGTGACCTGGTTTGGGCCAGTGCTTTGTAAGCAGAAGTCATGAGCTTGCAGGGTGTGTTATCTCCAGCTTTTTTGCCCGCTGCCCTTCTCTTCCTTCGTGGGATCCACGTGGAGGCAGTGCTGGCGCCATCTTGAAACGATGACGATGAGTGCCACATGCAAAGAACAGGGTCCCAGGAGATTGGATACGAATGATACTGTGGAACTATCATACCAGCCTTAGATGGCTTATCTTTGGATTTCTTCTGAAGTGAAAAAAAATAAACACTTATTTTGGTTAAGCCACTGTGGTCAGGTTTCTGTTACATGTGGTCAGATGTGGGAATGGAAACACATAGATTGTCTACTATTTACTTGTCATTGTATGTGCGATGTTTCATGTGTTCTTGACTTAATTTTTAAAGCAGTTCCATCTCTATTATGTTTATGTCATTACCAAATACCTGCGGTTTAGTATATATCCTCAGTGAGGACGTTCTTCCCCCCTCCTTTGTTAATAAGATGTCTTGGTGAAGCTAAGGGGAATGGAAGTAGTAAATCTCTTTAGCTGTTAAATAAGACTTGAATACAGTGACTTGTACCAGTCACTTAAACACTCTTGAGGAGCAAGCAGGCAGTGTTGTAATATATCAAACATTTCAGTGTTTTAATGTGTTTATACTTTTTAAATGAACTGAAAATGCACAGACAAGCAGATGTCTTGTATTATGTACACTCAGCTTTAACCAGCTGCTGAAACAATTTCTTATGATTTAATGTTCTTGGAACTCCATCCTACAAGAAGGTTTGTCTTGGTAACAGTTTCCATGTGAAACCAAATTACTATTTAAATGTTTTATGTACTATAACCATAGTGCAGTGTTGTGGGTCGGCTTCGGACTTAAGGGGGAACATGAACTTGAAAAGTGGGGGTGCTCTCATTCCCGGCCATCATCAGTCCCCCGGTAGACTCGGCATGTTCAATGTCGGCGTGCCCGAGCTCCATCAGCCGGTGCGCGGCCGGAGGAGCACGGCGTTTGTGGCCGCCGAGGGCAATTCAGAACTCACTTAAACATTTCTTGTGAAACTATGAAATCATTCTATTAATATTGGAAGCCAGTTATTACCGAGAGCGTAGATAGATCTTTAGAGATCTATGCACTAAGTTCGAAATGATCCTTTATTATTAAGAGAACAGAGTAACTGCAGTAATGTAGATAAACTCTCAGAATTTGTAGGAATTCACTTGTAATAAAGCTTGACTTTTAAGTAGTTAGTGGATACTGCTTCTCAGACAAGTTGGGTGTTTGGATAAAATATTCATTCTCTGAGATTCTAATCTTCAAAGTCTGTTGGAAACGCACATCTTCCAGGAATCCTTTCTCAATTCCACACCTCTCGGCATTTAAATATTTAAAATAAAGATTAAGTAATTCACAGGCTCATGACTTGATGTTTTTCAGTGTATATTGTGTTGATCCCACTGGAATTAAAATGAGTCTGCCAGAAGTAAAAGCCTGTTTTTGTTACACCTTGTCCGTGATCTCAGGGAAGTGCATGGGAACGAATAAAGTAAGAGGAAGGTATTTTCCTCAAGACACTAATAGATGTATTACACTAATATAATACAGTAATAGTGTGTATTACACATTATTGTAATATTAGTGTACTATTACACTAATATAGTAATAATTTAATAATTAAAATATCAAAATATTTTAAATTTAATTTAAAAATTAAAATATAAAAATAACAATAATTAATAAATAATTAACAATACACAGTATTAATAATGATAGTTATGGTTGGGCAAGCCAGGGTTGAAAGTGCAACAGGTAGAATTTGCGGCATGGGTCGGTTCTCAGTGTTACCGTCGAGGGGCTGAATGGGACCCGGATGACTGAGCTCGGTGGCAGGGCTTCAGTTGGGCCCCAGCATCGGAGCTGTATTGCTGGATGGGCCCAATACTTAGGTTTGCTCGTGATGCTGTCTTAGTATGAAGTAGAAGTTTGAAAACTTTTAACTAGTCTTTTTACCTGTTTTTGGTGGTGTTTTTGTAAAAGCCGTCACTCTTACCTGTATATGGTGATGCTCTTGTCAACCATAGATCCTACCCCTTTCTCTCGTGCCACCACTCCAAACATGTCCCTGTGAGGTCTGCTCGGAGTGGGCCATTCTGCTGGCCCCCGGCCACATATGCAGCCTCTTCCTCTGAGATCCATTTGTGTGTTCTTCTTATCCATCTGTGAACTCAACTCTTTCGTTCTTAGCTTGGCCCTCATGCAGATTTTTCAGGTATAATTTTATAAGAATGTTTATCTTTTTTTAAAGATTTATTTACTTATTTGTGTGTGTGTGGGAGAGAGAGAGAGAATCTCAAACAGACTCTGCACTGAGCCCAATGTGGGGCCTGATCCCCCACGACCCTGCGATCGTGATTTGAGCTGAAACCAAGAGTCAGATCCCAACCTACTGAGCCACTCAGGTGCCCCAGAACATTCATCTTTTTTTATAAGTTCTATATTGATAAAGCTGAGACCTTCCGAGTCATTTACCTTCACTGCCTTTTTCTGGGTGTGTCTAACTATGTAGTGTCTTTGTCTACCTCTCTAGTACAGGGAGAGCAGATGCTCACCTCGTCCATCTCGCTGCCGCTGATTCAGCCACACAGGTGTCCATGCTAATTTGGGAAGTACCTACCCACATGGCCCCTGTCCTGACTTTCAGGCTTCCTTCTGCTCAGAGGAGGTCTACTTCTTACAGACAGCCGCTCTGACCGCCCTAACACCACAGCGCCCTTCTCATTCTCTGTCCTGTCATCCTGCTTTGTTTTTTTGTCTTCATACTTAACCACTGCTTTGCATATTATCTGTTATTTGTCTTGCTTATATTTCTCAAATAACATTAGAAAGAAGACTGTGAAAACAAGGACTGTTCTTGTGCCCGCATTGGTTTTGCTCACTGCTGTTATCCTTAGTATTCAGGCTAGCCTGGCATGTGGTAGACTCAACAACTATTTGTTGAGTGAGTAAGATAGGAGGGGCACAACCTGTTCAGTGTGCTTAAAGCATTTTGTTTGTCATCATCTAGTGTTACGGAAACACAGGATTGTGCTAAGGCTCATACCATTGCAAATGCTGTGGCTCAAAGCCCTCTGCAGTTGGTAGAGTGTATTATAAAAACTTGGTGTCTGATGGACAGAAAGGAGCTGTAGAAGCAGAAACACTGAGAACTAACATATATCTGAGGGAATAGTTCCTCTGATATTTCTAAATAACAATATTTGAGGAAATGGTAGATTAGTTATAAATGCTGAGTGGTCCAGGACCTTGTAGCTTAGGGACAATCAGCTTGACAGCTCAGCAGTCCTCACGTTATCCCTTCGCAGTATAATGATCTCTCTTTTGTTAGGTTCATTCTAAAAAACGTATTGGGACTGTGCCATTGTCTATAATATACTAGGCCCTGGACAAAGAAAGGTGTGACTTCTGAAAAGCCTAGAGACGGACAGATACATAGAAAGGTAGCCCATGGGGTGCCTGACTGGCTCAGTTGGTTAAGCGTCTACCTTTGACTCAGGTCATGATCCTGGGATCGAGGCCCGAGTCGGACTCTCTGCTCAGCAGGGAGCCTGCTTCTCCCTCTCCCTGCCGCTTGTGCTCTCTATCCCTGCTTGTGCACGCTCTCTTTCTCACAAATAAGTAAAATCTTTTAAAAAACCACCACCACAACAACCCAGGAGGAGGAACAGTTCCTCAGTGCTAGAGGCATTTGGAGCTGTGGTGATTAGTAGTGACCGTGTCAGCGAAGAGCCAGGGAGGGCGTGCTCAGGACCTCTTGGGTATAAATAATATATCCGGAGAATCACAAGTGCGTTTAGTCTGATTAGAGCAGAGGGGCTGTGGGAGATTAGGGATGGACAAGCTGTGTTTTTCGATGGGGCACAGACTTGAATTTTAGAAGGACTAACGGTTTGATTATATTTAGAGTTCTCTGTTTATTAAGATGTAAAAGAATACATTTGTAGAGCTCTTTCTCTAAAATCCATTCTGGAAGTATTTGGGGAGGAATGGAAACTTATTAAGAATCTTATTTATGAGATTTACTTTGTCCGTGGGGTTTCTGAAATGTAATAAAATGATAGAAATTGCATTATTTATTATTTGACTCATAAACTAATGATATTGGCTTCAATGTTACACTGTGTAAAATTTGAACTTTGAAACTTTTTGTTGCTAACCGTGAGAAGATGATTCAGGAGTGTGAAAAGCCGTGAACAGTTGATGGAGGAGAATGAAGGAACGGGAGGGACCTGGGTTGGCCATGAAGGGCTTGACTCTTGGGAAAATGCCTTTCTCTAGGCCTGTATGTTGGTGTCTAAACACTTCCCCAGATGCAGCCTCAGTAGGAGCGGGTGCCTAAAGCAAGTTAACGTTTTAAGTTTTAGGTGCTGGAAAGGCAATATCTAGTATAGTTTTCTGGTTCAATCAGTGAGGTATTTAAGTCCTTACAAGCACTGAATTAAAGGTGATAGCATTTCTGTATGCCAAGATGGTATTCTATATTGAGTTCACAATAGCTTTTTAGGTGGAAAATATTTAGGTGGAAAATTTCTGGTGTTGTGAGGAGGGGGGAATCTCAGTTTAATCTCAGTTAAATTTTTTAAAATATGCAAACTTTTACAGGTTTATTGAAGTCTGACTAAAATAGAGCCAGTACCATAAATAATGTTGTTTTTAGGGGCACCTGGGTGACTCAGTTGTTAGGTGGCCGTCTTTGGCTCAGGTCATGATCCCAGGGTCCTGAGATCCAGCCCCACATCAGGCTCCCTGCTCAGAGGGGAGCCTGCTGCTCCCTCTCCCGCTCCCCCTGCTTGTGTTCCCTCTCTCGCTGCATGTCTCTCTGTCAAATAATAAATAAAATCTTAAAAAAAAATAATGTTGATTTTATAAGTTACATGCTCAGATTGTTCATCATTCATGAATTAGTGTTCATGATTATCGTTACAAAGTGTAGAACTATTCTGTGGTAGGAAAAAACCTCTCTGGTTCTGAATCCAGAAGATGGGGCCCGAATCCTGGCTCTCCTAACCGGGAATGTCACTCCACGCCTCGGGTTTCTCATTCTGAAATGAGGGGTAATAGACCAGAAATCATTACTTGGAAAAGACATTCGAAGACATCTAGTTCAGCTGTTCAGTATTTTAGGTCAGGGAATTGAAGTGCCTGAGTTTGGAGACCAGTTCCTGTAGCTGTTGGAGGACCAGCCAGGTCATACGTACCTCGTGTCCTTTGGTGCAGTAGAGTGGCCGGTGACCGAGAGGGAGCGTCCCTTCTGCTGTCTGGTGGTCTCACTGCCTACCATGTTGCTTCAGGTTGTGTGGGGCACCAGAGCAATGCACCTGGAGAGGCTTCTGTAAATTGTAAAATGCTTTAGGATTATAAAAGTGTATTGTCTTACACATACTAAGTACTCAGAAACATTGAATATATTTGCTTTCTGAGTTAATTTTCCTATTTTAAACTTCTCAGCGAAAAAGAGTAGCACTAGCTCACTAACAAGTCCGGTAGGCAGAGGACATGGGATGTGCGGGATTCCAAGGAACGAGGCTGACTCATCTGCAAACTGAAGGAAGTTTCTGTTGTGCCTGGCTGCTTAGGAGGGCTGGCACTAGCCCCGCGTCAGGTGTGACAGGAAGACTAGCAGCAGCGAAAGCTGGATCCTGGATCCTGGCTGTCATTTTGCCTGTGTTTGCATGTTTCCTTGCAGGTTATGGGCTATTGAGAGCCAGATAAGCATTGGATTTTAGAACTAGAATTCAGCTTTTCTTTATTCTAGCCCTTTCGTTTTATATATGATGTCACTCAAGTGGAGAGAAGGGAAGTGACTTTCCTAAAGTCAGTTTGCAGGATTCATAGGTGGCCCTGAAAACACTGACTCTGCCCTCAAAGTGTTTACTCTTATAAAACCACGACTGGTACAGAATATATTTGTTACTGTCTTTTGCTGTTATTAATACATGGATAGCAAAGTATGAATGAGGTAAGGTACACTAATAATTGCAAACTTTTTTTAAATTTTTTAAAATTTTTTTATATTTTTGCAGCCTTTTTTTTTTAAAGATTTTATTTATTTACTTGACAGAGAGAAACACAGCAAGAAAGGGAACACAAGCAGGGGGAGTTGGAGAGGGAGAAGCCGGCTTCCTGCCGAGCAGGGAGCCCGATACGGGGCTGGAGCCCGATGTGGGGCTTGATCCCAGGACCCGGGGATCATGACCCTAGCTGAAGGCAGACACGCTTAACAACTGAGCCACCCAGGCAGCCCTATAAGTTAATTCTTTTTTTTTTTTTTTTTAAGATTTTATTTATTTATTTGACAGAGAGAGAGAGATCACAAGTAGGCAGAGAGGCAGGCAGAGAGAGGGGAAAGCAGGATCCCTGCTGAGCAGAGAGCCCGATGTGGGGCTCGATCCCAGGACCCTGGGTTCATTACCTGAGCCGAAGGCAGAGGCTTTAACCCACTGAGCCACCCAGGCGCCCCTATAAGTTAATTCCTTACAGAGTAATTTCTTTTTACATATAATTGATATTACATAATGGATATTTACTAGTCATTGGTACTGATGCTGTAGTTATTTTAAATGATAATACATGTGTGCAGTTGGTTTTGGAAAAAAATCAAACACAGAGGGCTTATGATGAGAACAAATGTTCTTTGTCCTATCCCTTTTATCTTTTTCCTCCCCAGAAACAATCATTTTTGATACTTAGCTGTTCGAGTGGTTTAGATAAATCTTCAGCCCTATCATGCCTTTGAACATATTTCTAAATAACACGATTTCTTTTTCTTTTACCTAGTAGGCTTTGTTTTTCAAAGCAGTTTTAGGTTCACAGCAAAACTGAGCAGAAAGTATGGACAATCCCCGTAAGATCCCCGTTCCCACAGTTGTATAGCACCCTCCCACCCCCTCAACATCCCGCCCCGGGGTGATATGAATTTGTAGTCGAGGAACCCACGTTGGTACATCATTATAACCCAAAGTCATGGTTTCCATTAGGGCTCACTCTTGGTGTGTTGTTTGGGTTTTAACGAATGGGTAACAACCTGTATCAACCATTAGAGTATCATAAGAGTAGTTTCATTGCCCTAAAAACCCTCCGTGCTCTGCCTGTTTATCCCCTCCTCCAACCCCAACTGCCACTGATCCTTGTACTATCTCCTTAGTTGTGCCTTTTCCAAATCATCATATCGTTGGAACCATACAGTTGTAGCCTTTGAGATTGGCTTTGTTTAGTTAGCAATATGCATTTAAGGTTCTTACATGTTCAGGGCTTTATAGTTCATTTTTTTTCTAGCACCGAATAGTATTTCATTGTTGGGATACATTACAGATACACAAATTAACTTCATAAGGATGTAGATATAGCCATCATATAAATCTTAGAGCTGGTATTAAGTGGGTACATTTTAAAATTTGATCAAAATACGAAGTTTGGTTTAAAAAAAACTGTCCCCTAAGAGATGATTATTATTTTTTCTTTGAAAATTGTATTTTTTTAAAAAGATTTTATTTATTTATTTGACAGAGAGAGAGAACAAGTAGGCAGAGAGGCAGGCAGAGAGGGAGAGGGAAGCAGGCTCCCTGCTGAGCAGTGAGCCCAATGCAGGGCTCGATCCCAGGACCCTGAGATCATGACCTGAGCCGAAGGCAGAGGCTTTAACTCACTGAGCCACCCAGGCACCCCTATTTTTAAGTATTTTATTTGTCAGACAGAGAGCATGAGCACGTGTACAAGCAGCAGGGAACAGGAGGCAGAGGGAGAAGCAAGCTCTTTGCTGTGCAAGGAGCTGGATATGGGACTCGTTCCCAGGACCCTAGGATCATGAACTGAGCCCAAGGCAGATGCTTAACTGACTGAGCCACCCAAGTGTCCCATAGTCTGATTCTTATGTGTATTTTCTCATTACAAGTGAGATTGAACATCTCTTCATATACCCAAAAGACATTTTTTTTTCCCCAAAAGCCATTTCTAACTTTTGATGAAGGTTTAGCAATCACTTTTAATTCCTGAGAGATCTTTTCCTCTGATTGTTTCTTGTTTTATGAATGCAACATACTAAGTTGGCATGACAGCATTATGGATTATGGACACTCATATAACCATTTTGGTATATTTGCTTTATTATGTACCCATCTTTTTTTAATATTATATATGCATCTTATCAATCCATCCTAATTTTTCATTTTTAAGATTATCTTTAAAGACTCAATTTGTGGGGCGCCTGGGTGGCTCAGTGGGTTAAAGCCTCTGCCTTCAGCTCAGGTCATGATCTCAGGGTCCTGGGATCTAGCCCCGCATCAGGCTCTCTGCTCAGCAGGGATCCTGCTTTCCCCTCTCTCTCTGCCTGCCTCTCTGCCTACTTGTGATCTCTCTCTGTGTCAAATAAATAAATAAAATCTTTTAAAAAAAACAATTTGTTTGTTGAACTTTATTTCAGGAAGATATGTGGCTGTATTTGTATTGACACATTTGATGCAGTGTTAGTTGTAGACCACTAGTCCTTCGAGAAATCATGAAAACATGGAGTGGATATTTGAGTTTATTTGATCCACCACCTTGATTTTTACATATAATGAAGTTGACAGGTAAGGTGGCTAATAAAGTTAATGAGTGACCATTCTGAGACCAGAATCCAGATTTTTTGACTGCTAACCTCCAGGCATTTTCTGTTCCACTGTTAAGACTTTTATAAACAAGAAGCATTTCCATGTCTTTGACTTTGTTACCTTTGAAAACTAGCCACCACCACCGTTGACCGGTATCTGTAATACACTCTACCACTTTTTCGATTTCCCTCATGTTTCACTTTCACACATTCTGTGGTGGCATGACACTGATATTTCTAAATTTTGGTTTTAATTCTTTGAACTTGTCTGTTGTTGTTAAACTTATGTTCCATTTACATATTGTCCGATCTCTTACCCAATAGTAAGTCAGAAGAGGATGTTTTTTTCCTCCATATTCGTTGACTTTGTCCTTAGCCAACACTAACACCCATTTCATGAAGGCTTTTGTCTTCATCCAAGTGTTCCATTCTGCCCTAGCAGAGCAGCACAAGGTCAAGGCGCCTGTCTTTTTTTTTTTCTTCACATGAAATTAATAACTTGCTCCAACAGTAGTTTGTTTTAGGACATTTCCAGCCCAGATGGTGGAAAGTTCTTGGGATAATATGGCAGCCAAAGCAACACTTTGGCTTTTTAAAGTTGACTTTGTTTTGGCGATTGTGTGATGAAAATCTTCTGAAGATCATACAAGGACATTAAAACAAGAAAGATTTGTTGGCTTAAAACATTTTTCATCTTCTAAAAACCACCACACTCAGCATGGTAGCATTTTGGTTTCTTTCAAGTATTGGCCTGTCTGGCTCTTTTCCCTGATTATTTGGCACTTATTATAGGCCAATTAATTCATTTTAAATTTTGTTTTCACAGAAATCTAACATTACCTTGAATTCCCTTTTTTGAGCATTATAGAAAGTTACAGCAAGAAATGATGTAGAGATCATCTTGCCCGATGTACTTATTTAAAAATAGGAAAATTGAGACCCAGAGGGATTATTCGTTGAAATTAACAGAATGAGTTTAATAGAGAGCTGAGGAGATCCTAGGTCTCCTGATGTTGGGTCAGTGACTTACAGCGTACCACAATATGATTTAATTTTGTTTGCTCTTATTTCAATATGTTATCAGATTTGGATCAATAAAAGTCTAATTTTAACATTTATGACAGTCTTCTATTTTTAGTTCTTGATTAATTTAATTTTAGAGCATATTGCTTAAATACCCAAACACATAAAAATATACATGGATAGTCTCCTGCCTACTCTGGACCTCCGTCTCTCCAGCTGTCCCATTTACTTCCATAAGGAATCACTGGGCTTAGTCTCTTATGTGCCCTTCCTGAGGATGTTCATGCAGCGTAGATGCAGTTGTGAACACAAATTCTTATTTCTCCTTGTATTCACACAAAAGGTGGGAAATCGTACATACTGTTTTGAACTTTCCTTTTTCTAGTCGATAGTCTATCCTGGCAGCTTCTGTACACATGCATTTAATAGAGCTTTCTCATTTTTGTTACGAGAATATCCAAGTACCCCAGAGTTGACCCTTTCAGAGTATATTGTTAGGTGGTTTTTAGTATATTTACAAAAGTTGTGAAATTGTCATTACCATCGAAGTTTGGATCTTCATCACCCCGCAGAGACACCCTGTACCCGTGAACAGCTGCTCCTCATTTCTCCCTCTTCCCGGCCCGTAGGAACAGCTAATCTGCTATCTCTGTGTTGCCCTTTTGGGACATTTCCTACTAATGGAATCCTAGACTGTGTGGTCTTTTATGTCTGGCTGCTTTCTTTAGCACAATGAGTTTAAGGTTCACCCCTGTTGTAGCAAGTCCCAGTACTTCATTCCCTTTTCTTACTGAGACGTATCCCATTGTATGTGTACACCGCATTTTGTTTATCCACTCATAAGTTGGTAAGCATTTGGGTTGTTTCTGTTTTTTGGCCATTATGAATAATGCTGCTCCGAGTACTCCTGTACAGGCTTTTGGGTGGACTTACGTTTTCTGGTCCCCTGGGCCTGTATCTACGAGTAAAATGGCTAGTCATCTGGTAATTGTGTGTTTAATTTTCTTTGGGGGCTTCATCATTTTACATTCCCATTAGCCTTGTGTGTGCACGCTATCTAATTTCCGATATCATTTCTCATTCTTCTTAAAAAAAAAAAAAAACAACATGATGATCTGTGGTAGGTCATTATCAAATTATATGTAATCATTCCCCTCTTGTTGGACGTTAGAGTTGTTAACATTTTTTTTTTTTTTGCTCCTATCCTTTGCTCATTTTCATATTGGAGCCTCTGTTCTGTCTGTTTCAAGGACCCATTTTGTATTAGGAAGATTAACCCTTTGTGACATGAATTTAAAGTATACGTTTTTCTAAATTTGTCTCTTGACTTATTTGCTGATAGTATGCTTTTATCTTGCCATAATAAATTTTTAAACATGATTTTTAAGAATTTGAATTTATCTTTTATAGTTTTTAGGCCTTCTGGATGAGCTTTTTGGCTCATTGTTGACCTTTTTGGCCCTTTCTCTCACTATTGGCCTTCATGCACTCTTCATTCTAGCCCCATTTGGCTTCCTTAAATATGCTAAATATCCTTAAATAAAAATGTTGCCAGCTCAGAGCCTTTGCATGTGCTGGTCCCTCTCCCTGGCAGAGTCTTCTCTTTCCTCCTTACTTCTTTCAAGTCTTTGCTCAAATGTCAACTTCGTGTTGAGCCTTACTGTTTAAAATTGTAACACATCTGTGATTGATGGCCAGTGGTTCCCCACATTCATTCTCCTCCTCTTTATTAGACTTTGGCTGGGCAGAGGCTCTCCAGGTAAAGATGCTGCTGCTCAGTCTAGCTTGCCGGCCAGATCGAGATACGCATGTGCCAGAGGAAGTGACATACACAACTTCTGTATTACTTGGAAAGAAATGATATGCCTTGGAGTGATTTTTTTCTTCCTTCTCTCTGATGGGAAATGATAACTGGAACAAACTTGGAAGTAGATGCAAAGGGTGACAGAGCTTCCTTTCCAGCATGGCCTTTGTATTTTATCAAGTAGCTCTTGCTTTATCTGATTGTTAAGTGGCAGAGAAATGAACTTAGCTCTGGTTTAAAACATAATTTTGGACTCCTTTCATAGCATTTTAGTTTAACTATTCCTTACCCTCCCGCCCTAACCAGGTACTTCTTATCCGACCTTCATGCATTGATTGTTTCCTTCATAGCACCTACGACCTTTTAGTTTATTATATAGGATATTTATTTGCCTGCCCTTCTAGAATATAAGCTCCAGGAGGCCTGGCATATAGTAAGTAAGTGCCCAGTGAATATTTGGGATGAATGATTGGAAAGGCCTTCTATAAAGCATGTTATAAGAGAACCTTCCATCTTGCCCATCTTGTAGGTTTTTTTTTCCCTTTAAGATTTAAACTTCTGATATATTTGGGATTTCTTTTAGTATAGGGTCTGAGGTATAGATTCAAGGTTGTTTTTTTTTTCCTTTTAAAAGGCTATACAGTTATTCCAATAGTGTGTATGTATCTCACTATCTTTTTAGTATCATATTGATGAAGTCCATTTTTCTCTTGTATAACAATTTTTTACAAATACGAAATGCCTGCTTGTCTTCTTAGTAGATTTCTTCTAAGAGAGATTGTTGTATTCTCAGTCATTATCAAATCTGAGTGACTAATATATTTAAACTGCTTTTTATTCTGTGCACACATAAAAAAAGGCTAGATGCTCTTCTTTTTAGGCATTTTTTTGTTTTTCTAAATCTTATATTTTTATTCATATTAAATGGTATGTTGACATATGCGATAGCTTGGTTTTTGGCTCATAGTTATAGGCTATTTTGTGAATAAGAATCACAATGCTGTGTGTGCTATGCCACTAAGCTTTATATTGAGTAGAAAGTTTTTTTTACTGAAATATGTATTTGCTTTTTTTTTTTTTTTAACATATAATGTATTATTCGCCCCAGCGTATGTCTGTGAATCATCAGGCTTATACATTTCACAGCACTTTCCATAGC
Source organism: Procyon lotor (assembly GCA_028646535.1). Taxonomy (NCBI): domain Eukaryota; kingdom Metazoa; phylum Chordata; class Mammalia; order Carnivora; family Procyonidae; genus Procyon; species Procyon lotor. Next base: position 17,690,866 of record CM053616.1, read on the forward strand.
ACATACCCTCCCCAATGTCCATAATCCAGCCTGTATTAGCTTTTTATCGTAATTACAAATTAGAAGTGCCTGTGAGTGTTAGAATGCTGTTTGTTTCTTCTGTAAGAACATTTTTAGGTGTAAAATCTTTCAAATAGTGTTTAAATGCTTTTAATGACTAAATGCTTTTAATGAGACTGGATCTGTGACTGTGTCCTCTGCCAGTATTTAAACATTTAACTTAACATCTTTGATGGGCAGATGTGATGGTTAATTTTGTGTGACAGCTTGATTGAGCTGAGGGGTGCCCAGAGCTCAAACATTATTTCATTATTTGTGGGTGTGTTTGTGAGTGTGTTTCTGGAAGCAGTTAGCATCTAAATTGGTAGACTTTGTCAAAAAGATCACACTCACCAGTGCTGGGATCGTCTAGTCTGTTGAGGGCATGACTAGCACACCGACATGGGGGAAGGGTGAATTTGCTCTCCTGCTTGAGCTGAGACATCCATCTTCTCCTATCCTGGGACACTGGTGTTCCTGATTCTTGGGCCTTCATACGTAAACCAGGGTTTTTCTGGTTCTCAGGCCTTTGGGTCTGGATGCATACTGTACCACTGGCTTTCCTGGGCCTCCCTCTTGCAGATGCCTTGTAATGGAACTTCTCAACTTCTGTAATTGTATGAGCCAATCCCTTATATAGTAAATCTCTTTTTTATATATATCTCTTCATATAGTGTGGATTGCTTCTCTGGAGAGCCCTAACTGATACAGTAAGTGTGGCTAACTTATTGCTATGATCTGAATGTTTGTGTGTCCTCCCAAAATTCATGTGTTGAAACCTAACCTCCAAGGTGATGGTATTTGGGGAGGAGGGAGATGGTTAGGTCATGAGGGTAAAGTCCTAATTAGTGTCCTTGTAAAAGATACCCAGGTAAGATCCCTTGCCCCTCTTCCACCGTGTGATAACACAACAAAGAGATGTTTGCTGTCTGTGAACCAGAAGGCTAGCTCTCATCAGATACTGAATCTCCAGGTACCTTGATATTGGACTTTCTGGTCTTCAGAACTGTGAGAATAGAGTTTATTTGTTTATAAGCTACCCAGTTTCTGTTAGTTTGTTATTGCAGTCAGCAAGCACTAAGATACTCATGTTAGATTGTTTTTCCCTAGTTATAGTTTCTGTTACTTTGATTGTGTATGGTGAAGTGAGAGAGAGGAATCATTAAGAAGACCCATGGTCAAAACGAGGTTAGATATTATCCTCAGACTATCACTTACAATATTTCTTTCCCAGGAAATTTCCCAATAGAGATAATCAGTTTGGAGCAAATATTTCTCCCACTAATTTTCTTCATGCTCTTCCTGTTTAAAGTTTAAAGTAATAAAAATGGTCACCTAGAAGCTCATCTCTCAGGGTGCTTTTTAAATATTTCCTGTTAGCATCTGCATGCGTATTCATTTGTACAGTACATAATCTTCTGCTGTCTTTGCTCGATGTTGTGTCATGAAGCAAATATTTCAGTAAAGTATGTTCCAAAAGTAGATGAGATAACATGTTTTGTGAGGCTAGCCTAGCCCTGATACTAAAACCTGACAAACATTACATAAAAAGAAAATTACAGATTTCTATCTTTTATCAGTATAGGAGAAAAATCCCTTAAAAATAAATAGTAAGTTGGGGCACCTGTGTGGTTCAGTTGATGAAGCATCCAGCTCTTGGTTTTAGATCAGGTCATGGTCTCAGGGTCATGAGTTCGAGCCCCTCATCAGGTTCCGTGCTCAGGGCACAGTCGCCTTGAGAATCTCCACCTCTCCTCCTCCATCTGCCCCTCCTCCAGCTCGTGCTAACCCTCACTTTATCAAATAAATAAAATCCTTATTTTTATTATTTTTTAAAATTGTGTTTATGTGAGAGGGAACATGTGCATGTGCATGAGAAGGGGGAGGGGCAGAGGGAGAGGGAGAAGCAGACTCCCCGCTGAGCAGGGAGCTCCATGTGGGGCTTGATCCTAGGGCCCTGGGATCATGACCTGAGCTGAAGGCAGATGCTTAACTAACTGAGCCACCCAGGCACCCTAAGTAAAATCTTTAAAGAAATAATTAGTAAGTTATATCCAGCAATATATGAAAAGGGCAGTACATCATAACCAAGTGTGGTTTACCTGAAGAATGTGATATGGTTAACACTTGAAATTCAATCAATGTAATATTCTATATTGACAGAATAAACTAGAAAAGCCATATAAGGTGTCTCAGTAAGTGTGGAAAAAGCGTTTGACTAAATTCAACATCCATTCGTGAAAAAAGAAAAGTGTTCTTGATTTAGGTTGATACCACTGTCTCTGAGTTCTAAATCTAGAAATCTGTCTTCTTTGATTAGTCTTCACCTTTCTTGCTCACTTGAAGCATCCAGTCTGTCACTGAGTGCCATTAGTTTTATTTTGTTCCATGTCATTCAAGTCTGGCTGCTCTTTGCCATTCCTGTTGTCACTGTTTTCACTGAGGTCCTCACAGTGCTCCAGTGAGACAGTTTACTGCATGTGCTTAGTTTCTTGAATTAGTTAAAGCATTTCCCCACTTTGGTACGTCCAGCTTTTGGTGCCCCTCTTCATTCCACTGTCCCTGATCTTGGACACATCAGGCATAGGATTGAGCCGGTCGCATTCTTCACTTCAAGGGTCATTATCATCACAGGTTCCTGTGAGGCCCATTGCTCTTAGCATTTGGTGTTAATCCATTCATTCATTCCCATTTATTCCCATTCCTTGCTCTTCTTTCCCATAAATTTTAAGTGTGTTTAATGCATTATATATATATATATGTATGTGTGTGTGTGTGTGTGCTAAATATATATTATATATAAAATATGTAGTATATTTATTTATATAAATATATAATATATTTATATTTAATATTATACATTTATGTTATATATTCATATATATTATAAATATATAAATATATAAATTTATATATATAATTTATATATAAATTTATATATATAATTTACATTTATATTTTATAAAATGTATATATAATATATATTATAATATATACTTATATATAGGTCCTTGCATATGTATTTATATATAAATATATTTTTATATAAATATATAATATATAAAATATAAATATAAATAAAATATAAATATATTTATATTTTATATATTTATAAATATATATTATAATATATATAGGTCCTTGTATATATATTTATATATAAATAACATATATATAATTAATGTGTAATTAATATTTATTATATATTATAATAGTTATATGTCATAATAAATATATATGTATGTGCTTATATACATATAAGATAACATGAGATAACATGTTTTGTGAGGCTATATATATACACACTAAATGTTATGTGCACTTATCTCTGACTCCTGGATCTCTTGAAGTTGTAGTTGGGCTCATTGCTGGGGTTGTGCTCTCATCTGAAGCCTCACCTAGGAGGGGGAGGACCTGTTTTCTAGATTTCTCAGTTGCTTTTGTCAGGATTCAGTTACTTGAGGGAAATTGGACTTTAGTTTCTCAGCTGTTGACTGGAGGCCTCCTTTATTAGTTCTTTGCTAGGTGGACTTCTCCATTTGTCAGCTTACAGCAAGGTAGCTGGCTTCCTGCAGAGAAAGCAAAAAAAAAAAAAAAAAAAAATCAGGAAAGGAAAAGAAAGGCAAGAGAGGATGCCCAACATAAGCCATAGTGTTTTGTAAATTTACCTCCACCTGGTAGTAGCATCCTCTCACTTTTATTGTGTTAATTAGAAGTGAGTTACTAGATTCAGCCTGCACTCAAGGGGAGGCAATACACAAGGGCATATGAGTAGCGGGAAGCAGGAATTATTGGGGGTCATTTTAGAGTTTGCCTACCACAGTCCTCAGACAATGTCTGTGAGTTTTTCTTTGGCATATAATCATATGTTGGGTCATAGGTTGCTCTCTAAAGATGACTGCTCTGGTTAATATTCCCCTCAGCACTACTTGAAGGTTTATATATCACCATATGGCTGCCAATACTTTATATTTTCCAGGGCAGAAAGGGATATCACAGTGTTTTAAACTGTTGATATACTTTGCTCTTTTTTCCTAGTGGAGTTCTTGTCTTTTTCTTGGCCATTTGTAGGAGTTGTTGGTAACATTCTAGATAGGAGTTTCTTGTTCTTCTAGTCTATCATCTGCCTGTTACTTTTGTCCAAGGTTTCATTTGCTGAGAAATAATCCTTAATTTTGATGTAATTAAGTGCATTTTTGGGCTTTATGGTTTGTGCTCTCAGGCCTTTAAGAAGTCCTTCCATGTGGCTTATGTTCCAAACTTACCATCATACATTTTTCTGTGTTAACTTTAGCTTTACCATTCCCATCCAGGCCTTTAACCGATCTGTAATGGAGCATTGAGTGTGTTGTTAGATAGAGACCCACCACGATTTTCTTTGTAAAGGAGCCAGTTGTTCCTAGCGCTGTCCTCCATATAGTCTCTTCTGTCCTCATTCATTGGTGGTCCATCTTTGTTGTGTGTTGTTTCCATCTGCGCCATAGGTGTGAGCCATATGTTAGGTTCTTAGGTGGGTTTCATTCATTTGCCTGTTTTGTGTGTGTGCAGATACCTGCTGTTCTTATTGTTATAGCTGCATAGTATGGCTTGCTACTTGGTGGTGAAAGTCCCTCTCTTCACTCTTTATTTTCAAGGTTGACTTGGCCATGTGTACCCTTCCATAAAAAGTTTAGAGTCACTTGAGGACATTCCTGAAGAAGTTCCTGACTTAACGTTAGGATTAATTGGTGTAGAATTATTCTTTTCATGGTATTAAGTCTTTCCATTGAGATCAGCCTGTGTGTCCTTTGTTTTACTGCTGATAAATGGATGCTGGTCAGAAAAATGAATAAGAGATACCCTCTCAGTCAGTCAGCAGCATCATGGTCCTTCATGAAATTCCCTTTATGTTTGCAGTGATTATTCTTTTCTATTATGATCAGGTATTACATGACCTCAACACATTTCTTCCTTTTTTTGCTATTCCGAATTACGTATGCTTTGTGTGCTGTGCTGATGAGTCTATTCAGGAAGACCCAGAAAGTCAGTTTCAGTAAAAGTCAGAGCATTGAAGATCCTTCTGTCTGGGGGGGTGCCTGGGCAGCTCAGTCAGGTAATTGTCCCACTCTTGATTTCAGCTCAGGTTATGATCTCAAGGTTGTGAGATTGAGCCCTGTGTGAGGCTCCACGCTGGGCATGGAGACTGCTTAAGATTCTCTCTCTCTTTCTCAAAAAAATAAAGTTACAAAAAAGAAAAGATCCTTCAGTCTCTCTATCCGTTTATCCATTGAGTGTCTGTTATGTACTAGAGTTGGGAATGCAAATAATTAAAAAATGGAAGGATCCCTAGCTAGAATCTCATGTGTTCTAGTGAAAAAGAGACTCGTCTTAGGACACCTTGGTGGCTCAGTTGGTTAAGTGTCTGACTCTTGATTTTGACTCAGGTCATGATTTTGGCTCAGGTCATGATTTCGGCTCAGATCATGATCTTATGGGTCTTAAGATGGAGCCCTGCGTGCACATATGCACATGCTCTCTCTCAAATAAATAAATCTTAAAAAAGAAAAGAAAAGAAACTCATCTGCATTTAACTGCTTGCCAGTCATGCTTTAGGGCTTAACTTAATGTCACTTTTTTAGAAGAGCTTTATAACCAGAATCCCCTATAATCCTTTCATGGTGTGACTTGCTCTTTTTCTTTACGACCCTTTTTGGAGTAATTCATTCCCTTTCTTTCTTTCTTTCTTTCTTTCTTTCTTTCTTTCTTTCTTTCTTTCTTTCTTTCTTTCTTTCTTTCTCTCTCTCTCTCTCTTTCTCTCTTTCTCTCTTTCTCTCTTTCTCTCTTTCTCTCTTTCTCTCTTTCTCTCTTTCTTACTTTCAGATTTTGTTTATTTGAGAGAGAGAGATCACAAGTAGGCAGGGAGGCAGGCAGAGAGAGAGGGGGAAGCAGACTTCCTGCTGAGCAGGGAGCCCGATGTGGGGCTCCATCCAGGACCCTGAGATCATGACCTGAGCTGAAGGCAGAGGCTTTAACCCACTGAGCCACCCAGGCACCCCAGTGTAATTATTACGAGTTCTGTTTTCTCCATTAAATTGTAAGCTCCCTAAAGATAGGAACCTTATTTATTTGTTGATGGATGTATCTCTAATATGGGGCGTAATGCCTGTCTAGACATAGTAAGAATAAGGTCTTTGTAAATATTTGTTGAACAACTTAAAAGTGGAGTACAATGTAATAAACAATTTGATAGAACTTTTATCCATAGACCTATGGAAGCACACAAGGGGGATCACTTTGTTCTGTTTAGGAATTAGGGGGAATGGATTTGTAGCTTGATACAAAACTGCAGATGGCCTGTTGAGTCAGTATTCTTATGTGCTGTCAGCTTTCCCTGCCTCCCAACATGAAACCCTTTACCCTTCACTCCTATAGCTTTACAGAATTTGGATTTGGGGCATAGAATAAGATGTTAAATTATACATTATAAATCACTGCAGCTGATTATTATTGATGCAGTAACTGAATATATTATCAAGTAAGTGTTGGAAGCTTATCAAGATAGGCTCTACCCTGGTAGCAAGATATTTTGTTCTTCAGAATTTGGCTTTAAGCCCTGACCCAGCTAAAAGTCTAGCCAATTGGCCATAGAGTATGGATTTCTGACAAGCATGGGGTATATGATTAAATGATAACTGCGATGCAAAAATCTTTCGGGTTCTAAGCAGTCAGATCATCATTATGAAGAATGAAGAATTAATGAATCATAACATGACATGTCAGGCTTGTCAATTTCATTCAGTTCAACGAGTAAAAACAAATAGAAGAATTGTGTTTTATGTGATTAATATTTACAACACTAATTATGGAAATTCCAGGAGTGGGAATTGTTCTATAATACTTTTGAATGTGAGATTTCTGAGTAGAACTGAGATTTACTCATTACATAGTAACATCAGTTGCATGGACCTCTTCTGTTTTGTATACTTTATTTTTAAAAGAGATTTCTATCAGTAATAACTCCTTAAAATATCTGGCAGAATTTAAATTTGCCCAGTTCTAGAATCAAGTCATGTTTAATTTGCTTAATGAGACTCGTTTAAGTAGGTGTTAAGTGTTTTTGTTTTTTTTTTTGTGGGGGGGCTTTCCATGAGTATTTCATTTGTGTCAAAATATTTTGATATTCTTTTGGAACTGTTACTCTTTTTGCTGTGTTAGTTGAGATTTCCACTTTCCTGATCTGTTACTCTTCCCCCTGAAAATCATGTTATACCTTCGCAGGCATTTATTCATGTTTGTGCTTCCTGCTCAGCCAAAACTTTGTTTCCTTTTTATTTGATCTAAGATTTATTTCTAAAGGGGGGCTGATGATCTTGGGGGAGAAACATGCTTAATAAAACAGGTATAATGTGTTCACTGTCCATACTTTGCTGAACATGCGGAGTTGGCCTTGAGGCAGCAGACAGTAGAGGTAGAGCTTGTTAAGATACACCATTGTTCTCATTGTAAAGTGATTATTGCCGTGAAGAAGCATTGTTTTCTTTCGCTCGTTGAGAACTTCTCTTCAGTTTGGCAATCTGCATATTCTGTTTTGCATTATAACTAAACAAGGATGAACACTGCTGGTAACTCTTTCCATTATACACTAATAGACTTGTTATTAAACGGGAGATGGAACTGGCAAGTAGGAAAAGTCATTGGATGCCTGACCCAAGTACAGAGCTAATGGCTGGGAAAGAGCTTCATATTGTTGCTTGACTTAATTTTTATGTTGTCTTTTTTTTTCCTAAGATTATATTTATTTATTTGACAGAGAGATAGAGAGCACAAATAGGCAGAGCGGCAGGGAGAGGGAGAAGCAGATTCCCCGCCGATGTGGGACTGGATCCCGGGACCCTGGGATCGTGAACTGAGCCTAAGGCAGCCGCTTAAGCGCCTGAGCCACCCAGGCACCCCTTAATTTTTATGCTAAACATATTAGTATTTCTTTATAACCTAGAAACATGTTGAATATTTAGATTGAGTTTTTAAATGTTTAATTTATTTAGAAAAGAGCAATCCTAATTTCCAAAGGGATCATTATTCTGTTTGTTTCCTATTTCTCCAGAGATATTACATATGAAATCTCAGTTGAAGCTGTATCAACAATGGTGGTTTTCCTTTCTTGCCAACTCTTCCACAAGGAAGTTTTGCGACAGAGCATCAGTCACAAGTATTTGATGCGAGGTCGATGGTATGTTTCTGTTTTACATTTTTTTCTACTTCTCGCTGTATAAATCTATATTTCTGGTCTTGTCCTCTAACCTCACTATTGTCCCAGCTGTCCAGCCAGACATTTCCTTCTGTGATTCTGTCCGCACTCCGAAGCCAAAGAATAAGGAACCAAATTCTGCTTCCCTGTTTCAACTGTCCATCCTCCCTGCCCCTTTCATCTCCACGGCTTTTCACCTTCTCTGGTGGTTTCATTCTAGAAGTGAAACTTTGAAGTCCTCCTCCTCCTTTTTCTGCATCATTCTCTATGTGTAAGCACTCATCCAGTCATGCTTGTCTGCTGAAATTATTTTGAATCTTCCCCTTTTCACCAGTCCTGTCGAAACGACCACATCTCTGCCCAATCACCCTGTGTTCGGAATAGTTCGGCAGCCTCTTAGCTGACTGCTCCTACTCTCATTTGGTCACAGATATTTATTATGTGTTAACCGTGAGCCAGGCATGCATTAGGATGGGGGAGCTCTGATCTTGAGTAGCAGCTTACAGTCTCCTAATGGAGGGCTGGGAGTAGATAAAATACACACACACACACACACACACACACACACACACACACACACACACACACACCTTCTATTGACACATTCTTCACAGAATTTGAGAATGTAAAACAATTATAAATGAAAGTAGCTTTGATAAAAGTTCTCAGGGAGTGAGAGGAGCTTTGTCTTTTTCACATCCTTCTTGGTGCCTGGGTTATCTGTGTGGCACCTTCTTGCTCCCTTGATTGTACCTGTGAATCGGTCACAGAATCCTGTAAGGCTGTTTGGAACATATTTAAAAATCACTTGTAATAGAGAAAGAGCCTGAACTTTGGCTCAGGAGTCTATTACAGAGTTTTCTCTAGATTGCTAGAATTGATTTATCACTTTAATTTGTGGACACATACCTTTTTTCACCTGTGCTCTCTCTTTTCTCCTCTCATTCCATTACTTGAAAGAGTAGTATATTTATATGTATATAAATATATATATTTCATGTGCAGGCATAAATTGAATAATTTCATGCTTAAAATATATAGTCTTTTATATTGTTGCTTTTTAACTCGTGCTTTTCCCTTCTGATTCTGTGTTACTACCTCCCTTCAAGTACCAGGTACATATAATACACTGAATTTATAATACGTCACCTGTTACACAGATTACCAGTAAGGTAACCGACGCTCAGGAGCTGAAGTGATTTGACCAACAGCTATGGCATAGAAACAGGAAAGCCAGAATTAAGCCTCAAGTCTGACCTCGGAGCCCACAGTCTTCACTATTATGTGACAGCGCTACATTTCTTTGAATTGTGCTCATCCCTATCCTGTTAATCAATTATATAGTTGATACTTACGATTACACAAAATCAGGGGACTTCCATTACTATGAGTTTGATTTTCTTCTTTTTTCTTTTTGTGTAGTCTTCCGTATACCAGCAAACTTGTGAAAACCTTATTGTATAACTTTATCAGACAAGAAAAGCCACCCCCCCCGGGAGCACAGGTACTCCCGCAGCAGTCGGATGGGGGAGGACTGCTCTATGGGCTCGCGTCAGGAGTAGCAAGTAAGTCGCATCACAGTCTGTCAGGTGTTTGTTATAGATAAAATTTGTCTAATTAGTCATAAGACATTCTGCCCACCCGGCCACCACTTTGGGCTCTGCGGAGCTGGCTAAGTGTGAAATACTGGAAGTAATTTAAAATATTTTTTCCATTTAGTGCCGTGACTGATGCAAATAATGGTTTACCTGTAAGATGGTGCTTTTCAAGAACAATGTTTGTAAATTTGCATAGCGCATGAATTCTAGCTGTACACGATAAATGCAGTTAAGGTCTTGGAAACTTTTTACTGCTTGTGCTTCGAGGAAATCATGCTATTTTAGAGGCTTTATTGCTTAGGATCTTACATGGCTAATTCGGTGTAGTTTTCTTGTTATGCTCAACGTTTCATTTGCTCAGCAACAAATTAGCACATTTTGAAGAGTTTTTTATTAAGTTCTGAAGTGGCACAAATGTGGGTTTTATCAGATTGGAAGCAGATTTCATAAACTGCAGAAACTCCTTTCCCACCCGACAGCAAAGCCTCATTTCCGCTTCACGGTGTGGGGCACGAAGACCTGAGGAGTGGAGAGGGTAGTGCCGGCTCTCCCCGGTGTTAGTGGGGCAGGCCTGCGGCACGTCAAGGCCTCGAAACTGAACTTTTGCTTTCTTCTGAAGGAGAAACAAAAAGCAGACCAGTACTTTGGCCCGGGCGCTCTTCCTAAACTAGCAGCGTGCGCCGTACCACGCGGTGCACAGTTGGGCTGTTGTAGGAATGTTGCCCGGAGCCGAGTTCCACAGCGAAATTAGGGCTTCGACGTGTTAGCCACACTCCGGAGGGAACATCGGTACGGTAGGAAAACGTAGTCCTGTTTGATAATGGACTAGGTAATGGTCTTGGGAACGTCTTTGGATTAAGAGACGTCTGTTGACTTTTGGAATTTCTAGGCTTTCTAGGTTTGTCTTTCCTTGATTTCTTGTAGTATTGTGGGTTGAATTACATTTGTGGTCCCTCATTGCTTTGTGTTTGATGCTCAGGCTCCCTAGAATGCCAGGCCTGCCAAGGTTCGTGCTCTGACTCGCCCTTGTTTCACATGACGAGGCTATACCAGCCTGGCGCACTCATGGCCTCTGAAGGCGGCATGGCAATGGCTGCTAGCGCCCTGTGGGAAGGCTTTGTTTTCTCTTTTTCCATCACTGAATTGGCACAAGTATATAAAAGCTAATATTTTCCAGTATTTCAGGATGGTTGAAGATTTCTTTAAGATTTTTATTATTTGAGAGAGCAGGAGCAGGGGGGAGGGGCAGAGGCAGAGGGAGAAGCAGGCTCCCCGCTGAGCAGGGAGCCCGACGCTCCATCCCAGGACCCCGGGATCGTGACCTGAGTCGAAGGCAGCCGCTTAACCTACTGAGCCGCCCAGAAGCCCCTGGTTGAAGATTTTTGGGAGGAGATAGTAGTATAAGTTCATTAACTGCTTTCTTCAAAAATAATGGCAATACTTTGCACCTTTTTTTTTTTTTTTCAGGACAAACCTAGATTCATGTGTTTTGTTTAGTTTCTCTTGAAGTTATGTGTTATCAGAAGAATGTCCAGTCTGGTAATGTGGTGTCACCAGTACCAGGTGCCAAAGAGCTTTTAAACTTGACATCTGCCCTACCTAGTTAGCAGGGTATCAGAAGAAAGTCCCTTACATTTTCCTAGCTTCCAGTTTTTTTTGTCTTTTGAATGAGAAGGTCAGGATAGATAACTGCTAAGATTATTTCCATATAACTTTCAATGATTATGACCTTTTCCCTTACTATTAAAAATTTAGGGGCGCCTGGGTGGCTCAGTCGTTAAGCGTCTGCCTTCGGCCCAGGTCAGATCCCAGGGACCTGGGATCGAGCCCCGCATCGGGCTCCCTGCTCGGCAAGAAGCCTGCTTCTCCCGCTACCATCCCCTCTGCTTGTGTTCCCTCTCTCGCTGTGTTTCTCTCTGTCAAATAAATAAAATCTTTAAAAAAAAAA
>CM053616.1:17711879-17791796 GCA_028646535.1 Procyon lotor
CGATTACATGCTGACAGGGGCGCCTGGGTGGCTCAATGGGTTAAACCCTCTGCCTTCAGCTCAGGTCATGATCTCGGGATCCTGGGATGGAACCCCGCATCGGGCTCTCTGCTCAGCAGGAAGCCTGCTTCCCCCCCTCTCTCTGCCTGCCTCTCTGCCTACTTGTGATCTCTCCCTCTCTCAGTCAAATAAATAAAATCTTTAAAAAAAAAAGACTAAATGCTGACAGAATTTGTGAATGATAGTAAAATGCTCATAAATTATAGTTGGTATAGTTTTGAGGCCACTTTTTCCATGAATAAATAATGTTTTAAAGTTTAGTGTTAGGAATTATTCAAAGACTCCCTTTTAAAATGTTTCTGCAGCTTACTTTGAAATCCATTAATAAGGGGCGCCTGAGTGGCTCAGTCCATTGGGTGTCTACCTTCAATTGGGTCGTGATCCTGGGGTCCTGGGATCAAGCTCTGTGTCGGGCTCTCTGCTCGGCGCGGAGCCTGCTTCTCCCTCTCCCTCTGCCTGTTGCTCCCCCTGCTTAAATAAATAAATGGAATCTTAAGAAAGAAAGAAGGAAGGAAGGAAGGAAGGAAGAAATGCATTAATAAAATAAGCTACATTGATGGGTGAATATCAGGATGCATAGATGGCTAGGGATATTATTACAAATGTAACAAAATGTTCATGTAAAATCTAGATGGGGAGTGTATGGATATTCATTATATTATTCTTCCAGTTCTCCTGTATGTCTGACAGTTTTCATAATACAATGTTGGGGGAAAGAATAGAATCACTAGGAGGATGAATTAGTGTCATACATTTCAGCTTGTGCATTAACAAGCTTTATCTTCGCTCTTGAGCCTTCTAGAATTGCTAGGTAAGATTCTGAAGAATTTAAGATAGACCACCAGACCTGGATTCAAACCCTTACTATAAGTAAGCTAATTATCTCTATAATCTTGTGAAAGTTTTGTATCTCTCTAAGCCTTTTCCTATTTACAAAAATGAAATGATGAGTCCTTGCAGAATTACAGTAAGCATCTCTTCATTTTTCTTCTCTTGTACTTGTTTATAGTCTTCATGAGCCAGACCCTGGTCCTAGAAGGCTCACTGAATCCAGTTGGATGAATGGTGGGGAGCAAAAGGGAGGTACCATTCACTGTGGTGCCTGGGAGGCTCTAGACTCACTTCTGCAAGCAGCAGGGGTCCTGTACTTGTCAGAGACTAGGCAAAAGAAAGGGAGAGAAGCAGGTAGCCATCCTCCCCAGTGGAATAGCGATGGGGAGAGAAAGATGTGAGCTGGAAACCAGGCCCTGCCTCCTACCAGCTGTGTCATTTTGATTAAGTTACTTAAGTTCATTGAAACCTTAATTTTCCTCATTTTCAGAACAGAACTTAAAATATCTTTACCCTGTGGGCTTTTGTTACATTTAAATAACGTGTATATATGACAAGTAGTGAGGAAGTGCCTAGAACATGCTAAATGCTAAACATAACCATTTACCATTTATCTTCCTCATCTTTTCTCCCCTCTTACCTGCATCCACTTCTCTAGTTTTCTAAACACCTTACATACTGTTCCCTCAGCCTTTCTGTTTAAAAATTTAGGTAATTTCCCCCCTTTGCCTAGATGATTAAAAAGGATGATGAACACATCTAGTAGCATCCTCTTTAACGTCCTTAACCATAACTTTGTCCAGTTGGAAGCCTTGCTGGCTCTCAGTACCATTTTGGGAGCCATTTGGTGCAAAAGCAAGCCAAACTGCAATAATTTTGCAAATAAAAATTTCATTAGTTGCTGAATTACATATTTTTTTAAAAGATTTTATTTATTTATTTGACACAGAGAGAGACCACAAGCAGGCAGAGAAGCGGGCAGAGGGAGAGGGGGAAGCAGGCTCCCCGCTTAGCAGAGAGTCCGATGCGGGGCTCGATCCCAGGACCCTGAGATCATGACCTGAGCCAAAGGCAGAGGCTTTAACCCACTGAGCCACTCAGGCGCCCCTTAAAACTCTTTCTAATAATACTTCCTATGCCTTTTTGATGTTAGTCAATTTTTAACCCCCAAGTTATCTTAGAAAGTATAGAGAGACTGACAGATACCAGCTTTAAGAGGAGTCTTTTCAATAGTAATTATTCTAAAGTATAAAGCTCTCCAGGAATGTTTCTAAAAGTAAAAATGATTTTACCTGTACATATTTATACTGCTCACGAGGTAGTATTGTTTGAGTAAATAACAATTTGTGGGTGTATCTATTGTTTACTTTTCAAGATTATTTCTAGACTCTCCCAGTTTGCTCCGTTCCCCTGGAGCCTTCCTAACCGAGCGAGAAGCCATTGGAACCATGCTTGTATCCGCCAGCCATCCCACCAGGAGCAGAAAGAAAAATGGCTTCTCTATTCTTTTCCCCTTCCCATCTCCTGCCAGTGTCTCCCATTGTCTGCTCTAATCTGAAGCCAGCAGGCAAAGGAGTTTGGAAAATAAGAGCTTGCAGGTTTTGGCCCCTACACTATGGATCAGAGATGAGAGTGGTGTGAATGCGAGCCAACAGACAGTAAGTGGCTATTCGTGTGATCCTTATTTTACAGAGATTAGTTAATTTTCCCAAAGTCACACGGCCAGTAGGTGGTGAGACTGGGCTTTAAAATTATGTGCGGCTTGAAAGCCAATGATGTTTTCATGATACAATCTTTGTCCATACCGTATGCTGTTTATGTGTAAACTAGCTGTATCTGACCATGAGTGTGTGTTTATAAAAAAAATCTTTAAAACATTACTGCACAAAGAGCATTAGAATAATGAATTTTTAAAGAGATAGGCTTTAATTCTATCAGTGTTTAACAAATCAGCTCTTTCCATTTTTTCTCATTCTTTTTCAGTCCTTATTCCTCCGTATATGTATATATTTACGTATAACAAATTAATTGTTAAAGTAGGAGACACCTAAGATATGCAAATAATACCAAGTTTTATTTTTTTATTAGGGTACATTATGAACATAAAATAGCATTACTGTATACTTGAGAAGTTTGATTCCTGATGAGGAAAAGGTACAATTTAAATCCAAGTGGTGAGTTTTGTTAATTTCATTCCTGACTTGGTCAGATCAGGAAGCAGGCAGATTCTTGTCGTATTGCAGCCAAGGTTATTTATCTCCTCCTCTTGCTGTATGATTAGTAGCACAAACCTTGAGGCATCCTATTGCTTGTGTGTTTTTGTTTGTTTGTTTCTGTTTTTTAAGGATGTCTAGGGACTCCTGGGTGGTTCAGTCACTTAAGAAGCCAACTCTTGATGTTTGCTCACTCATGATCTTAATTAAATTCGTGGGATTGAGCCCCTCATTTGGCTCCATGCTCACTGGGGAGTCTGCTTGAGATGCTCTCTCCCCATATATGCTCTGCCCCCTGCATGCATGCATGCACGCGCACTCTCTCTCTCAAATAAATAAATCTTTTTAAAAAAAAAAAAAAAGTGTATTGATAAGTCTGCCAGTGTTTCTGCCAGTTGTCATGTTCATAAAACTCACCGGTTTATCTGGACACACTTCCCCCTGAGCTAGGTTACAGAAAGGGCTCAAAAAGGCAGGGTGTGTCTGACAAACTAGCTGTTCCCTCATCTGAAGTAGAAGGGGCATGTTTAGGGGACATGGCAAAAGATTTATTCAAGTATGATAGGACACTGCTAATTTGTCTCCTCCCTCATTTTAGCTGACTGTATGGATGCCAAGAATAGATCACATTTCTCAGAACCGTTTACAACCATGTATGGTCTGCATTGTGGCCAAGGGAATGTAGCACAGGTGATACGGGCAAGCTTGCAGGTAGAGTTCTTAAGGAGAATGTGTGTACTTCTCCCTGTCCTGCTGACTCAAATGAAAATGTGATGGCTGGAGCTGGTTCAGCTGTACCATGAGTAAACTTAGGAATGCAGACCATACATAGTGGAACAATAAGAGAATGTCATGGTTTTTGACCTTTGTGGAGTAAAACGCAAGCTCTCCTGCACCTACTTTTAGAGTTTCACTTTTTTAAAAACAATTTTTTTAAACTTTTATTTTTTCAGTGTTCCAAGATTCATTGTTCATGCACCATACCCAGTGCTCCATGCAATATGTGCCCTCCTCAGTACCCACCACCAGGGTCACCCAACCCCCCAACCCCCTCCCCTTCAAAAGTTTGTTTATCAGGGTCCACAGTGTCTCATGTCTTGTCTCCCTCTTCAGTTTTTCCCAATTCACCCTTCCTTTCCTTCTCCCAGTGTCCTCCATCTTTTTCCTTATGCTCCACACGTAAGTGAAACCATATGATAATTGACTCTCTCCGCTTGACTTATTTCACTCTGCATAATATCTTCCAGTCCTGTCCATGTTGATACAAAAGTTGGGTATTCATCCTTTCTGATGGAGGCATACATAATATTCCATTGTATATATGGACCATATCTTCTTTATCCATTCATCTGTTGAAGGACATCTTGGCTCTTTCCACAGTTTGGCGATTGTGGCCACTGTTGCTGTGAACATTGGGTACACGTGGCCCTTCTTTGTACTGCATCTGCTTCTTTGGGATAAATACCCAGTAGTGCAAGGTCTGTTTCATTGAAGCCATTGTTATACAGGTCTGTTACTTGTGACTTAGCCTAATCCTAATTTACACTTGGGTGATAATGTATAGTGGATGAACACAAGGCAGTAGCATAATAAATTAGCTTTCTAGGATGGGTTATTTGTAGGAGTTATTATCAGCACATAGTGACCAGAAAACAGTGGGATGAGATAGAACCTTATATCTCTCCCTCCCTGCAAACCACTTTTGGGGCCCATTCTCCTAGCATTATTGCTATACTCTTCACAGACTACAACATTTTCTTTTAATATTTTTTGAGATGGGGGAAGGGCAGAGATCTAGAGAGGGAGAGAAGGGGAGAAAGAGAGAGAAAATCCTGAGCAGACTCCACACCCAGCATGGAGCCCGACATGGAGCCTAGATCATGACTGGAGCCAAGACCAAGAGTCGTAGGCAAAACCGACCAAGCCACTTAGGCACCCTACAAATGATAGCATTTAAGTTCAGAGTTAAGAAAGAACAAAAATAGTTACACGAAGAATCTTTTTTGTTGTTAAGCAGATGTGAATTCTGCCAATCATAGTAATTCATGCATTATTGAGAAAACCATTAGAGCTATCACCAGTGCTTTTTTAGTCTAGTTATAATAGCTGAACCAAATGAGTACGCAGCCTTAAGGATGTAGGAGTTTGTCAGAAGCCACTTGGCACACACTTGGGTTTTATATTTTATCTTATGAGTGAACGCATGTTTAAGTCATACTTCAGTGAGCACATCCATGTTTGTTTCACTTCTACTAAGATGCAATTCTATGCCAGTTCATTGACTTAATTAACTTCCTTGAAATTTTGGTGTAAAATTAATAGTTCAGGAAAAAATACCTTGTCTGTTTTCTGATCTCACTTATTCCTAGCACATCGTTGACCATCTCGGAGGGTTCATGCAGCTCAGTTGGAGAAGTAGCAGATGTGTAATTGGAGCCTCATGGCATTTCTTACCACACTGGATTTTTCTTTCTGCCCTGAGCGGTGTGGGCAGGGCTTAGGGTTCACTGGAAATTTGTGGCGATGAACTTAGAGCAACTAGAATGGCTATGTGCTGCTCTTCAGCTATGTAGATCTGCTTCAGGACATGGTGTCAGTGGAAAGTTGGGTTTCATCAAGGTTGGTATTGTGCTAGGTGAATATGATGGAGGCAGAGAGGAGTGGGGGGGTTGGGAAGGAGTATACAGGGGTTCAAGGGGGCGATCCTGGAGCCATCCATAGAATCTTCGCTGGATGAGGAGGGAAGCAAGGACGTAGGGGTGGTGCTAGACACGAGAAGGTTAAAAGTTGTGTGAGTCTGGTACTAGAGGAGGTGCCCTGGGAAGCTGGGAGGTGGTGGCCAGAGGGAGGAATGCATGGATTCGGAGTTGTAGTAGTGGCGCAATTATTAGTAAAGAGAACGTGTGGCAGGGTACGGCCACGGGAATGGTAGGAGAGAGGAAGTGAATAAGCAGATCAGGGCCCGAGAGGCATATTATTGGGTGGCTTGACTGAGAGTAGGTTGAAACTTTAAAAACGAGGACCGGAATAGTGTTGAGGGAGAGACAGGGAGCCAGGTGCTCAAGTTACCAGAAAATGAGCAGAAGGGATAGTGATGTCTGTAGATGACTGTAGCGAGGCTTGATGGGGGTGTTGGAAGGTCACTGGGCTGTCTGGAGAGAGGTAGTTGAGAGCAGTAATGAAGAGTCATCTCTGTGGCACGTGGGTTGTAGAGAGAGAAAAAGTCACCACTTGCTGAGCCTTCTGAGAAAGAGCTGTCCTAGCTGTGTGATGCAGCTTCGGGTCCCTTTGCGGGTCGAGGTAAACAAGGATGTGGACACAATACGGTTAGTGCCGATGGTCTCTCAGGGGAAGGTAAGTCATCAGTTCTAATTACAACTTTGGACAGTGTGTCCTCATGAGGTTTTTGGCCTCATGGCCCAGGAGACAGGTGTCTCATCTGAGGGACCCCGAGCTCTCTGAGCCTCCCTTATAGCCTGCTGGCTAGTTGCATCTTGGCGGGGGAAGAGTGCCTTGTTGGTAGAGTGTGGTCTTACCAGTTGTGCATCGCGGTGTTCCGGAGGGCTACCAGGGAATCCACAACCTCTTAATTACCATTTTGATTTATAACTTAAAAGCTTAAAGTGCTAGTAATTCTTTTTTCTAGTTTATGAAAACCAAATATCCCATGACTGATTTATTACATTAATAATAGGTCAGTATCAATCATAGGTAAACCTGAAAATGCACCTTATGTAATGGTCATTCTTTTGTGTGAACATCAGAAAGGATTTCAATTCTTGGCCTGCTTGGGGCCCTTCGGAATTGGGCAGTGGAGCGAGCATTCCCGGAGAAGGACTGTCCTTCGGGCTCCTCGCAGCCCGTCCTCTTTCCAGCCTCACCTCGCTCCACGCCTCCAGCTGAAGCTCTGGGTATGTGGAAGGGTCGTGCTTGGCCAGCTTGCGTGATACCGTTCCATGCACTGAAATGCCTTTGTCCTCTCCACCTGCAGCTCTGCCACTCACCTGCACACCCCAGGCCACAGGTAGCTGCTTTGGGAAGCTCTCCTGGGGATGCCCTCGCAGAATAAGACCTTTTTTCCCACGTGACTGTGTAACACTCCCAGTACCTCGTGTTACAAGGACACCCCTGCCTATTTCCTCTCGTAGGGTGGTGGGCACCCTGAACGTAGTGCTGACAGCATATTCACTGAATCTGAGCACGCTTGCCAAACAGATAATTTAGGAAATGTTTATTCACCATAAGAAAGGGGCAAAATGCCCAGGAGAGATGGTTCCTTCGGGGGAAGTCAAGAAATTGTGGATGCATTACCAAGGTGGGCAGAAGGTAGGAGAACCAAAAAGACAATCCATGCAAAAACAGCAAAAATATATAACGTTCTGTGGATGAGGTTGAAAAGTGGAGGAGTCTGGCTGGATAATTTGGGGCCAGGCTCATTTGTGAACCACAGAATGCTGCTCCTTGTAGCAAATCAGTTGAACTTAGGCCTTTCTATCCCAGGTGCTTCAGAACTGACCTATAGTTAGTTTTAAATTTGTAGTTCACAACTAAGGCCAGGGGCTGCCTTTATTGTTTTGGAGCCAGAGAGGCAGTGAGGGTAGTGGGTGAGAGTATCTGCTTAGACTCAGAGCAACATGGGTGCAGGTCTGCTTAGCTCTGTGACTTGAGTAAAGAACTTAGCTTTGAGTTTAATTCATCAGTAAAATTGGGCGAATTAATGATAATGCTTGGTGAGGTTTTAATGTAATTAGTATAGGTCATCATTAAACAGCAGAAGCTGCTCTTTTACTTCCTCATTAGTTTCCTTCTGTTCTCTCGTACCCCTTCCCCTCAACAGTCCCTGGAGTATGGTGGTCTTTAAACATTATTGATCATCCATCCTATCAGTATAACCTCTGGTAGCAGCCCCTTGATTTAAGTGAATTGTTATACTAATGAATCATGTATATTATAAGACATCTACAAAATTGATGTTTTCTGAAAAATACGACTCAGTACAAATTTTAAATATGTAAAATTGTGTTTAACAATATAGAAAATTGTTTTTTTTTAAATCTTTTTTGATATTACAGAAACTATTATTAATAATCATCTGGATGAGTATTTAAAGGTCTTGCTAATCACGATGGCTTCATAGTGTCATCATTTAATATCCCAAAGAACAGGGGTGCCTGGGTGGCTCAGTCATTAAGCATCTGCCTCCGGCTCAGGTCATGATCCCAGGGTCCTGGGATCGAGCCCCGCATCGGGCTCCCTGCTCGGCAAGAAGCCTGCTTCTCCCGCTACCATTCACTCTGCTTGTGTTCCCTCTCTCACTGTGTTTCTCTCTGTCAAATAAATAAAATCTTTAAAAAAAAAAAATCCCAAAGAACACTAGATATTTACAGCCATGTTCACTGTTAATAATGGTGGATATAACTGTATTTCAGAGTCTTTTTTTCTTCAGAGATCTGATGAGTATTCTTTTTGTTTTTATTTTACAAAATGCACCTCAAAGGTCCACACAGGTAGAAGGTTGGCTCTGCTGTCTTTTGTGATGTTGTTTGCTTAGAAATTGAAGGCTTACTATATATTCTCTCTATCTGTGATTTCTTTGCCAGAAAGTTTAAAACAGTTTTATGGCTCCATTATTTTTAAAATAGAGGTTTATGAGAGTCAGTTTAGTTAAGCCTAGATAATTAAGCCTAACCCACGGAATGTATCTTTATGCTGCAAGAGAAGGAAGGAGTTGTCTATGTTACCCCTGTTGCAAGCAAGACCCCCATTTCTGTTCACAGTTCCTGGGTTACTGGTATGAGAGACAGGTGACTTCCTGACAGGTTGAGTGTGGGTACCACTGCCATCTGGACAATGCGTGCTGCTAGAGCGTAGTGTCTTCATATTTCTCAGATGAAACACAGGGTTCTACTATATTTTCCCCCCCACTCCCTTTGCAGACTACTAGTGTTAGTGTGTGTATTAACTGCATGGTGAATTATAGGGAATGCCTTGGGGATGTTTTTTCAATTTCATGAGTACTTTCAGACCATTTGATCTACAGCGTTCACTCTGGAGGTTGCATATCCCAGGTTTACCACTTGTAACTTTCGTTTTGCCAGTCACTTATATCTTGGGAACTTTTTGGATTCATGAATTTGGAATCTTCTTTTTAAAGTATTTGTGGATGGATGTCCTCTCATTTCAAAGATTCTAGTTTCCCAGTGCCTCCCAAGTTCCCATCCTACTCTTTAATGGTAGATGTCTTTTTTTTTTTTTAAGATTTTATTTTATTTCTTTGATACAGAGAAAGCCAGAGAGGGAACAGAAGCAGAAGGAATGGGAGAGGGAGAAGCAGGCCTCCTGTCGAACAGGGAGCCCAATGTGGGGCTCCATTCCAGGACCCTGGGATCATGACCTGAGCCGAAGGCAGACACTTAACAGCTGAGCCACCCAGGCACCCCTGGTAGATGTCTTTAAGGCATTTAAAAATTCATTTTAAAGTTGAAATGATCAGAGTTTTGAGAAGAAATTCTTTTCATCTTTCCGTGAACGTCGTTTTCAATCAGGAAGTAGTAGTTACAGATTCTTGGTTTATAATCCCCTGAAGAGTAACACCTGGAGACCTACATGGAAAAAAATGGTGGCTCCTGAGGGTAGGAATAAATCTATCCTGTATACTATAAATCTGTACTGCATCCTCCACATCTGCAAGCATTTGATTTATATTTACTCCTTCACCAGTGGTGTAGACAGTCAGGCTAAGATTTTACTGGGTAGAAACTTATTTGTAGATTCCAAATTGATTCTCTTTGGTTACTGATACTGTTAAGTTTATTTTCTGTGTGTGTGTGTGTTTTTTTTTTTTTTAATATTTTATTGGTTTGAGAGAGAGAGAGAATGAGAGAGGGCAAGCCTGAGAGGGGGGTAGGTCAGAGGGAGAAGCAGACCCCCAGCTGAGCAGAGAACCCGATGTGGGACTTGATCCTGGGACTCCAGGATCATGACCTGAGCTGAATCAACTGAGCCACCCAGGCACCCTTTTCTCTGTATTTCTGAGTATTAATCCTAGTGTTAATCTAAGTAGTTTCTGGCAAAATCTTATACATGATTCACTCTTCAATCTTGGATTGGAGAAGATAAAGAATTGCATATGATTATTTTTACATAAAAAGTATATTCTGTCTGCAAAAGTGAAAAATTAAAAATTACTCATTGTTTTCTTATTTAATACAAAAAATTATACTAGGTCCAGGGGGGTACAAAGGAATTGAACCACCGTGAAGAATGGAAGCCACTCAGGGAACCACAGTCTAGCAACAAAAACAGTCATGTAGGCCAGGAGTATAAAGTAATACGGCCATGTGCAAGAGACCAAAGAGGTTTATAGGAACAGTGAAAATTCTGGACATAATAAGGCCCTATGATTTTCACAGGGGTGACCTATTACATGGTTGAATTGCCTCAGCTGAAGGAGGAATGAATGGGTGTGTTTGGTTAAAGCTTGTCGAAAGGTATTCTGTTAACTCTTCTATCATTAACACACACCTACATTTTACGTTTGTTGGAAATGCCTCATCACCAGCATATGGAAGGGTGGCCAGGGTGCCGAGGGGTTGCAGACGAAGCATTACGGGCAGATGTTGTGGGGACAGGGAATTTTTTTTTAAGAGGGGGACTCCTGTGGACGTGTACCTGCCAAATGCTTAGAGAGATGCTGTGTATTTCCCCAACTTCAACCACATCCACGCAACTGCTATGATTTTGTGTTATATGAGTACAACTCCAATTTTCATTTACTTATTTCACTTTAAAATGATTCATTTTTTCAAAATCTTAAGCATATTTTTACTCTATCCTTATACCAGGTGGTAAAGTATTTGAAAATTGAGATTGATGTGCTAATTATTTATATTTCTAATACACATAACTACTAAAGATTTCTTTTTAAATGCCAGACTTAATCATCCCTCTGGTCATCAGTGCATTGTTTTGGGAAGCACTGCTTTAGGGGCAAAAATTGGAACCGATTGAATGAAGTTACTGGGAACTAGGTAGGGGCCTGTTCTGGAAGGAAGGGCTCTCGGTCCTCTGAGCTCACAGGACCCCTTTCTCATTTCATGGATCACAGTTAATTTACCTAATGTCTTTGCATGAGATAAGATTTGTCTCTGAGGACACTAGATTTCATTTTGTTTTTCTTTATGCTTTACACTTTAACATAGTGTCTAATGCTTCTTAGGGTCTCGTAAATGTGTATTTTAGGGGTGTGTGAAATCAAGTAAGTGAAGTAAGTAAAGGAACAAAAGAAGGCAGAGCCCTGTAAGGATATAAAACGTGAAAAAGATGTAGCTCTTTTCCATCAAGGAGTCTACAGGAGGTCTTGGG
This sequence comes from Procyon lotor, assembly GCA_028646535.1. Taxonomy (NCBI): domain Eukaryota; kingdom Metazoa; phylum Chordata; class Mammalia; order Carnivora; family Procyonidae; genus Procyon; species Procyon lotor. The sequence goes on from CM053616.1 coordinate 17,723,348, forward strand.
CATATGTACTGTGCGTCAGTGTGATGGAAGTTAGTAGGTGCAGTGAGTGATGGGGAAAGTTGTAACCAAAGTGCCAGGAGAGCAGAGAGGAGACAAGAGTTATTTTTTGCTTTATGTATCAGAGAAGACAGATGTGTTGTGGACCCGAAAGGATTTTCCAAGCTAGAGAGGAAGTAGAAGAAGAAATGAAAGAAAATTTAAAAATGGGAGGAAGTGGAATAGCATCTTTGGTTGAGACTCATAAGAAGTGTATAAATCTATTTATTCATAGACTTCTGGACTATTTTTTGTCTTCAAGGATCATCCAAACATTTAGGTAACATTCTTTTTGTCCCCCACAAATGCAGTGCAGTTTATTTGCTTGTCTCTGTTTTGTGTTCATTTCTCCTTTGGACTGTGAGCTCCATGCCTAGGGCCTCAGTGTCATTGGGTTCATCACGGTCCAGTCCAGTGTCTTGCACTTTGCCCGATCTGTAACAGGCCCTTACAACATGGTGAATTGAATGCATAGAAGTGCATGGGCAGTCAGGACAGAGCTGGGGACAGTGAGTTTCCTGTGTGGTTGGTATGTGGCCTTTAAAAGAAATCAACTTCAAAGTTTAGTGATCATCAGACAAGTATTTTTTTCCACACAAATGTTCCTAACTGGTGATGGAACTGTTCTATGTTTTGACCATATCAATGTCCTATCCTGGTGGTGATACGGTACCATAGTTTCATAAGATGTTACCATTAGAGACCATGAGTAATGGCTACACAGGAGCCCTTGTATTGTTTTTTTTTTTCACAAGAGCATGTGAATCTACACTTACTTGTAAAAGTTTCTAAAAATTATGTACAAAGAATTTTTTTTTAAAAGATTGTTTGTTAAAAACAAAAATGTCTCTAACCAAGCAATAATATTCTGGAATGTTATAGCACATAATTATGTTAGGATATTGGTTTGGCTTTTCATTAGAGGTCAAATACCAGTGGCTTGAGCAAGATAGAAGGTTTACACTTCTATCGCAAAAATCTAAGCTGGTCCAGGGTGTAGGCAGGTTTGCTTCCTGAGGTCATCCAGGGACCAGAGTTCCTTCTGTCTTGTTTTGCTGTCCTCTTGGGTGGTGTCCTCATGGACAGAGTTGAATCTTTCTGCCTCCTGTAAGCCTTGGTTCCAGCCCAGGGAAGGGGAGGGGTGAGGATATGAAGGGAAAATAATTTCTTTTTGAGGATATGACCTAAAAACTGCATATGCTACTCGAGTCATATCCCATTGGCTGAAATTTAGTCAAATGGCTATAGTGTGCTGCAAGAAAGACCAGGAAATGTAGTCCTGCCAAGTTCAATCCCAGGGCATTTTATTAATAAAAAAGGAAAAAAAGGAACGTGGTATTAGGATCAAGTAGCTGGCTTTCTCCCAGTGTTTGCCCTGGAACGTATGTTCACTTTCTTTATGGTAACATTATCTTTTCCTACTATTTTACTATTTTATACATAACACAGGTAAAGCACAGGTCTTTGAAGAGTTAAAGGTATTTTGTTAGACCATTATGGTTTTTGTTTTTTTTTTTTAAAAGATTGTATTTGAGAGAGAGAAGGAGAACAAACACAAGTGGAGGCAGAGATAGAAGAAGTAGACTCCCCCCCTGAACAGGGAGCCCGACGCGGGGCTCGATTCCAGGCTCATGACCTGAGCCAAAGGCAGATGCTTAACTGATTGAGCCACCCAGGTGCCCCTGTTAGACCATTATGGAAATTAAAAATTAAAATTGGATTGTGGTTGTTTGCTCGTCTTCCCTTTTTGCTGTTAACTTCCTCAGGGGCCAAGTGTGATTTTTTTTTTTTATTTGTACTTTTGGTAATTGGCATAGAGTCACCCTAATAGGTACTTACACGTTGTGTACTTATTGATTGATTATAGCCTTTTACCTGTGTTCATTGAAATGTCTCTAGAAAAACTTTCATACATATTTCTAACAGGTGACCTGCTTTCTTCTTAATTCTTTCCTGATATCTGGTTTGTTATATTATAGGCCCAGATGTGTGACTATGACCCTTTTAGCATGTTTTTATAACCAAAGATGATATAATATCACTATTTTTTGTATAGTTCCAATTGAACAATTAATGTTATGTATTTGTTAGGTGTAAGAAATCTAATTTGGCAAGTAACATGTTTAGTAACATAAAAAAACAGTAATTTACCTTAACTTCACTGGCTTAATAAAATAATGTTTAAGCTTGAGTTCAACACTTTTTTAATTGAGAGGTTTTTTCCTTGATTATTTTGTTGATGTTTCAGTTTGTCATACTTTGTATTTTCCTCACATTTTTATTGTTAGGGATAAATAATTTTGAGTCAGTGCTTTTAAAAAATTGAATCAACAACACCAGATTTGTTCTTTTAGTTAATTTCACTACTTTTTGGTTTTAGTTAGATCAATTTTATTTTAAGAGTTTATTTGGAAGACCTGAGGGATACAATTAAAAAACTTGGGAGACCATCCTTAATTTGCTTTTTTAGAACAGAAGGAAATATACTGTAACTTTCCCTTATTTTTCTGGTGGAGAGAAATTTTGTTTGCCAACAGGAAAATGCAATTCCACTAAGATTCTTGGGTCATAGATCAGAGGCTTGGATCAACAAAAAGAAATGAACTTTTGGAAGAATTTTGGTCCAACGTTATGGGCCAGTTTAAACTACAATGTAGGCAATGGCAGGCTGCCTCCTTTCTCCCTATAAGGAAAGGCAGCATAGCAGTAATATTTACCAGGGAAAGGGAGGTGGCTATGTGTGGTGGGGGCTGGCTGGGCTATGCTAGCTTCTCAGATAAAGAGTTTGACATTATATGCAGCTTCTCCGCCAGCTTGGGGAAACCTGAAGCAGGGGAAAAAGGAGAATGAAATTGTGCCCTCAGAATTTTGTGAAATTTGTCCAGTGGCAGTCAGTTCTTATTTCTATTCCTAGTCATGAAGATGTGCAGCTCTGAAGAGATTCCAAAAAACAAATAAGCAAAAAAAAAAAAAAAAAAAAAAACAACAAAAACCCACTTATCTTTTACCTTGGAGAGCACTTTGTGATCATTTTTCTTGCAGATTGAACTTACTAATTGTGTTTTTCTTTGCTTGTGATCCTGGAACACACAGGTGGTGGACGTAGGGGTACACAGTCATGGAGCATACTCTGAGTGGAAGGAAGTGACTGGAAAGTTTTTATAATGTTAAGATAAACAACAAATCAGTCCCAAAGCAAATAATACTTAGCAGCTGGTTGGACGTTCTTAAATGATTTTGAGTTTCTTATGAAATGTTTCAAGTTTTTCAACTGTATCATAAAGACTGTTTTGAATAAATTTAAATTTGTGATGTGTAACGATCAATTATTGTTGATAATTTTTATTCACATATCCAGATTTTCCTAATGAAAAGCAGGGAGCACAGTATTTGACATAAATTTTTCTTCTGTCTCAATCATCTTAAAATCTTTTCCTTAAAAAAAAATCCTTCCCCTCGCTTCTCTGGCTGGGCCTCAAGTTAGCCTGTGCCTACACTGGAGGTTTATACCGAATATGCTGTGCACTTTGAGCTTCCCTGTATATACCTTTAGAGACCTCCAGAACTTGGTCAGGAAGGCTGTTTACCCTCCCTCCCTCCCCTCAATAACAGCCTCTTCAGAGTAAATAGTAGTCATTCCAGTGACTCACAGAAAAAGTTTGGGATTTGCAGGACCACAGTCATGTAAGAAATGATAAATTGTTAAGTATCCATGCGGTAGTTTGTATGGTGTCTTCAATAGAAAATATAAAATATTCGAAACGAACAAATGTTCACTCTGAACTGTTGACAATAAAAAAGAAGAAATTAAAAGTATCTGCTTATGTTAGTTGAAGCAAAATGGCATTTCTCAGTTTTGCTTATTTTGCGACCCATTTAAAATTTCTTTATAAAAGCATTTAATTTCCCTAACAAAGGTGTTCTTTACAAATGCCATCTGCCCATTATAATAAGTAATAACAAAAAAAAAACTAGACGAGTACAAAGACTAAAATATCACGCCCACTGCCTCACGTCTGCTCAGTGTTCATGTGTTAGTGTTTATCCAAAATCGTCAGAAGGTGCTTTTTCAAAATAACAGTCCTATCCCAGGTGTGTACTGCATCACTCTGGGGCTGGTGACCAGGCAATGTTCTTCCTTCCCTCACTTCTTTCGCTAATGTTTCTAACTGAAAGTTGTGCTTGAATACATCCATGCTATAGAAGAGTAGTCAGCTGAATAAACACGGAACGAAGTAAGAGACTCCTCAGGTACCCTTCACCCTTGCCCATGACCAGAGCTAACTGCAGTCAGCAGCACGCCCTGCCAGGCACCTGTAGCTGCCTTTACGTGCAGAGGGATGTAGCTACAGTTTTTAAAAAACAAGTGGGGCGTATTATTTGTGTGTGTATATACCGTTCTGTGATTTGCATTTTCACTTAGTGAGATATTAATGAAGTTTTTCCATGTCCTACATAATCATATATCCATGGGGTCTATATTGTTCTGTTTAATTTTATTATTTTACATTTATTTTTATTATTTTTTAATTTTTTTAAAAGATTTTTTATTTATTTATTTGACAGAGAGAAACACAGACAGAAAGAGATCACAAATAGGCATAGAGGCAGGCAGAGAGAGAGGGGGAAGCAGAGCTGAGCAGAGTCCAATGTGGGGCCCGATCCCAGGACCCCGAGATCACGACCCAAGCCGAAGGCAGTGGCCTAACCCACTGAGCCACCCAGGCGCCCCTACATTTATTTTTAAAGAACTAAATGGTTATATTCTTCTTACAAAAAATGTATATAAAGCAAAAGTCATTCTTGAATTCCATACCACAGATAATTTCTGTTACCAATATGGTGTACACTTTATCCTTCTTGGTTTTTTTAAATTTTTAATTTTAATTCCAGTAATGTTATCAGAGTGTCCTGTTAGTTTTAAGTGTGCTGCTGTTTAGTGATTCAGCAATTCTGTACTTGGCTCAGTGCTCATCCCAAGTGCAGTGCTGAATCTCCTTCGCCTCTTGCACCCAACCCCTACCCATCTCCTCTCTGGCGACCATCAGTCTGTTCTCTGGAGTTAAGAGTCTGTTTTTCCGAGTCCTTCCTGTTTTTTGTTTTTGTTTTTAATATTTACACACACACACACGTAGTTTGATGGATAATTTTTAAACTATTCCCTCAGTTTTCCTGCAGCTTGCCTTTTTTTTTTTTTAATTTAGTATATCTTAGAGATTTTTCCTTGTTAATACATGGATATCTTAACTTACACTGTATTCCATAGTATAGATAAACCATAGCTTATTGTAACCATTTGCTGTTGGTTAACATTTACATTGTTTCTGTTACCTGACATTTATAAACAACATTAAACACTCTTATACATGCTTCTTTGTGTGCCTGTTCAAGTGTTCTCTAGTATAAGAAAAAAAGTTGCTGGGTTCATGGGAGTGTGCATCTTTAATTTCAAGAACTGCCAAGTATCTTTCAAAAATCTGGGACGACTTTAATTTCTCACTGTTGGTTATTTTCTTATATACCACTACCAATCTATGTGTCCTAAATCTTTAAAAAATTTTTTTGTTTTCTTGGATGATCTTATTATCACATTAATTACTTTCTATTTTATTGCTTTGAATTTTTAGTTCCCACTTTTATTTATTTTAGATTGTTGGCTTTCTTTACTGACTTACGGTAGGTCTCTTTTTAAAAATAAATATCTTTTTCTGTTTTGTATGTTGCAGGTACTTCTCTCTTACTTGTTTAGGATATATTTAATCACATCTAAGTATTTAATATTTTAAGTAGTCAACTTACTGTTCTTTTTATCTTCTTGAACTTTGTTTTCTGTATGAGAAAAAGGCTTTCTCAACTCAAGGTTTATACACATACTTTTATAATTAAATACTGGGGGAATGACTAAATTCTACTGTCCCAGAGATATTTCTTAGAATTTTGGTTTTTTTCTCACTGATTTGGAATGCTACCTGTATCATAAGGTTAATTCTCAAATATATGTGGTTCTGTTTCTGAACTTGAACTCATTTCTGGTCCATCATGTCTCCTCTGGTCCATCATGCCTCCCTGTGATAAAAGTATCACACTTTTAAATGATTTCAGCTTTATAAAAGTCTTGCCATTTAACCAGAAACATTCTTCCCTAGGTCAGTCCTTCTTAAAAAACCACTTCCTATGTATTTTTATATCCAGCAATATTTCATTTGCTCTGTTTTACAAAATATTGCATAAATGCCTTGTGGCATTTTGATAGTGGTTGTGTTGAATTTTAGATTTTCAAAAAGATTTATTTATTTATTTTAGAGAGAACATGAGTGGGGGGGGCAGAGGGAGAGGGAGAGAGAGAGAGAATTTCAAGCACACTCCATGCTGAGCATGGAGCCCAACATGGGACTCAGTCTCATGACCTTGAGATCATGACTTGAGCTGAAACCGAGAGGCAGTCACTCAGCTGACTGTGCCACCCATGTGCCTCTTGCAATATTGCCTTTTTGTCCAGAAATGTGTTGTACCTCTACATTAATTCAGATCTTAGATGGCCTTCAGTCTCAAGGTCTTATATGGCCTTCAGTCTCAGATTATCTGCCTGATGGTCTTTCACATTTCTTTTGCGTTGATTCTTGAAGATTTTATTGGCTTTGTTGTTTTAGTGATTGGACTTTATAGTTATTTATTGCTCGTGTGTAGGTAGGTTTTGATTTTTTTATATGTTGATCTTTTTAATTGTAGAACTATACCAAAATCTATTAGTTCTAATAGTGTGTCAATTATTCTCTTGATGTCCTAGAGAAGCTCTGTCTGATAGAAATGTGAGCCTAGATGCAAACCACATATGTAATTTAAAATTTTCTAGTAGTTGTATTAAGAGAGTAAAAAGAAACAGTTGAAGTTTAACAATACTCTTTAATGTAATATGTCCAAAATATTATAATATCAACATGGAATCAGTATGAAAAAAATAGTGGGAAATTTTTACTTTTGTACTAAGTCTTCAGAATTTAGTATTTTATACTTAGAGCACAATACATTTGGGGCTAACCACATTTCAGGTGCCCAGTTCCCACAGTGGCTGCTGGCTAGTGGCTACTCTGTTGAACAGACAGTGCACAGTCAGGTTGCTTGCAAATAATGAAATATTTTTCCTTTTTAGGGGGTGGGGAGGAGGTCTGTTTCTTCCCCCTTGCCTTAACGCTTTTGCTTAGAGCACCAGTAGTACGGTGGTGACGTCGGTGATGTTGATGGGGGTTCTTCCTCTCTGTGATCACTGTGGATTTCTGATTAGATAGACTTTAGAATTGAAAGATGTTCCTTTACTTTTCTAGCTTGTAAGAATTCTTAATAGGTTTTAGGTTTAATTTAAAAATTTAGCCAGATTATCTTTCTCTCCATCTTTTTAAACTGACTAGGAATATAGGCATACCTCATTTCACTGTGTTTGGCTTGATTGTGCTTTGTAGAAACTGCCTTTTTTTTTTTTTTTTTAAGATTTCTGACAACCTTGCATCAAGCAAGCCTATCAGCCCCATTTTTCTAACCACATTTGCTCACTTTGTATCTCCCTGTCACATTTTGGTAATTCTCACAATATTTCAGATTTCTTCATTAACATTGTATTTGTCATGGTGATCTGTGATCAGTTATTACAGCCAGCTGGAAGCTCAGACGATGGGTAGCATTTTTTAAACGATGAAGTATTTTTTAATTAAGATATGTACATTGGTTTTTTTTAGACATAATGCTATTTTTCACACTTAATACACTACAATATAGTATAAGCATAGCTCTTATATGCAGTGGGAAACCAAAAAATTCATTTGATTCACTTTATCACAATACTGTTCGCTTTATTGCAGTGGTCTGGAACCAAACCTGCAGTGTCTCTGAGGTACGCGTGTAAATAAATACATTTCTAGAACGATGAACAATTCTTGCATTTCAGAGACAAAACTTTCATAATCATGATGCATTTGTTCTTATAACAAATTTTTCTGTAAGATTTCATCTGCTTTTGTTTGAGTCTATTTAAAAATCTCTCTGCATTTCTCCCTCATTTTATTTTTTATTTATTTTCATCTTTATTTTTTTATTATGTTACGTTAGTCAGCATACAGTAGTACATCATTAGTTTTTGATGGAGTGTCCATGATTCATTGTTTACGTGTAACACCCAGTGCTCCGTGCAATCCGCGCCCTCTTGTATTCAGTTTCTGTATCAGGAAGCTTTCTCAGGCTTTGCCAAATGAGTTGTGTAAATATACCTCTTGTTGTGTACTTTGGAGCTATTTAGATAATATGGGAATTGTCTGTCCTGGGAGGGCTTAGAAGACTACTTGTAAAACATCTGGACTTGATTTGAGTTTCAGGGCTAGCTCTTTGGCTCCATTTCCCACTCTTCTAAGGTTATTTGTCCATTCAGATTTTTGTCTTTGGCCAATTTTGGTATTTTGTATCTTCCTAGATATTTTAGTACTTTGCTTATGTTTTCAAATATATTGGTATAAAATTGTACATGAAATTTTATTTGAATTATGTAGGTGTTTTGCTATCTAAAGAAGGTCTAGAAAGATATAGGAGACTTAATAGTGGTCGTCTACGGGAAGTAGAAGTGCAATTATGGGAGTAGGGAGTGGTCGTCTTAAAACATTTTATATCCTTTGGCAATACGAGAATTTTCAAGTAATGAACTTCTTTTAGTTTAATAATTAAAAAGAGTGTTATTCCAAACTTTTAAATATTAAAAAGTAGAGGATAAAGAGAAAGTATAGAATATTGTATGGACATATGTCTATCCATCTTACTAGTCCCAGCACATCTTAATTGTGTGTTTTCTTCTTAAGCTGGCCTCTGGACTGTCTTCACGCTGGGTGGCGTGGGCAGCAAAGCGGCTGCCTCTCCAGAACTGTCTTCCCCTCTGGCCAACCAGAGTCTCCTGCTTCTGCTGGTGCTGGCCAACCTGACTGATGCTGCCGATGCACCAAACCCCTACAGACAAGCCATTATGTCCTTTAAGAATACGCAAGGTTTGTGCTACTTTGTTCATTTCCTTCCCACCCCGCTGCTCCATGCTCATCGTGGAGCCCAACACGGTGCTTGAACTCACAACCTTGAGATCAAGACCTGAGCTGAAGTTAAGAGTCAGATGCTCAACCAATTGAGCCATCCAGGCACCCCTGAATATTCTTTCTAATGAGGAAAGAAGGTATTCCTTATGCATATTGTTTATTTTTTTTATAGTTGTAGAGATGCTTCTCAATTTGTATATTTTCATATTGGTTAAAGATGAGAAAAAGTTAGACTTCTCTGTTTTCACAGGAAGTTCAAATAAATCTTAGATGAGCGCTGTGGTTCTTTTTTTTTTTTTTTTTAAAGATTTTATTTATTTGACAGAGAGAAACACAGCGAGAGAGGGAACACAAGCAGAGGGAATGGTAGCGGGAGAAGCAGGCTTCCTGCCGAGCAGAGAGCCCGATGTGGGGCTCGATCCCAGGACGCTGGGATCTGACCTGGGCCGAAGGCAGACGCTTAACGACTGAGCCACCCAGGCGCCCCTGTGGTTCTTTATATCCATATAAATGTACCTTTTTATCTAGAGATAACCAAGCCAGAGTTTGCTTAATTTAGATCTGCCTGTCCTGCCTATTAGAGAAAGGAATTAACGAGAAAACTCCAAATGATCGGTTGTTGAAGTTTCTCATTTAAAGCTGTATTACAATTAGAGTTTTATAGAACTAAAAATTAGAACTCAGCAAACTTTTTCTACAAAGGAGCAGATGGTTTTGTGGGGTCGTACGTTGTCTGTTGCCACTCTTACCTCTATTGTCGTAGCACAAAAGCAGGCATAGATAATAAGGACAGGAGCCTCGCTGGTTTCCACTCAAGCTTATTTCCAGAACAGATGATGGGCTTCCCTGTGGGCTCTAACTTGACCTGAAGTAGAGCTTGAGTAGTTAGTTCCATGTTGAAAGAATAATCTCTAATCCAAAGATTACACGCCATTAAAAAAAGAGGGGAGGGAATTATACTCCATAGGCCAAATTAATACGGTAGCTAGATTTTCAAGATTTATGGAACACTACTATAATTAAGATGGGTTAAGAAGTGAAGTTATTGGCTAGGAACATTCTTAAGGCTTCTGATATGTGTTGCCATGTTCCTTTCCAGAGTTCTTATGGATGTTTCTTAATAGTGCATGAGTGTGCCAGTTGGGGGTACCTTTGCCAACTAGTATTATTATTTGTAGGGCAAAACAATAATAGGGAGTCTCTAACAACTTGGTAGATTAAAAAAATGAAAACTCATGCATCTGAGAACACTTTCCTATTCCCTTTACTATTCCATCGTGGCTTACTGGTTGTGAGCGACTTTTAGAGTCAAGCAGACCTAAGTTTATGCCACAATTCTGTCACTTCAGAGCTATGAGGCCTCCTACAGTTTGTTTAACATCAGACCTCGCTGGCTTTGTCTATAAAATGGGGATAACATCACCTAATAGGATTTGTATAAGTACCATGCAAGGTAAGGTCTTAAAGTGATCAGCTCACATTTTACAACATAGCCAGATGTTCAGTATGTGGTATTTATTGTTACTTTTGGTGCTCGGGCCAGATGTTACTATTTAAGGTTGAACCTTTTTTGGGATAGCCATCTTTTTGGTGGATCGTTTGGTGCAATGATTCTGAACGTTGACTTTAGGGTTAGACTGCCTTGGGTTCATATCCCAGTTTTTATTCTTTAAAGACCAATGTCTTTATCTGTAAAGCAGGGGTTATAATCTCTACCTCACAGGGTTCTTATAAAAATTAAGTGGGTTTTTATCATGGTACAGAGTCACTATATTATTGCTATAATTTTAAGAAGCGGTGTAATGGGCTAGGGAAGACAACAGGGGCTGGTCTGTGTTTTCCCTGGGGCTGTTCTTAGAAAAGTTTATATCCCCAAGCCTTTATTTCATCCTTTGTGAAACGGGCCAAAATAATGACATGATCAGGGGCACCTGGGTGGCTCAGTGGGTTAAAGCCTCTGACTTCGGCTCAGGTCATGATCTCAGGGTCCTGGGATCGAGCCCCATATCAGGCTCTCTGCTCAGTGGGGAGCCTGCTTCCCCCTCTCTCTTCCTGCCTACTTGTGATCTCTCTCTCTCTCTCTCTCTGTCAAATGAATAAATAAAATCTTTAAAAAAAGAAATGACATGATTATTATATGCATTAAATAAGGGATAATATGTAAAGCTGTCTGTGTAATGACTTAGTTCATAGCACTTCTTAGCTAGGAATATTTAAATGTTATGGATACACACAACACACATATTCCATTTGCAGCCAGGTGTAATACAGCTTGGCGAACACATTACTTCATGCAAACTACAAAGAGGCATAGTGTATCCAGAATCTTCCTCTACTGAGAGTTCTGTAGATGCTCTAGTTATTTGCATACTCACAGATTGCATGCAATGCTTCCTTTCACCATCCTTTGCAAATATAAGTTAGTCACATAAAACAACTGTCAAAAATACAGTGTTAAGATTGAAAAAATAACCTGTATTTTAGACGTAGGAGGAAAAGTGAGAGCACTTTGTAGTAAAATTGAAGACATTTTTAAGATACTTCTCATAAATGTACAGGTTAGAAGAATCTGAGAGATATGGGACAGTGCTATCAAAGATTGTGTTGGCACACATTTCTTTTCCATAAGAGTAAAGCTTTTAGAGAAGCTAAAGCAGTGCTTTTAAAATATTATTTTTATTTATTTTTTGCTAGTGGTTCTGTTTCTTTTTAAAAAAATCTTGGTTCTTTTTAAGATATTAAAATATCAACTTGTGCTATCATGTTCTGGTGTTTTATCTGTAAGATTATACTTTTCTCCCAATCCATTGATCTGTCTTTCCCTCCTTTTTGGCTTGCTGACTCTGCTGGCTTCAGTGTCAAAGCAAGTCCAGTTAATTGGTAGGAAAGGGGCACTGTCAGTTTTGCAATATCAGGAATTTTCCCACATGAGTAGTGATTTATGGTTTTCATCATGTTAGTGACTTTATTTTTAAAAAAGATTTACAAAAAGCATTATATATATTTTTCTGATAGTTGTTTGAGATTCAACATATTCTACTGTAGAAGCTAATGCTGAATATACTAATGCTACTAATACTTTAAAACCAACTGGGGGTGCATGGCTGGCTCAGTCAGTGGAGTGTACAACTCTTGATCTCGGGGTCATGAGTTTGAGCCCCACGTTGAAGTAGAGTTAACTTACTAACTAACTAAATAAATAATAAAAATAAGAATTAAAAAATAGAACTAGCTAAATGATATGATGTTATCCTAGCTATTTTCTTCATAAATGGATTAGTGACAGTGAGTAACTGAGCCATCGTTATTCAGTTAAAAAAAAATTAACAGCTTGAAGTCCTTTTTTCTTTTAACCCTTACAGGAGGATTTTCCTTTTTCTGTAGAACTTTTGTATTTGTTGTCTCAATATTTTTTATTTAGGAGGGTGGTTATTTAGTTTGGGTAATAGAACATGTAAGATGCCATGTTTAAATTATATCTGTGAGAGCAGATAGGATTATCTGCTCTAAGATTTATCTTAGAGTCTTAGAATCTTAGAGCAGATCTAAGCAGATCAAAATTTTATCTTATCTGCTCTAAGATAAATTACGGCCTGGGCCTATAGCTCTGATTATTTAAGATCCTTTGTTCTTATAGCCCCTTTAATTCAGCTATATTAATGCAAAAAATTGAATAAAACCAAAGTATGTGACTTAGTTTGGTTGCCTTTTTTTTTTTTTTAAAGATAAAAAATCACCCTCAAGTGGTACTCGCACATATGTTTATAACCATTGGAAAGCCCCAGTTTGGATAGCACAGTGAAATAAACTGTCCCAGCTTTTCTTTTTCTTTTTTTTTTTTTACTTTAGCAAGAATACTTCGGTTCTATTCTCTCAGCAAATTTCAGTTGTACTCTAGGCACCATGCTTTCCATTAGTTTAGTTCTTTAAGTAAAATTTAAAATATAAATTGAAGTTTTGAATCTGAAATGTAGTGACGTACAGAGTTAATCAGAAATGAACCGTACACATGAACAGTGTTACTATTATTTACATAAGGCGCGGTCCAGAAAATACTGACAAGATTTTCAAAATATTGTGGTTTTTGTGTTCCAGATAGCAGTCCTTTCCCCTCATCAATTCCACACACTTTCCAGATTAACTTCAACAGTTTGTACACAGCTCTGTGTGAACAGCAGACGTCTGACCAAGCAACTCTCCTCTTGTACACGTTACTCCATCAGAATAGTAATGTTAGAACATACATGTTGGCTCGCACAGATATGGAAAATCTTGTGAGTATCCCGCTACACGTTTCAGACTTTTTATGTCGTTCACTCTTTTGAAGGGCAGTTTCTTTTCCCAGGAGGGTAAGTTACGTTTGCCTGGTTTGCGGAGGTAACGGTTAAGAGGTTGCTGGGGAGCTGCCACCAGGCACAGACACGAGTATGGAGTTTATAGTGGGGGAGACCGTGCACGTGCCTCCCCTGCCCTTCAGGGTCTTTCCCTGCCTGGGATCCAGCCTGATGGAGTCCTTCAGGAAGCACCAGCTGCCAGTCTCAAGATATTTATACCCTCGTGGTTCCTTTCAGATGCTAAATGTCCACCCACCAAGTTTCCGTAGCTAGTCTCAGTCACAGCAAGTTCCTGATGAACGTGGCTAAGCTCGGTTTCCCGTGTGTCCCATCCCTTCGGCAGGTTTGGGTTTGAGGTCTGCTTGAACTCAACTCTGGGAGTGTTGTTAGAGTTACTTTAGGGTACGTATGGCAGACAGCAACTTACGTGCACAGTATTCCTTTATTGTGTGACTGAAAAACTCCAGTAGGGAATCCCGGATTTCCGTTTGTAACTAATGTGTAAACAAAGATGTTTCTGTGAGTGGGAACCTTACCGAACCAAGGTGTTAATATTGTAATTGAAGTACATACTATAGAGATACCTGTGGGTTATTTATATATGAATAGAATTGTGAACATCGCTAAATAGCCAGCAGCTTGCTGGCGGCGAATATTTCCTCTGGACCAGGTTTTACAGGTTGACAGCAGGATTCACCAGGGATTTGGTGGCCATTTTTTCAGTGTTAAAATACTGAGTTAGCATGGAATGTTAGAATTCATTTGAAGAGTATGTTCTATGTCAAAGTGACACTAAGGACAAAAAACATGATGAATGAACTGTCTGCACGCCATCTATATGTGGAAAACATTGGTTATTTTAAATAGTAAAATTGGATGTAACAATGTACTGCTCATGTGAGTAAAAACTTGGGAGATGGCTTGTTTACCGAGGGGTGAATGAGAATAAGCAGAGACAATTCTGGGCATGATGTATCCTAAGGGAAATGATGGCAGTAAGCAGAAAGCCCATTACACCACCTGTTCTAGAAAGTTCCATGGTAAGTATATATTGGTACATAAGAATTTGCAGGGAACAGTCATCTGTGTGTGATGACATACACCAGTAAACACCTAAAAGTTTTCATTTTGGGTTTTGGTTTTTTTTTTTTTTTTGGAGTGGGAGTGGAGAGTTATATGTTAATTTTTGTTTTTAGTTTCTTATATAGATCATTTTGATAATGTCTCAACTTATGTCCTTATTTGTCTTTTTACCTTTATTCTATAATATTGAGACTAGGATTAGAAAATGTGTTATTGGTAGGAAATTTATTGGGCTGATCTGGTTTTGTTAATATTTTTTATTCTACGATCTTTCCTATTAAGGTAATGTTTGACACATTAGTGTCTGTAAGAATACATTATTGTGTATAAGTTCCTGCTAGGCTGGAGGCAGACCTGCTTCTACTCAGTGTCACCTTGGCCTAAGTGGTCTCTGCAGACCTACTCTTTACGTGGTGGCACACGGTCCTACAGGGTAATTGTTTTCTCTGCTGTATCTGAGCTATATACATGGGGAAAGTACTTTCAGGCATATGCTGGTTTGTGTGGTTTTCTTTTTCCTTTAAAGAAACCTATAACTCTATGAAATTAAAACAGTGCATAATAAAAGCATAAAGGTCGAAAACATTGGTTTTATAAAGTAATTGAAATAGTAAATTAAAATTTCTCTTTGATAGGTTTTGCCAATTCTTGAGATTCTGTATCATGTCGAAGAAAGAAATTCACACCATGTGTATATGGCCCTTATAATATTATTGATCCTTACAGAAGACGATGGCTTTAATAGATCGATTCACGAAGTGGTAAGTTACCATCACTTTGCTTAGAGTTTCAGTCACAGAAGAGGCAGGTCCCTCCGCAAGATTTACTGCAGCCTTAGCATTTCTTCCTTCTTTTCCTTCTGATAGATGTTTCCACAAGAACCTGACTTAGAAATGGTGTGTCTGTCTTCAGATTTATGAAGTGCTTTTTTTCTGAGTGACTATTGGCCACTGTTAAAAACTCCATCAAAATGGTTTCTTCAGTCACTGAGGCAAATGTTTTTGCTGCCACTGAGTTTATTTTTCCTCTCTGTTCCGTTTCCCCTTTTTAGTTATGGCAGAAATTGTCAAACAGGTTTGCCTCTTGTATACAGAGTAAGTGAAAGAATAGGGAATAAAGAGAAGGAACCTGAGAAATTGTTTCATGTTTTTGAAAACAAGGTAACATAATTTAACTCTTTCAGTTTTACTCTTGTGGGTGAGTTCCAACCCCAAACTGATTTTTATCTTCCTCTTTGTATTTTCTTTGTGTCTAAGTAACACATGTATAGAGTGTTTTTTTGTTCTTTTAAGATTTTATTTTTAAGTAATCTCTGCACCCAGTGTGGGGCTCAAACTTACAGCCACTGACTGAGCCAGCCAGGCACCCCAACACATGTACACATTGTTTTAAAACTTATATAGAAGTACTAGGTTTTAGTGCATCATAATACTCCCCATGTCCACCCTGCACGGGATTCCCACTCCCCAAAGACCAATGCTTTGTCCATGTTTCTAAAGAACATGCTTATTTGGTTATTTCTTGATTTTCCAGGTTTAGATATTAACTATCCTCTTCCTACAATGGAAAATAAATCATAATTAGCTCTCCTTCCTGCACATCATGCCTATACTCTCTGGGTTCCCAACCCCATTTCCACTCATAGACTTTTCTACTCCTTCCATTTTATTACCATTTTCAGCTTGAGAACTCAGCTTTTTCATGATTATGATTAACTAGTATTCTTAGCTCAGCTCTGTGATGTATGATAATTGCATTTCCTTTCTTGTTTATGTTTTGGGCACACGATCGCCCAGATTTTTTATTCATATACCAATCACTAATTCAGCTCCCATACTTCAACAAAACTGAGATTTCCCTCTAAGTACATTAAAATACATTGCATATCTTCTTAGTTTCGTTTTCTTCTTTGGCTTCTGTCTTTGGCCATGTTGGAGGCTTAACTCAGATGTTTGGTGATCAATGTTTTATTTAGAAGTAAGGCACTAAGAAGTTGATTGTAAGTTCTGTGTGTGGGCAGGACTTACTTGCTTTTAACTCTCTCTGCATGGTCTGTTTCTCTGGGCCCTCTGCTCTCTTTCATTCCATCATTTCAGCTAGAATTTAAGGAATCTTGACACTGTAGAACGAGGATAAAATATGCACATTTCTTGATTCTTGTGTTTAGTAAAGTACCACAGAGAAAATATTTATACTGATTTTCTCATTTTTTATAGCATTTATCTTTAAGAAGAACCAAAAACCAATATAATTTTAAAAAAACATTTAAATTGGGGCACCTGGGGGCGCCTGGGTGGCTCAATGGGTTAAAGCCTCTGCCTTCGGCTCAGGTCATGATCTTGGGGTCCTGGGATCGAGCCCCACATTGGGCTCTCTGCTCGGCAGGGAGCCTGCTTCCTCTCCCCCCCCCCCAACCTTTCTCTCTGCCTACTTTTGATCTCTCTCTCTCTCTGTTCAATAAATAAATAAAATCTTTAAAAAAAAATTGGGGCGCCTGGGTGTCTCAGCCTGTTAAGCATCTGCCTTCGGCTCAGGCCATGAGCCCAGCATCCTGGAATTGAGCCC
Organism: Procyon lotor; assembly: GCA_028646535.1. Taxonomy (NCBI): domain Eukaryota; kingdom Metazoa; phylum Chordata; class Mammalia; order Carnivora; family Procyonidae; genus Procyon; species Procyon lotor. Next base: position 17,740,428 of record CM053616.1, read on the forward strand.
CACATCGGGCTCCTCACTCAGTGGGGAATCTGCTTCTCCCTCTCTTCCCCACTCGTGTTCTCTCTCGCTATCTCTGTCTCTCTCTCTCTCAAGTAAATAAAATCTTAAGGAAAAAAAAAGTAAAAACATTTAAATTGAAGTATAAAATGTGCACAAATTTTGAAGGTACAACTTAGGAGTTTTTACTTAAGTGTATACCTGTGTTATTACCACACAGATCAAGTTACTGAACACTTCTAACAGAAAAGCCTTTTCCTGGCCAGTACCCCACAACCAATCAGTGAACCACTATTCTGACTTTCCTCCCAACAGATTAGTTTTTCTCTCTCCTTGAATTACAGTGTGCTGCCTTTTGTATTGGCTTCTCTCACTCATCAGAGTGTTGCTGAATTTACCTGTGTTATTGCATCACTGGTTGGTTCTTTTGTATTGCTAGGTGTTATTCCATTGTATGAATAGGCTGCAGTGTATTTATCCATTCTCTTGGTAGTAAATACTTGTTTTTCCCCCAGTTCGGAACTATTTTTGATAAGGCTGCCATGCCCGTTTTTGCACCTGTACATCGGCAGACATGTACCCTCACTCTCTTGGGTGTATACCTAAGATAGCATTACTGGGTCAAGGTCAGGTGTGGGTTTAACTTGAAGTTGAAAAGACAGTAATAAAACTGAAGCAGTGTCTAACCCTAAGTTTGCAGTTCTATTCCAAGGTTGTATGTGCACTTTTACATAGAGAGAACATGCTGATTAACCGTCATCCAGCAGCACTGTTGATGATATTGAAAATGTTTAGAGCATGCAGAGTCCAGCAGGTTGCTGGCTGCATCTGGAGAGTTAGAAAGGGGAATGAAAATGGGGAAGGGTACTCAGTGGGGCTTCACCTATGTCTGTGATGTTGTATTTGCTTCAACAGCATAGAAAGCAGAATAAAACAAGAAGTTACCAAAAAGAACTTTGAAGCAAATATGACAAAATATGTTAAGATTTGAGAAAATTCAAGTGTGGATATGCTTTTTATTATATTGTTTTCTATACTTTTTCGGTATTCTTATTTTATTTAGTAATTAAAGTTAGAGTAGGAGTTTGCATTAAAATTAAACCTTACTGACTGCCAAACCGGGGGATGGTAAGAGAAGGAAGACGTTAGGTTCCGTTCATATTCAGGCTCAGTTCCGTAAGGATTTCTGGACATTCCAGATGACATTTCAAATTCAGGTATTTAAACAAATTTTTTCCCCTCCAGAATTTGACTTTCTTAATGACCTTTTTAAATTTTTCTTCTTTTCCTTCCCATATGTAGTCATAAAAACGAGTAAGTAAATGTTTCTACCAAAGTTCTCTACATGGAATTATTAGCTGTGAATCTGATTGTCCATGAAATAGATTCTGGTCTCTCATTTTGGCTTGAAGTTGCATTTCCTCTGACCTCGTGTACTTTTCACATGCTTATATATCCTCATTTGTGAAGTATCTTTCCAAATTTTCCCCTTTTATAAAAATTATACTTCAAAAAAGTTGAGTTTTTTTAAAAGATTTTCTTTATATAGTTGAGAGAGAGAGCCATATGCATGCACAAGCGGTGGGGAGGGGCAAAGGGAGAAGCAGGCTCCCTGCTGAGCAAGAAGGGGCTGGTGGGGGGAATGTCGGGCTTAATCCCAGGCCGCTGGGATCCCTGCCTGAGCCGAGGGCAGACGCTTAACTGACTGAGCCACCCAGGCGCCCCAAGTTAATTGTAGTTTTAAGAAAATAGAATTGAGGTACCCTTTGCCTAGTTTCCTTTAGTGAATACTGTAATTGCAAAACAGTACTACAATATCACAACCAAGACATTGGCATTGACATAGTCAAGGTACAAGACATCTTCATCACCACAGGGATGTCCCTGTGTTGACTTTGTATAGCCATACTTCCTTTTTTAAAAATTAGGTTTTTGCTTTATTACTGAGTTGTAAGGCTTCTTCATATATTCTGAATCACATGGATTTTTTCCCAGTCTATTAATGTTATGCATTATACTGATTAAGTTTTGAATATTGAATAAACCTTACATTCCTGGGATAAACTGCACTTGGCCATGATATGTCCTCTTTTTATATATACTTGGTTAAGTTTTCAGCTTTGATAGTTTGTCTTTCAGGGAATTGGTACATGTCTTCTAAGGTATTAAATTTATTCCTGTGAAGTTGTCCATAAATTTTTTTTCACTTACTTTTATTTTTTTTTCTTATTGCCGTTTTTCCCCCTTAACCTTTTTATGTCTATACTAGCCATAGAGATATTGTTGCTCTTATTTTTAATGTTGGAATATGTATCATTTCTGTCTTATTCTACCTCAAAGGACTGACTTTGAATTCCATTGACTTTTCTCTGTTTTCTTCTATTTCATTAATTTCCACTTTTATTTCCTTCTGCTTACTTGAAGTTTTAACTTACTCTTGTTTTTTTAAGATTTTTTTTTTTTTAGGTAGAAGCTTAGATCTTTGATTTTAAATCTTTCTACTTTTTTACTATAAGCAAAATATATGAATATTTGTAAGATTGGAAAAACCCCCAGAAAGATGATCAAGAAAAGAGTTACAAATGTCTGTTACTGAGAATATGTGAGAGATCAGGACAGATCCTACAGATATTAAAAAATGTTCAGAGGATACGATGAGTAATTTTATGCTATAAAATTTAAGTGTTAAGTGAAATGGACAAATTTCCTTCACTCTCAGAAAAAACTTAACCAGAGCTCACCAAAGAAAAAATCAAAATAGTCTTGTTTCTATTTTCTATATTTACTATATTTACATTACATTTATTATATTTATATATTTACATTACATTTTACATTTACATTACATTTTACAATATTTATATATTTACATTTATTAAATATTTAATATATTTACATTACAAATGAGTTTGTAATGTAAAATCATCCTAAATAGAAAATTGTTGGCCCAGCTTATTTTTACTTATGAATTCTTCCAAAAACTGAAGAAATAACACCAGTCATATACAAGCTTATCTGAGAGTAGGAAAAAAAAATCTTTCCAACTCAGTTTATGAGGCCAGCATAATCTTGATACCAAATTTATCAAAATTTGATAAAAAAGGAAAATTACAGGTGGATTTTGAGCTGGGAGATAAAATTTAGTAAATGGCACAAATATAATTGTAAAGCTTGTAAATCTGATATTGTAAAATGGAATAAAGCAAAGGTAGTAAAAAGAATATGTCTATGTCAGTAACAGTATTCCAGGAATGCGAAGGTGGTCTAATATTAGAAAATCTCTTAATGTAACTTATTAATTTAAGAGAGAAAACTCATACAGTCATTTCAATAGACATAGAAAAAGGTTTGATAAAATTCAACACTTATTCATGATAAACAAAACAAAATTTTCAACAAAATAAGGGTAGCAAAGAAGTTCCTTGTCTTAACTGAGTGTATGTATAAAAACCTACAATTAAAAGCATTATACTCAATTGGAGAATTTTAGAAATATTTTCTTGGAAGTCAGAACAAAGAGGATGTTCTGTTACCACTCCTCTTCAGTATTGTATCAAAACTCTAAGCAGGTTATTTAAATTTGAAAAGAGGAGAAATCTAAATGTCCATATTTATAGATGTTAGAATTGACCACATAGAGAAGTCAAGATACTCTAATATTTGAACTATTAGGAAAGTTGAGCAAATCTTCTGAATCTGAGATCCATATACAAACAAATACAATTTCTACACACCAGTACCAAAGCACCTCAAAAATGTGATCTAGAGAGGCACTTGGGTGGCTCAGTTGGTTAAATGTCAGACTCTTGATTTCAGCTCAGGTTGTGATCTCTGCTTCATGAGATAGAGCCCTCCATCCGCCTCCATGCTCAGCAGGGAGTCTGCTTAAGATTCTCTTTCTCTCTGCCCCACTCTCTTACTCAAAAAATAAATCAATCTTCAAAAATGTGATCTAGACATGCTATTTATAATGGCAATAAAACTGTAGTGTCTGAACTGAACTTGAGAATCAGTGTAACAGGGGAAGTACAACATTTTGTATGGCAAAAATTACCTAAATGAAGGATATTAAATATGACTTGATAAATAGAGATACCATGTTCATGGATAGGAGGACTCAGTGGCAGAGTTGTTAATTCTGCTTTCAAATTAATCATTATGTTGAATGCAATCCTGATCAAAATCTTAGGATTTTTTGAGACTTGATCAACTGCAGTTGACCTTTGAGCAAAATAGATTTGGACTGTGTGAGTGTACTTATACATGGATGTTTTTAATAAATATAGGACTGTAAATGTATCTTTTCTTCCTTAATAGGCTTATCATTAGGTAAATTTTTCGGAAGTCAAAAATTTGACTTTTGGATGGATTTTGGACTGTGCAGGGAGGTGGGCATCCCTAACCTCTGCATTGCTCAAGTGTCAACTGCAATCCCTAAAATCATATGGAAGAACATTTTGCCTAGAAAGTTTTTGAAGAAAAGCAATATGGAGTTGTCCTACGAGATAAGACTAGTTATAACACATTAGGAATTAAATGTGTTTCATTAATAGTAGAATAAGAAAAATAGATAAATGCAAAAGAATTTGGAGAGTCCAGAAATTACACACTCACGTATGGCAGCACAAATGCATGACAGAAGTAGTAGGTAAATTGTGCTGAGATTGATAGATAAGCTTGGCTTATCTAACAGGAAAAGTAAAATTAGATGATTTTGTCCCACATACAAAGACAAATTCCACTTGTGTTAATAAGGCCTAGATGTGGAAAGCTGAACTTTAAAATCTTCAAAGAGAAAGGATAATGTTTTTATGAACTCAAGATAGCATAAATGTATAAACCATGAGTAAAAACATTGATAAATTTGACTACATTAAAATGAAAAACTTTCATGGTTAATAAAGGTGAAAACAGGCCATAGACAGGAATATAGATTAGCATAATCAGTAAAACCAAAGTATTCAATAGAAAAATGGGCAAAATTGGGGCACCTGGGTGGCTCAGTCGTTAAGTGTCTGCCTTTGGCTCAGGTCATGATCCCGGAGTCCTGGGATCGAGCCCCGCATCGGGCACCCTGCTCTGTGGGAAGCCTGCTTCTCCCACTACCGTTCCCTCTGCTTGTGTTCCCTCTCTCACTGTGTTTCTCTCTGTCAAATAAATAAAATCTTAAAAAAAAAAAAAAAAAGAAAAATGGGCAAAATAATAGAAAAACAGAATATAAAACCTGAATGACCAGCAAACATTTTTTTTTTTTTAAAGATTTTATTTATTTGACAGAGAGAAACACAGCGAGAGAGGGAACACAAGCAGAGGGAACGGTAGTGGGAGAAGCAGGCTTCCCACAGAGCAGGGTGCCCGATGCGGGGCTCGATCCCAGGACTCCGGGATCATGACCTGAGCCAAAGGCAGACACTTAACGACTGAGCCACCCAGGTGCCCCGACCAGCAAACATTTTTAAAGGATGTTCAACCTAATGATTTGTCAGGATCATGCTAACTAAAATAGCTGAAATATTTTGTACTCATCAGTTTGGCAGAAATTGCAAGCAATTGAAGAATTGGTAAGGCTGTAGAGAAAGACTCTCATATACGGTATAAACGAGCAGAACTGCTTTTGAAAGGAACCTGGCCTTTTACCTTCCTCAAATAACCTGCGGAAGTAGATACTGTGCCTCCCAGCAATTCCATTTCCTGATTGTGTCCTCAGAAAAACTTTTTCAGAGATTCACAGTAGCTCATGTGAAAGAATGTTCACTGTAGCCTCGTTTGTAGTGTTCAAAAATTGCAAATAGCTGATAACATAAATGAAATACTGTAGAACAGCTAGAATGAAAGAAATGGAGCTGCATGTATTGATAATAATAAATCTCAAAAAGCTGCATGGTAATGAAGTATCAAATTCAGGCTGCCAGAGGTTAGGGAATAGGATCAGCAAGGAGTGGCTAGGAGGCTTCAGGATGTCAGAAGCAAAATACTAACATTTAAGAAAATGGTGGTGGATACAGTGGTGTTCTTTATATGAGGCTATTTAATTTCTGTGAAATTTCTGTGATGACAGAAGTCTCCCAGCTGTGCTGTCTGAGATAGTAGCACTTGTAATGTGGCTGGTGTGACTTGAGGAACTGAATTTTTTTTTTTTAAGATTTTATTTATTTATTTGACAAACCAAGAGAGATCACAAGTAGGCAGAGAGGCAGGCAGAGAGAGAGAGGGGGAAACAGGCTCCCTCCTGAGCAGAGAGCCCGATGTGGGGCTCGAACCCAGGATGCTGGGATTATGACCTGAGCTGAAGGCAGAGGCTTAACCACTGAGCCACCCAGGTGCCCCTGAATTAAATTTTAATAAAATTAAAAATTCAATTCCTGAGGCACCTAGGTGGCTCAGTGGGTTAAAGCCTCTGCCTTCAGCTCAGGTCATGATCTCAGCATCCTGGGATCGAGCCCTGTATCAGGCTCCTTGCTCGGCAGGGAGTCTGCTTTTCCTTCTCCGACTCCCCCTGCTTGTGTTCCCTCTTTGTCTCTCTCTGTCAAATAAATAAATAAAATTTTTAAAAAATTAAAGTTAAATACCTGCTTGTGACTCATGCTATTGTGATGAACACTGTTGCTCTATGCCTTTAAGTTAATAGTGATCCAAACCTACATTTATTTAAAAAAAAAAAAAGAGCTATTCAGTGACTTTGCAGTTTTGCCTCCTCACAAACTCTTGGAGATTCGCTTTTGAAGTAATTAAGTACTGAAAAATGAGTGGCTTAAGACAAGTGTTTTACAGATTATTTTTCTTTTTAAAATTTATATGATTCCTGACTGACTTAACTGATAGTTAATGTTCAGAGTATGAAAATATGGAGAGTAAGGGGTCCCTGGTTTCTGAGTATCCTGTAGTGAGATTTTGGGTGGCGAGGATAAGGATACCTTGTAACATTGTTTTTACTAGGGGAAAAATTGGAAATAACCCCAATTTCCATTAATAGAAGAGTGGACCCAAGAAAATGTGGCCTATTGGTAGAGTACTATTCAGTACTTAGATGGAATGAAGCAGAGGTGATATTCAGATATTTAACTAGTATGGTACCAAAAATCAGCCAGTAAGAATGGTATCAACCATGGTCCTTCATTGTCTGCTGTACGCTAATTGCTGAACCCCCGGTGGTCCTGGGAGAGTTGCTTCGGGTAATGGCTGTTTATTAATTACTGTAGATGTATTCCTTTTAAGAAATGATTAGTACTGGGGCGCCTGGGTGGCTCAGTGGGTTAAAGCCTCTGCCTTCAGCTCAGGTTATGATCTCAGGGTCCTGGGATCGAGCCCCACATCGGGCTCTCTGCTCAGCAGAGAGCCTGCTTCCCCCTCTCTCTCTGCCTGCCTCTGCCTACTTGTGATCTCTCTCTCTCTCTGTCAAATAAATAAATAAAATCTTTAAAAAAAATGATTAGTACTATCAGAATTTGGCATATGTGGTAATTATTAATTTCTTAATATGCATCAACATGGGGTGGTTACAAGAACATATTGAGTGGGAAAAAAAAATAAGATGCAAATACCTCCGTGTACTAGTTTCCTAGGGCTGCCGTAACTAAGTACTGCAAACTGCATGGCTAAAAACAACAGAAATTGATGTCAGAGTTCTGGCAATTAGAAGTTCAAAGGCAGGGTGTCAGCAGGACCAAGCTATCTCTGAAAGTCCTAGGAGAGAGATCTTGCCTATTCTTAGTTTCTGGTGGCCAGTCCTTGGTGTCCTTGGCTTGCAACTTCTGTGTGTCTGTTGTGTCATGGCCTTCTCTCATGTGGGTGCCTGTTTCTGTGTGTGTCCTCCTCCTCTTCTAGGGACACCAGTCATATTGGTCCTCCTCTTCTTCTAGGGACACCAGTCATCCTAACCCAGTATGATGTCATCTTGGTTATGTATTTATGAAGACCCTGTTTTTTTTGTTTTTTTTTTTTAAAGATTTTATTTATTTATTTGACGGGGGAGAGAGAGAGATTACAAGTAGGCAGAGAGGCAGGCAGAGAGAGAGGGGGAAGCAGGCTCCCTGCTGAGCAGAGAGCCCGATGCGGGGCTCGATCCCAGGACCCTGGGACCATGACCTGAGCCGAAGGCAGAGGCTCAACCCACTGAGCCACCCAGGCGCCCAAGACCCTGTTTTCATGTAAGATCACATTCACAGGTTTTGGATCACATGAATTTGGGGGGATATTCTTCAAACCAAGACACCATGGTATTGTTTTTATAAACTAGCAAATACACAAAGGAACATCCTCGGTTTTGGAGAGGGTATGTGTACCTATAAAGCATTTGAAAGGGACTGGAAAGGTATACACTAAACGCAAGATAGTGGCTGATTAGTGGTTGATAGTGTATTCCCTCTTTGGGGGAATAAAATGGGATTTATATCTTTAAAAAAAAGGGGAAATGTTAACAGTTAATGTCAATTGTGGGAGTATGGAGGTTAATTATGCTTAGCCTTTATAAACACACTTGATTTTTTAAAGAGTTGATATTACACTGTTACTGTACTCTAGTATATAAACATTTGGAAGAGATATATTCGATAAAACCAAATCTATATGGGGGAAAAAGCTCAGTAAAAGACTAGAACAAGCAATTCTCCTATCCTTTTCAAGAAGGAAGACATTTTCAGATCCTTGAGAGGTTTCCTTTTGCATATTTTTTGAGTTAGTTGACCATGAAATTGTGTAATCAGGATACCAGTCTATGACTATTAAATTGTATGTCTGAATATTGAATACAAGAACTGGGGAATTGTTTTTGTAAGAACCAGTTATTTTAAGTTCTAAATAGGTCAATGGCTACAGCTAAGTTACCAAGAAATATTTTCTATATGTTCCCCATTATGCATTGCTGTCCCACAGGAAGCTGTGTGAGCTTTATGACTAGTTATTTGTAATTTTTCTTAAACACAACCAGAATTTCTAAACAATAATACATTTTTCACAGGAAGAAAAGAAAGTTTTATATAAAGACTAAATTGGATTTTTAGTTTTTATAGTAACATTGTAAGTTTACTATGTGGATACCATCTAAATATTTGTTGAATGTTAAATGAATGAGACTACTTTTATTCAAAACATTTCTTCCATCTAGGTATATAATTGACACACACAAGCAGATGTTAAGAACTAATGACCTCTTTCAAATAAGGATGGCTTATGATAACTTATTTCTAAATAAAGGAGCTGAGAGAAGAGAAACTGAACTAAACTCAAATATGTAACCTTTAAAAAGAGACGTTTCTCACTAGTAAAGTTGCCTAATGGGTATCCTATGTTAGTATTTACTTGGAGACTTAAGAGCATTGGTTCTAAAACTTTTTGGTCTTTACACTTAAAAATAATTGAGGACACCAAATAGTTTTTTTTCTGTGGGTTTTAGTTTTGTACAGTTGCCATACTAGAAAATAAAACTGAGATATTTAAAAAATATTTAATCAGGTCATTTAGAAAGAATAGTTATTATAATAAACCCCAGTACATGTTAGCATCAATAATATATTTTTATGAAAAATAACTATTTTTGCCAAACAAAAATTTAGCAAGAAGAATGACATTTACATTTTTGCCAGTCTCTTTAATGAATTGCCTTAACAGAAAATTGATAGAGTCTCATGTCTGCTTCTGTATTAAAATTGTTACATTATCAGCCATGGTATGTGCCACCTGAAAAACTCAACTACATACTCATGAGAGAATGAGAGTGGAAAATAATACTTTGATATTATCATGAAAATTGTTTTGGCTTTGAGAATTCTCCGCAAGTGTCTGTCCCAGGACCACATTTTGAGAAGTGGTGCCTTAGAGAGTAAGTCAGAGGGACTGACCACTTCACCGATCCTTGTAAAGATTCAACTGGCAAAACCCATTGTTGTAAATTTTTTCAACTATTATTTGTTTTACACGTTAGGTTATCTCTTCTACTTGATGATGGCCATCCTTAGTCATGAATCCAGGGGGATGCTTACACGTTTACATTTTTTACCTCACAAACAGTATTCAGCTACCATTTAGTAGGCATTTGCAGTATGCCAGGCTCTGAGTGGAGACTGCAGAACGTGTCAGGGTTGGGTTATTTGTAATGGGGGTACTAGGTGACTTGGGACTCTTGCCAGATAGTTGAACTGAGTGAAAATCTCTTGTGGGGGCACTCGTGTGCACTTGCATGAAGTTGAACACATATCTCTACTTTTTTTATTCTTTTGGTCTGTTTCTATACCCCTTTTCTCATTCCTCATTTTATTTGACTTTTTTGGGGGGCAGATTTACCAGAGAAATGTCTATTTTAATGATTTTTTTTAGAAGAACTGAGATACAACCATATTATTTAGACTTAATTTTATTTTTCTGACTTCATGGATTATGATTGTGGTTGGTTGTTGCTTTTGGATTTTGGTTGGTAGTCCTTATTCTCCTCCTGAATTCCTCGATCTGTCATTTTCTCTTGTCACAGTGGAGAGGATGGGCAGCTAAGTACTTACATGTGTGGCGGCTTGTTTTTTCCCCCCAGAAATGGTGCATGAGCAGTTCATGTTGACTTTTTGTGTACTTCCAAGTCTTTGTATACTTGTGTGGTAGTTTCTCTGGGTATAGAATTCTAGAATCACAGTCCATTCCTCAGAAATGTATGGACATTGTTCTCTTGTTATGCAGATGTATAGTGTTTAGGATGAGAAATCTAATGTTGGTTTGTCTCTCTTTTGTTGACAACGTGCTTCTTCCATGTGGGAGCCAATAAGATTTTATTATATACTGTAAATTCAGAAGTTTTACCAGAATATTTTTACTTTTTTTCATTATTTCTCTTCAGAATGTTGGAATCTTTTCCTCTTCTCAACAAAACTTTATCCTATTACTGATTTTTCTGTTTTCCTTCTAGTCTGTACTTTCTGGAACTTTTATTTATTTTTTTATTTTTATTTTTTTTTTTTTTAAATATTTTATTTATTTATTTGAGAGGAGAGAGATCACAAGTAAGCAGAGAGGCAGGCAGAGAGAGAGGGGGAAGCAGTCTCCCTGCTGAGCAGAGAGCCCGATGCGGGGCTCGATCCCAGGACCCTGAGATCATGACCTGAGCCGAAGGCAGAGGCTTTAACCCACTGAGCCACCCAGGCGCCCCGTGTACTTTCTGGAACTTTTATTAAGGAGACATTAGGTCTCTACTTTTCTCTCATACTTTGTCTTTTTGCCTATTTATCGCTGTTGTCTGAGCGAACTTTTCAATTTAGTCTTTTTTTTTTTTTAAGATTTTATTTATTTATTTGACAGAGAGAAAGAGATCATAAGTAGGCAGAGGGGTAGGCAGAGGGAGAGGAGGAAGCAGGCTCCCTGCCAAGCAGAGAGCCCGATGCGGATGCGGGCCCAATCTCAGGACCCTGAGATCATGACCTGAGCCAAAGGCAGAGGCTTTAACCCACTGAGCCACCCAGGTGCCCCTCAATTTAGTCTTTCGAATCACAAATCTGTACTGTCCAGTTTTTGTCTCTCTCTGATGTCCATGTTACATATCTGCTGTGAAACTGCACCAAAACTTGTTTTCGGCGCCTGGAGGTGAGCGCCAGAGCTTCCTGCTCCCAGTAACCAGAGCAGAACATGGCGCCGATCTTCTCGATCTGACTTAATTTGTGTTCTTGGCTTTTCCTGAACACAAGCATGAAGGTTTTCTGTGGTTGTTGGGAGAGCTCTACTTTTCAAGAGACTCCTCAGTTTTCCTATTTTCACTTTTTCCTATTCTTCTATCTTGCCTTTGTGCTTACAAATAAATCTCCTTTTTTGTGTACTAATGATATCCTTTTGTTTTCCAGATTTCTTTTCTTTTCTATTTAAGAAGGAAGGAGGAAAGAGAAGTGAACACCTCAGCACTGTTTTGCTATCTTGAACTGAAAGTCTCACGATTCACTTTTACATTGTTTTAACTCACCTTTAGAGCAAAGCCGTGGCTTATCAGAGATTGTAGACATAGATAATCCTTTTTTCCCTAAAGCAGTCATATTTACTTAAACTTTTCTTCCCCATTACAGATATTAAAAAATATTAGTTGGTATTCAGAACGGGTTTTAACTGAAATCTCACTGGGGAGTCTTCTGATACTGGTTGTAATAAGAACCATTCAGTACAACATGACAAGGACAAGAGTAAGTATTCCATAGCAGTTATTTTTATCTTTATGCATATAGTACAATTGGGCCTGTAGTTTAAAGCAATCTCAATATTTAGAGAACTAACATTTTCATGAAATACGGTAAAAAGAAAATGTATGTATAGTCACTGAAATACATGATCTTAAAGTAATGCATATAGTGTCTGTTTCTTAATATTTAATAGATTGTGTGGATTAGAGATATTTTACATGAAACAAAATGGACAGTGGGGCATATTTAGGTAAAAGACGTCTGTGCTAGACCATTAAAACTGATTTGCCCTTTAAAAGCAGCAACAACAAAGCGTCTGAAGATAGGAGCACAAGGAAATACGAATTCAAATGGAAAAGAAAAGTAGAACAAATACTTTAAAGACTAAAAGGAAATTTTAGCTGCGTTGTATTTGCAGGACCTGGGAGCAAATTTCGGTTCCGCTCGATAGAGAAGTAATACACAGCATTCGTAGCTCAGAGAGATGGTCAAGTTTATTATATAATAAGGCTAACGTGGATATACGTCCACGATCTCTTATCTCTTACCTGAAACTCTAGGAGGCAGACATGTTTGAGAATGGAGGATTTTTTGACTTCAGAAAGATGATTATGGGGGTGCCTGGGTGGCTCAGTCATTAGACATCTGCCTTCAGCTCAGGTCCTGGGATTGAGCCCTTTGCCGGGTTTCCTGCTCGGCAAGACGCCTGCTACTCCCTCTCCCACTCCCCCTGCTTGTGTTCCCTCTCTCGCTGTGTCTCTCTCTCTAAAATAAATAAAATTTTAAAAAGAAAGAAAGAAAGATGATTATGGCATATATGTCACAGTCTATGTAATCGTGAGGTTCTGGAGCAGCACACTGTACTTAAGCATTAATATTTCTGCAGTGAAATAGTCTGATATGCACCGGGCTAGGGATAATGAAGACCACAAATAGCATCATAGTCTTTTGCACCAGATGTAACTTCCACATGTGCAGTGAAAAAACAGAATTTTCAGGATTTTAGAATGAGAGAAAAGAGATCGTGGACCTGAACTCTCTAAAAATCAGTGACAATTGAGTTTACATTTGCTTCCACTTGACCGTGCTTGAAATGTAGGGAAGACTCGATGTCTGTTTTCACTCTTCTGTTTCCTTTCAGGACAAGTACCTTCACACCAACTGTCTGGCCGCTTTGGCGAACATGTCGGCCCAGTTCCGTTCTCTCCATCAGTATGCTGCCCAGAGGATCATCAGGTAAATAGGAGCTTTAAGAGAAATACTGCGTTTTGCTTTTTGGCTGACCCAGTGGAATGGGTACTGTGGTGGTCCCTTTTTATTGTTACGCACAAGGAATATCAAATTTTCCTGCTTAATATTTATCACCTTCTTGTTTAGTTGAAAATACCTTGTCCTGCTTTTTTTTCTAACCCAACTTCTTGATCGAAGTTAATTGGATTTACTTTTCCATCTTTTCATAAAATCTAATTTTAGTCTTTGTGTGTTAGCATTTTACAGAGGAGCAGGTATATTTCTTAGTAATGCAAACTAAATCTTCGCCTATTTGCAGAGCATCACATTACACAGGGTAGCTGTGTTTGTTTTAGAGAATTCTTTTAATAGCCGTTTACTGTTATATCACTTTCCTATTACTGTCATAACAAATTACGACAAATCGGTGCCTTAAAACAACCCAAATTTATTACACAGTCTGTAGATTAAAAGTTCAACACAGGCTACAGTCCAGATGCTATAGGGCTGGATTCCCTTCTGGAGCCTGTAGAGGAGAACCTTTTCCTTGCCTTTTCCAGCTGCTAGAAGCTGCAGCCTTTCTTGCCTCCTGGCCCCTTCCCCCACTGCCAGAGGCAGCAGCAGTAAGGTGTTGAGTCCCCCTCACAGCTCGTCCTCTCATCGTCTCTGGGGCCCTCTTCCACTTCGAGGATCCTTGTGATTGCTTGGCCCTCTCCCGGTAACCCAGGCTCATCTACCTATCTCACGGTCCATGGCTGAATCACAACCACAGGCTACATAAGGCACAACCTTTTGCCACATAAGGCAACTCAGCCACAGGTTTGGGGGGCTGGGAGGTGGATGTTTTGGGGGTAATCATTATTCTGCCTGTCACAACATTACCAGAAGCTCCCTCCTGTCCCTTCTCCACCCTTGGCCAAAGATAGGCTCTCTAAGGTAGGAAACCTAATTAACATATGATGAATGAATATCATTTGTATGATTTTTTTTTTTTTTCTTAACACGTGTGGGTACTTTTTGGTCTTTAAGGTAGATTGTTGTAGTGGCTCTCAAGTAGAACATTTGTTTCATAAGTCAGTGAAGTCAGATTGTTTCTTCTGGGTCTTGCTTTTGGGGCAATGCAGTTCTGATGATTAGGTCTTGTGTTGCAGTCATTGGTGGTGACCGCAAGTCCACATTGCTTTTAAACTCTGATCTCACCTTCCATCCATTGGTTAGAGATGCTCACTGACCTGATCTCATCTTTAACAGTTGCTCAGCATTAACTTATGTTCTTGGTCTCTATATTTATCCTCAGAATTTAGCAGAGGATATTTCCAATGACTCACTGTTTAATTTAGATCTGGTCTTAATACTATATTGGATTACTTTTTGGGTTTGTACTTTGGTGATTGTCTATTTGACTAAAGTCGTACTAACACTACCGTGATGACTTAAAGCACAAATAGCATCTCCTCATACCTCAGATTCTTCCAGGTGTTCTGAAGAGTCTTTGGTTTCTGAATATTAATTTTTGTTACTATGCTATAGCTCAGAGATTTAATGAGAGAGATTTAGTGATACTGTGCTGTTTTGCGGTGTATTTTTGTGTGTATGTGGAACTTCATAGTAGTTTGGGGAGGTTTCAGTACAGAATTCGTTTTCCTCAATGGATACACCAACATTTGACCTGTTCAGTAT
This sequence comes from Procyon lotor, assembly GCA_028646535.1. Classification (NCBI taxonomy): domain Eukaryota; kingdom Metazoa; phylum Chordata; class Mammalia; order Carnivora; family Procyonidae; genus Procyon; species Procyon lotor. The sequence continues at coordinate 17,755,475 of CM053616.1, forward strand.
GAAATTGGCAAATTAGCTGGTTTACAATTTAGGTTCTGATAACATGTGTCAAGCAAGATCAAATAAAAATGTTCTAGATATGAGAGTTGAAAAGCAAATAAAATACTGTGCCCAATTTTCTGTCTATGATGAATAAAGCAGAAAACCAGTTATACTTGGAGAGATAAGAAACAGAATTTAGATTTGTATTTTAGGATTATTCAGGTCAAGTTTATCATCAATAAGGAATACTACTTTTCTTGATGTTAATGGAGTTTTAGTTAGCATTGGATTAGTGAGGAACTGTGTTACACCCTGCAAGGCATATCCAAGTTAGTTGTAAAAATTCCTGCCCTCAGGTAGCTTGTATCTCAGTAGCTGAGATAAGACAAGGACATACATGCACACAGCAGAATGTGGTACGTATTAGAATGAGAGAAAAACTCCTCAGATGAGGGTGAGTGGGTGGTGAGATCACATCTCTCTGAGAAATCCGGCAAAGTGACTAGAAAGAGATGACTCTCGAGATTGGCCTGATGGGGAAAAGCACCAACCAGGACACCACAGAATGGGGGGGGGTGTGATAAGGGCATTCTATTTGGAAAATAACCAGTCCTGTTCAGACGGCATGTTGTGGACCTGTGTAGGGATTAGGGGAGAAAAGCCTGGAAGAACGAGCTGGGGCAGCCTTGTGGAAGGTTCTTAACTATTAGATACACAGTTTAGAATAATGGAAGGAATTGAGAGAAAAGAAGACCTGAGCTCCAGTCACAAAAAAGACACTGAATGAATGAGTTGTAAATAATTGGATTTTAAAACAAACAATCGAATGTAAGTTTCTGGCCTCATCAGCTTCAGCAGCTGATGTCAGTATGCTTCGTTTGTCCCATGGAGGGCTGGAAGTTCTGACAAGTTTCCAAGTGCTGCCGGTGCTCCTGCTTCAAGGGGCCACACCTGAGTAGCCCTTGTGGCTGGGACATCTTCATCATCCAGGAGGGGAGAGAGCCCTGTTAGAAATGCGAATATCAGCCCAGCTTTCGAACTGCTGAATCAGCGTCTTCACTGTAACAAGATCCCCGAACGATTTGTGTGCACGCTAAAGGTTGGAAGACACTCTGAGTTCAGACCTGGAAATCAAGATTTATCCCTGTAGAAAACACTTACTTTGAATTGGAAATGGGGGCCGACTTTTTTTCATCTTGAGGAAACTCATTTTCTACTAAATGTTTGTGTTTAGGGTGTAGGATCGTAAAGTATGCTGAGGAATGCCTAGCAGGAACTGTTTAGATACACAGATTTATTATAGCAGTGCAACTCAAGATTCACCAGATGCTTCAGTAACTCCTTCAAGTGAGAAGTAATCAGTTTCATATACACATTTTCTAAATCCTGCTTTAGGAAGAGACCACACAGTTCTGTATCTGTCAGTTGCAAAACCTAGAAGAGCCAATATTTCCTGTGATCTTCAACAAAATGCAAAATAGAGTAACATGTTACATTGCTGTGAAGTAGGGTGTGAATAAAGCTTCCGAAAGCTGCTGTAGCTGGACATAAATGGAAGGAATGATTTCATGTGGTTTCTGTGCTATTGTTTCATAGTCAATGACAATGTATCTTCTATAAACTCTTGGTATTCTAGAAAAATCTCAAACATCAATGATTTGAGTTTTGTTCACCTATAAAGTCTTTTGAATATTCTGTTTAAGTATGAATATTTGGTTATTATTTGGGATTATGCTTAATTAAAAACATTTATAAAGAGTAGATGATATGCAAAGGGTTGTCAAGGATTACAAAGATATTACTTACTTCCTGCCCTTAAGACTTTCTCTGCTGCCCCCACCATCTCCCCGACTGGCTTCTTCCTCTGACTTCGCCTTCACCTTTGTCTCAATATGTAACTTTCCTTCAGTATTTCATGCTACATTGGATTTTTTTCTTCTCCCTCTGCTCATTTTCCCTAGGAGTTCACATATATGCCCGTGACTTCACCTGCCAGGCCTTTTGTACAGAAAACCATCCAGATCTCCAGTCACAGTCCTTTTTCCTGAGGCAGGCAGTACAGTTTGGTAGTTAAGAGCACAGACCCTGAGTTGGGGATCCCAGCTCTAAAACTTAACCTGCTGTGGAACCTTGGAGAAGTTACTTGACTTCTCTGTGCAGCAGCTTCCCTGTGGTAAGACAGGGTGACAGTAGTTGTTCTCTCAGTGGATGTGTTGGGGGTTAAGTGAAGTTAATATTTAATTAATAATTAATAATTAATAACACAAACTTTACTAACTTCACTACCCACATATCCCACACTTACCTCAAACTGTTATCAAATTGAAAACAACTCATTTTCAAACCTGCTCTTCCTTTTAAATTCCCTGTCGTAGGTAATAGTGTAATGGTCCTCATCCCCGCCACCTAAGTTACCACGCCAGAACCCTACAAGTAATTCTCCATCATTTCTCTCTTTCTTTGAAATGCTATATCAGTTGCGCCCGGGAAAAGTTCTGTCTGACTCTGCCCTTGAAACTTGCATTCGTCCGTGCCCCGGGTCCTGCCTCCACCACTCCTGCCTTGGTTCGCATGTCCACCATCCTCACCCGGGCTGTGTCACTAGCCTGCCTGATCCTTTGCCTCCTTACCTGTCCTGCCACGGCCGGCCTCCGCACTGCTGCTTCCATTTGAAAAGCATATCTGATAAAATGACTCTCCGTGCTTAAAATCAGTCCGTGGCTTCCCTTTGCCAGAGGTTACAGTTCAGCCTCCTTAGAGCAGCGCCGCTCAGCCATGGTGGCTTCTGTCCCTAGGGGACATTTGGTAATGCCTGGAATAAGGTTTTATTTTTTCACTGTTTTGCGGGGTTTTTTGGTTAGTGTGGTTGGGGGTTTTGGCAGGGGGTGGGGGTTGCTGCAACTTGGGGCGGAGGTTGCTACTGACATCTAGCAGGTAGAGCCCAAGGATATCCTATAATAATACACAGGACAACAGAGAATCACCCGCCCAGAATGTCAGTAGTGCCGAGGTTGAGGAAGCCTGCCTTGTAGTAAATCATGGGGTCCTGCCTTTTGCGCCCAGTCTTCCATCACTCCTTGTAGTGTACTGGCAGGTACCTGCTGCTCTGACCTCACCCAGGCATTGCAGTTCCCTGCCCTTTCACAGCCACACTTCTATGTCACAATAAAACGTAGTCTGGACCTGGAAAAAAAGTTGAGGCGGCTCTTGGTATCTCCTCTTCCTTCTGTAGAGTGTTTTCCACCAGCTTCCTGCCCCTCTCTTATGTTTTACCTTAAACCTGTAAAGGCCAATCTCCCACCATGTCCCACCCCCTTCCACCCCCCTCCCACCCCCCTATTCAGTTTCCCTATTCAGATTACAAAGAGGAAGAACCCAATGGCCTGATTTATTGCTTCATAGAAGTTCTGGGTCACAGTCAGTCTCTGGGCCAAGAGCAGGAGCAAGGGGCCAGGAAAGGAGAAAGTTACCTGTTGAAAAATGTGGCTTCTCCCAGAGGTGGGTGTTGCAGAGAGAGAACTGAAACGTCTTGACCTGACCAGTATAGGTACCTGTGGCTCATGGGCCTAGCCTGAAGTTGCACGTCTTGTTGCTTAAGCAGAGTAGCAATTACTGGAAAGAAAAGATTTGTGCTATACTTCTTGGCATTCCTTTATGGAGATCAGTTCTCAACAGGCACACCGTAGACTTGTAATAAGTACTTAGTGACTGATTCTTAGAAGGTGGGCTGGCGTCTGAGATTTTAAGCTTAGTTCTTGCAGCCTGATTCTGAAACTTTATTTAAGTCCATTGGTCTTGGGCTACATTTTGCACATGCCCGCTGCTGCTCGGAGCTAAGGAAGTTGATGACCGAGCGTTGAAAGTGTTCTAGTCTTTCAAACCTCTTGACAATAAAATAATGCAAAACATAGGTTAGATTTTTAATTATGACTCTTTAATAGTACAGAGGGAGGGGTTTTTTGGGGGGGTAAAATCTAATCATGTAATTTGAGAATTTAAAAATTCCTCAATCCATGATTTATGCTTTTACTTTTTCTTACCATTTACAGCCACCAGTAATGAACATAGACTCTTGCAAATTCTCCTCCTCTGTCTGTCTAACCAACCCCAAGCTGTCAGTTTATGTAAGCTTCCTTGTTCTGCTCTGCATGTGTGGCAATAGACATTTTAGTCACCCAGCATTCTTCTGAAGAATGCAAAAACCGGGTTGGTTATTTAACTCTGAGTGGTTAGCTCTTGTGTTTTGGACAAATAAAGATCTTTCAGGGGCGCCTGGGTGGCTCAGTTGTTAAGCGTCTGCCTTCGGCTCAGGTCATGATCCCAGGGACCTGGGATCGAGCCCCGCATCGGGCTCTCTGCGCAGCGGGGAGCCTGCTTCTCCCGCTACCATTCCCTCTGCTTGTGTTCCCTCTCTCTCGCTGTGTTTCTCTCTGTCAAATAAATAAAATCTTTAAAAAAAAAAAAAAGATCTTTCAGAATGGCTCATGGAATCAGAGGAAAATAGTTTGCTTTTAATAATGCTTCCTGGTATTACCTTACCACATCAGGCTTCCTCACCACTCTCCCCACTGAATTACGTTTTCATGGAATGATTTTTTTTTTCTGAACCAGACAATACACTGAACTGAAAACATACAGGAGAATATTAAGAAGCAAATGGTCTGTTGTTGGGGTGAATTTATATTAACACAACATAAAATACTCATATAATATAGTACTATAATATAACATATAATACTATATAATATAGTAGCCTATCTGGTTATCTCTCTTGGTTATGATATTTCAGGAGGATGGTCTTACTTTTAAAATAAGGTCCATTTAATGATAAGTTCACACCTCTTACCTTCAGTATCTCGCCACTTGTTTCTTTTTTGTTACATTTAAGGCTAGTTAAAAGACTGGAGACTTATATAGTTTAGGGCGTTGGTGCTGCACAACCAGCAAGTGTTCTAGATTAACAGTCCGTGTTCCTTCCATGGCACTTGGCAGAGCAAGACCCACGAAGCATTGTCTCCGCGGGTAATTCACCTGGAGTCATGTATCCAAGCTGCTGGGGTTTTCTTAAACAGATGGTTCTCTGCCATAAGGAGACCAATCCCTTGTTGATCATTCCATTTACCACTTTTACCCCTCATTTAAACTTCCAATAATATAGTTAAATACATAGAGTTACAGTTGCAAAGACTGTGCAAAGTCTTTTTTTTTTCTCTTTCTTTCTTTCTTAAACCTGCCAGTTGAGGAAGGTATGGGTGTGTTGAGGTCCTGCGGATATTACCCTGGGAGGTGAACATGGAAAAGAGGACAAGAACTGTGTATCTTTCCGCCCATGACTCTTAATATTTTTCTTCCACCTAATCCTTGACATTAGAATTTATTTTTAATCCAGTAAGTACTTACCAAGCTTTTGCTGTGTGCCTGCCACTGCTGAAGTTCTCTTTGAGCTATTTTACATTTTAATTTCAGACTAATGCCCTTCATTGTACCTAAAATATATGGGTTTTACTTTTCAAATCTTTAAAAAGATTTTAGTTTTACTTTTCAGATCTTTAATTCAGTTTGTATCCTTATCATCTGATATTATTGTAGTCAGGAAATTATTTCTTGAGGGAAGGAACTTTATGATGTTAAGGGCTATTATAAACAGTTCGGTTCTGTTCTGAAATCCTGGTGAGTTCTGTTTTCCATCCCGAAAATAGCGTATGTACCCTTCGGGTGAGTTCTCTGAGAGTTATCGGAGACTTGCAAAATCTTTAACAGCTCTCTTTTTTCTATTACAGTATTATGACATTTTTGAAATAATTTAACCTAAAAATAAATCTGAATAACATCTGCAAAAAAATTTCTTGCTCTCTGTTAATATTCCTGGATTCTGAATCCTTGCCCAAAGAATCCTCACATTGCCTATATTTCCCAAATATTTCACTAAATGAAAACCACTGAATATAGAGAGTCTTTAAGGATATGTTTTATTTTACATTGGTTGGAGGTCTGAGCAATAGTTTTACAGTGGAAGTACTTCTATTAAACTTACATGATTTATTTTAAAAGACAAAATTAAGTGGTTTTTGCCTAATGCCTTGGCAATAAAGAACTTCCAGCTTCTCCATTGCTTTGGACTTTGCCGATCTTGTTTGATCTTGGCATAACAGTAGCCAAGAAAGGAAGGAAAAATGTTTTGCCTTGAAAATCTGGCTTCCTGCACTTCCTACAGTTCGTGGTACTTTGAAGGTAACTAAACTAAAATCTGATGTAGTTTGCTTTTTAGTTTAGCCTTTTCTTAAGAAGTTACCTTGAGAGCACTTAGCTCCCAGTTGAAAATCTATGGTTCCAGTAGAAAATTTCTATCAGAGATTGCTAGTATTTTACAATAAGACTGTCTCAATAGACTTGATGGGACATGTGAAAACTTCATAATTGGCTTAATTTCAGTTTAGACTGCTGGCACATTCAAAATACCAACTTTTAAAGTAGCATGGCCCACATTTATCTGAACTTTTCTTGTAAGTACAGACTTTTAGGAACAGAATTGTCACATGGGAAATTAAACATTGGAATAACTTGCATAGACCTTTATAGAATGTTGTAGTCATATTGTAGAGGTAATGGGGAGAGTTCATACTTTGTCCTTTAGCCATGAATTATTAAGCCCCTATTCCTATCTGCTATAAAGGATCTGAAATTTTTACCCAACTTACAGGGTAACTGATTCGACTGCACAGTTTCATGGGTCCTGGGTAGAGACTCAGTATTCTTGGGTGAGAGACAGAGGACAGCCTATTAACCACAGCAGTGGGAGGAGCCAAAGTATCATTTTCTTGTGTGGTTCCCATGCCTACAGAGCAATGTAACAAAGGTCAGGTGACATCTGTACATGCAGTGGGTTGCATTACAGATGAGGGACCCTGAGCTTTGGAAACCCCAATCTTTTATTATAGGCTTCATGTAAACCTGCCCAACCTTTGCACGGAGACATCCTTAATGTATTTGATAGCAAACAAACTGCCCTCTACTCTAGACGGAAACACTGTCTCCACCTTTCACATCTGTTCGCTCTGCAGACATCCGTGGAAAGATAGTCCAGAGCACAAGGCCATCAGTGCCTCAGCTTTCCAGATGTGTGGGAACTCGAGAGGCCCATGGGAAATTATGTCCCTACAGTCTTTACCTAGTCATGCCTTTCTGTTGCCAGTTGGAAAAGCCCGTCACCGTGTCATTCAGGTAGCTAGCTGATACTGCTTTAGGTTTCGTATGTCACTTGCTAATGCATTGGATTTATGTATCTTAGAAGAGGTAGTAAAGGATTGAATGGCTTCACCAGTCTTGGCTTTGTCATGTGTCATAATGAATCTCCTGCTCAGGTGTCTTTGTCATTAGCACGACCCTTAAACCCTGGTTTCTACTGGCTTTGATATAAACAGAAGATCTTGGTTTTAAACACAAGTCACAAAATGTTAGGTTTGAAAGGACCTTTAAAGAGCATCCAAGGTAAGTTTGCAGGTTTTACACACGGAAATATCGAAACCTAGATTTATTATGTGACTAGTCCAAGGCAACGCTGTGGCCGAGGCAGACGTAGAAAGCATGTCCCTCCCAGTTCCTTGCTTAGTGTTCTTCCCAGAACAAAAGAGAGAAAAGCCGCATGCATTTATGCTCATGTCTTCTCTCCCTCTTTCTCTCCCCTCCTACGTTTTTTAAACATAACCCTGATACCTGGTATGTTATAAAATGCTAAGGCCAGATAAGAAAAATAAAGTGACTTAGAAAGCATTTTCCTTTTGATGAATTGCACACGCTTCACGGACATTTTGTAAAAAGCACCTTTTTCACAACAAAGAACTAAGGGTTGTGTGAGTAGGAGTAATAGGAGTGAACAGAAGAAGTTTCAGAGATTGAGAATGACTCATGTGTCCAGTGGAAGGGCACGCAGAGTCCGACAGTGCAGGGACAGGGCCACACAAGGGGAAAGAGACTGCCTCCTGGGAGGAAGGAGACGAGAGGTGAGGAAAGGCAGCTACTGGAAGGGTGGCGAAGTATTCTCTGTCGCAGACATTAACGACTGCTCCGAGCAGTCACAGTGGTCTGTTTGTTTAAAATGCCTCAGTTTCCTCTTTTACAAGTGAGCATATCCTCCCAGAGCTGTCGAGAGGAATAAATGAGTTATTATACGTGAATCGCTTTACGAATAGCAATCACCAAGGGCTTCATCTTCCTGGTTAAAAGGCAGACAGTGGCAGGTCTTGCTCCTGGTGGCTCAGTAGGTATTTGAATGATGACATTCTGACGCTCTAATTGGATTGAAACAGTTAAAATCTCCTGGTGATAGGTGAGGTAGAAACAGCATGCCATATGGACGCCCACTTCTGGGTTTTCGTACCATTGTTATCTGCCATACACTACGTACTGGGCCTGGTACGGTATTGTTTGTGTTTTCTGATGTGTGGGTGTTGCTATTCCCATTTTAGAAGAAATTAAATCTCAGAGAAATAATTTATCTAAGATCACCTTCCTGGTCAGTGACAGTGTTGGGATTTAAACCTTCATCTGTCTTCTATTGCAGTACTATACTACCTTCCACTGCCAAGTGCTTCGTATAAAGGAAGTTTTAAACTAAAAGCATGTGAATAATCTGTGTACAAGACATTTATTATTATATCCTGTTTTGGGCGAGTTGCTTTCAACCTTCTTAAGCCTGTGATCCCCGTGTTTTTAACAAACCATTGCCGATCTTGGTAGCAGCTGAGAAGATTGGAGGGTGAATTGTGGGGTCTCAGACAGCTCATATCATCTCGCAGCCTTTGTCACTTGGGGTTCAGTGAGAGAATCTCCCTGTGGAGAACGAGATGATTGACAGTTCTCTCCAAGGATGGGGCACAGCCAAAACCTTTCTAACCACATAGGAGAGGAGCTAATTGATGACGAAATTACACATTCTTAGGAACCCTGCTTGAAAAAGATCTGAGGGGCTTTCTGAGTTTGAGGACCACAAATGAAGATGAACATCTGTAGGAACCTGATACAACATGGCCATTAGTGCTGTTTTTCCATCTAAAACGTGCCTATTTTCTTACCTTTATTAGTCAAACATGAAGATTGTACTGAAACATAAGAACATTGTACGTTATTTACTTAACATAATAATGGTACCTTATTACATCATTCTAAATTTCTTAGAATCCCTCAGTCACTGAGATTCTAGACATATTCTGATTCTTCACAGAATATTTCACAACATATGTGATTGTTTTAAAACAAGGGTGGGTATTTGGGGATCGTTTAATCATTTATCAAATATTTTCTATATGTCTGCCCCATGTCAGATATTGTCAGTCATTGGTGATTCCTGTGAGTCACCACACTCTCCTGTCTGGTGTGATGGAACTGAAATTGGAATCCAGGTGTGACCTTAGCCCATAAGGGTTCGTTCTTCTCTTTATGGCCGACCTGGCATTGACAAGTACTGGAGAGAAGGAACAGGTGTCAACTACATTAAACTCCGATTCTCTGTTAGCAAAGAGTCAATGTCTACTCCGTAGAGTTCCCACAGTCTTCTTTCTTGGCTCACACCAATGCAGAGGTTCTCAAGGTGTGGTCCACAGACCACACAGGTTCCCTGGGGCCCAAGCTATTTCTATAATTAGGTGTCATTTGGCACTTCCGCTGTGCTGACATTTTGAACCGGTATCGTAAAAGCAAAGTTGGAGTAAAACAGAAGTCAGGGCAATGGCAGTGAATTGTACCAGTACTCACTGTATTTTCTACAACCACACACTTGCAGTGAAAGGGCGGAAAGCTACTTTTACTTAACGTCCTTGATGATATAGTAAAAAGGATTAGTTGGAATGAATCTTGACCTTTGGATACATGTCTTTGAGATATTTTGTGTGGTAAAACTGATTCATATAAAGCACTTCTACCATATATTGAGCTGTTGTGGTTGTCCTGAGGAAAGTATGTATCTGCCTGTGTTGTGAACTAAACTAGCCACTTTGCGGACAAGATACCATTTTTATGTTAAAGAATGAGTGACAATCTGTGGTCATTTAGACTTGGCAGACATTTTTGTAAAAGTGAATAAAATGAGCCTGCCACTTCAGAGAAAACAACCGCTAGTGTCGGTTGCTAACGATAAAATTGGAACTTAGAAGCAAAAATTAGAATTTAAAAAAACTCATACTGGCATCACGGGTTTGACAGCTTCCTAATAATTAAAGACTTTTGTGATGAGATCGAAGATGATGGTAAAGTGTGGGAGTTTGGGCTGTTGTGTGATGAAATGTATCAACATTTGTAAGCTCTGTATAACTCAACAAACCAAATATTTTTCAGATGACCAAAGCATGAAGTTACAAAATTAAGCATGGGTAAAAAGAGTCATTGAATGTACAAATAGACCAATGGGTCTTAATGCAAAAGGCTCAAAAAACTTCTGTTACTATTTCTGATTCCATATTTTAAGGAAACTACTACTTGAATTTTATTATAGTTACCTAAACAGAATATGTACCATTTTCTGGAAAGGATATTAAAATAATAGTGCTGGAGTGCCTGAGGAGCTTAGTTGGTTAATCGTCTGCCTTTGGCTCAGGTCATGATCTCAAGGTCCATGAACCCTGCTCAGCATGTAGTCTGCTTCTCTCTCTCCCTCTGCCCCTCCCCTTGCTTATGCTCACGTACGCTCGCTCTCTCTCAAATAAATAAATAAAATCTAAAAAAAAAAAAAAAAGTCCTGCCTGTATTCTAAGACTGCATTTTCTTAATATTCTTCAACTAAAGCAAGATTGACTTAAGAAGCAGGAATGAGGATCTATTTTCTGTTAAGCCAGATAGTAAAAAGCTTTTCAGAAATAGAAAATAATGTTGCCCTTCAGACATTTTGTTTTGTTTTCAAAAGGAGTTATTTTTTATTAAATGTTATTTTTGTTAACATGTAATGTGTTAATTATTAGATTTAAATGAATTAAGTATTATATTTCTCATTTTTTAAGTTTTGCTGTAGTTAATGCTTATAAGTATAACCTTGACACAGAAAGTTTTTGGGCCCTTGATAATTTTTTTAGGAGTCTAAAGGGGCTCTGAGGTTACGAACCATTGCTCTTAATACCCTTTCAGAGGATGGGGGAGAGAGAGTGAATATGAACGTGTCTGTATTACAGATTTCCTTGTATATACTTTTAAATACCTACTATTTCTGAATTAATTATACCCTTACTTCCTTCCATCAATATAATCGATAGTTAGCTATGTTTGTATTATTCATGCTTCCATTTAATAAATATTTATTGAGAACGTAGTTATCAAGGGGTTGGAAGGCAAAGAGGATACACAGAATATATAAATCATATTTATTCTCTGTGAGGAGGGCCAGGTCTCTTTCTTTAAAAGTCAGGAGCTGGGAATGTTACTGTACTAACTTGTCTGATAAGTTTGTTGCTCATCTTGCCTGGATGTGGCTGTAAAATATGATCTGGTCGTTTATGGCTGCAAACAAGCCCACCCCAAAACTTAGCTGCTTAAAACAATGATCTCGAATTCTCTCTCCCAGTGCTGCGGATCGATTGGTTAGCTGAGTGATGCTCGCTCGGAGTCCTTCCACACTTGTAGTTAGCCGGCCGCTGGCTTGGATGTCCGGTGTGGCCCAGGCTCGTGACTGGTAGTTGGTGCCAGCCGTCAGCTGGGAGGTGTTGTGTGTCCAGATGTTGACTAGAGCTGCTCATTTGTCTCCGTGCAAGCTTGGTGGTCTCACAAGTTCCCAGAGAGGAAACATCCCATAGATAGCAAATCATTGTGTTGTGTGCCTGAAAGTAATATAATATTTATGTCAACTATAATTAAATTAAATTTAAAAAAAGCAGCCCAAGAGTGACAGAAACTGACCTAGCTCACTTATCCCAGAAAATCACTTTTTACTTCATTTTTTTCTGTCAAAAGCAGGTCACGGGACCAGCCTGGATTCAAAAGGAGATGACCACAAAAGGACATAAACACAAAGAGGCTTGGTTCCTTTGGTAGAATCTTTGGATTCTACCTTTGGATAGTCGCAGGACAATCATAAATTATTCCCCAGTGTGGCTGGGAGAAATGAATGACTACTTTCAGTCTTAAATTCTCGGCTTAAGATCAGTGTTTGGATTTCTCTTTAAAATAGGAAATTCAGCTGAATCCATTCAGATACTGTCTTTGCATTTTTTCCTTTTTGTTTGCTTAATCTACATTTGACATAGATGTTCTCTCCCTTGATTTTTGCCTGCATTCAGTTTCTTTTGTTCAGAAGGAAATGCTCGCTTTCCAGTAATGGTGTCTTTACTTAGGATAAGTGGGCAGAGTTCCTGCCCTGTGAACGCTCACGTCGCTGCACTTGCTGGTCACTGAGTGGTTGATACTGGCCTGATCTTGCCTTCGGGCTGACACAATGTAGAGCAGTGTTACCCTGTGGCCATGTGACGGGCTGCACGTGCACTCTGACAGCGGCAGCCCCAGACGTTCGGTAAAGGGAGATGAAGAGGCCACATTAAATCTGGAGGGCAGAACCCAGAGATGCTTTGGAAGTAGTGTTTGTGCAGCAGTCTTACCGTCTGCAGTTTGTGTGTTTGCTGTGGCTTAGCGATCCGGCTGCAGGAAATTCAACGGGGGGATGCTTCAGCTAAAGCTCCCCTTGGTGGTGCTGTTGTGCCATAAACTTCCAAAGAAAATATTTTTTTGGTGCCTTTTTTATTTTGCAAATGTTTTATTGGACACCTAGGGTACACTAGGCCTTATGCTAGGCGTAGAGGAACCAAGACACAGTTACTATCCACATAGTCTAATCCTGGCTATTCACTTCCCTGACATTTTCTCAAAAGAGGAAAAATAATACCTAATTGAATTTAAGCTAGGCCCATAGCTGCATCTAGACACCCTGAAGGTACTAAGCAATTTGCCTAAAGATCACCTATTCACAAAAATTAGGCTTTTTAAAAGTTATACGAAAGGGAATCAAGTAACGCTTAAATATATTTAAAATGCTCAGTTTCACTCTAATGAGAAAAGTACAATTTAACACTTCCCTGAGATTATGTTTTTGCCTATTGGGTTAAAAAAATCTTGTGCAGTTATATCCAGACACTCTCAGACTGTGCCTGTGGAAGTTTAAATCGGTACAACTCTTTTGAAGAACCGTGTGCTGGTGTCCAAATTGCAAATATATTATTCCTTGACCCAACAGTCATACCTGTATTTGTGCAAAATGACTGTACAAATTTATTTGGGCAGTATTTTTATTTTCGTTGGGTAGTAGTTTTTAATAATAGCGAAAGGGTAGAAGCAACTCAAGTATCCCATCAGTAGACTTATTTATCTATTTTTTAAAAGATTGTTTATTTATTTATTTGACACAGAGAAAGAGAGAGACCGTGAGAGAGGGAACACAGACAGGGGGAGTGGGAGGGGGAGAAGCAGACCTCCCCCTGAGCAGGGGCCAGATGTGGGGCTCGATCCCAGGACTCCGGGATCGTGACCTGAGCTGAAGGCAGACGCTTAAACGACTGAGCCACCCAGGTGGCCCCTAGAGACTCCCTTAAATAAATGTGCTACACTGACACAGTAGGGAGTGTGCAGCTATATAACCAAGTAAGGGTACTAATACAAGGCTCCGAGACATGCGAGGAAAGCATGGAACAGTATGTGTAGTGCATGATTATAAGGATAAATACTGTTATTTGTATTTGTCCTCATTTACATGGAAAAAATCTGGAAGGACACACAAGAAACTGATTAAAATGGTTATGGGGTGAGAGCAAAGCAAGACTTTTCACTGCCTGGGTTTCGTTTCAGACTCTGACTCTGACTCTGACTCTTAATCTCAGCTCAGGTCTTGATCTCAGGGTTTTGAGTTCAAGCCCCACGTTGGACATGGAGCCTACCTTTTAAAAAGAAAAAGGCAACACATACTCATTACAAAAATACAGACGAGCTTGAAGACAGCCATAGTTCCCACTTCTGAGTAATCCTTAGACTAATGCCTTCATATATAACACTCCAGATAATTTTCTATTCATATGTATGTATATGCTTTAAAAAAAAATGTGCTATAGGGTATATAGTTTTGTAAGCATTTTTGTGTATATATCACCTGTGGTGGGAGAGAGAGATTTTTATAGCATGGCTTTAAAATATCATTGGTTTATCCAATAAAATAAATAATGCCATGTACTTGAACATTTAAGTTGTTTGCACTTATGTACACGTACAGCTCTGGAAAGAAAATCCTTGTGCATATATGAGAGTCAGTGTATGAAAGTGACCAGTATCATGCACAAAAGCGAGACCCACCTCTTCCTCTTGCTAGCTGTGCAAATTAAATAAAATGTGGAAAATAACAGTTTCTGTTTTTGTAGCATTGTTGTGAGGATTCAGTAACAATATGGAAACCATTTAGAACAATGTTTAGCATATTTAAATATTAGCCAACCCTCCTTTTCTCCAAATACAGAGCTTGGGAAAATGGTAGATGTGATTCTGAGTGACCATTACTGTTCCTTATTCACGAGCCTCAAAACCCCTCACAGGCATTTGTTTGTAACTTGTCCTTTTGGTGCTGTCCCCTAAAGTGATCCCTGGGCTCACAATAGAAGACTCTTACGGATAACTTGATTGATAGAATTTAGCATGAGGATCTCCCAAGTGAGCCGCTGCAGGAGAATTCTCCGCAAGGAGATGAATCTAGCACCGCTGCCTCCAAATCTCAGGTGTGTCTTGTGTTTCACTAAGTAGCAAGGAACGTCACTTCCCAGCCTCCCTGGGAAGAGCAAGGTCAAATGGCTGACCGCTGCTTCCTTGGTTCCCCTTGCTGAGTGATATTAATAAGAAGACCTGATTGAACTGCTCTGGCCCCACTGGTTGTATGTGGGATTATAGCTGTGTCCATCCACCGCCTCAGGGGCCCAGTCCTTGGTAGTTGCCTTTTGGGGTGCTCACTTCACCTTTTCCCACCTACTTACATTGTACTTAAAAGGCTTTATTTTTGCTTCTTATTCATTGTTATTAGTTTTCAGAATTCATTTCTATTTTCCTTCCTGAGTCACCATTTATAAAGCAATTTCTTCTTTCCACATACTGGGTTTCTTAAAATCAGGTATACTTGATCAAACTGAAGTAGTTCTGCAATACAAATAACGGGACTGAGAACGACTGTTTATTTCTTTTCATTTATGTGTTAATGGATATTTCACAGACCACCTTCACATAAAGGGAGAACTGAAGTCCTTTCTGATAGGCGTTAAAAGGTTTTAATTTTTAGATTATCCAAGAGTGACACCTGAGATGTGAATTAAACATTCCAGAACAAAACCAAAAATGTTTAACTAAATTATCAAATATTTGACACAAGTGTTGCATTCCTTGTATATCTAGAAATCATATGTTTTATGTTAAAATGAAGATTGAAGTAGCTTAAAATGTTGTTTGCAGAAGTCTTTGATTCCTTATGAAGAATAAAAGGTTGGTGTGAGGATTTTCTAGTATTATGTTTTTATATTGCAGTCATGAGATGGAATATTTTTTAATGATTGAAAGATTTTAGGCATTTTTGAAGCCTTTTTTTTTTTTAAGATTTTATTTATTTATTTGACAGAGAGAGATCACAAGCAGGCAGAGGGGGAGGGGGAAGCAGGCTCCCTGCTGAGCAGAGAGCCCAATGTGGGGCTCAATCCCAGGACCCTGAGATCATGACCTGAGCCGAAGGCAGAGGCTTTAACTCACTGAGCCACCCAGGCGTCCTGGCATTTTTGAAGCCTTAACTATTTTTTCTTTCACAGTGACATGTAGTGCTTGCTTGAAATTGTGCTTTTTGTTCCTTCCAGACCATTTGCATCTATTTTGTTGATGTATACTGACCTTATTGTATCCAGTAAGTAATTACTAATCCTGACTGGTCTAGACACTGGTAGTGATGCAAACTTATACCATTTTTTTTTAAGACTTTCTTAAAATTGGGTCACATGCTAAGTGTTATGAAACACACAGTCTCTCTGTTGCAACTTAAAAAATGAAAATAGCCTTTTTAAAAGCTAACTATTGTCATTCCATATATATGTATATAAAAGTATTCACAGCTTGAAATAGTATTTCACTTTTGCCTCTGTTATTCCTTAGATGTTGGTAATGATACTATGCTGTGTTAAAAGAATTTCATCAAGTGTATCAGTCAAATTTAGGTTCAACTGTGAATAATTGAAAAAAACCTGACAATCCTAGTAGTTTAAAGAAGAAAGAATTTTATTTTTCTCCCAATAGAAGTCCAAAGCATGCCTTCAGAGTCTGATGGAGGGAGGTTCTGCTCCAGTAAGTGCTAGTTTTCTTTAGCGGCTAAAACAAATCATCTCCAACTAAACTGCCTAAAGCAACTTAAATGTATTATCCCATAGTTCTCTAGGTCAGAAGTCTGATGTGGCTCAGCTGATGTCTGCCGTACATTTCACAAGGCTAAAACCAAGTTGTTGGCCCTGCTGGGGTATTATCAGAAGGCTATGGGAAGAATCTCCTTCTAGATTCCAGGTTGTTGGCAAAATTCAGTTCCTTGTGATTGTGGAAATGAAGTCCCCTTTACCTTTCTGGCACTCAGCTGGGGACTTCCCTTAGCTTCTAGAAGCCTCTCTCTGGTTCTTGCACAGGGATTCCTAAATCTTAAAGCCCAGTGGCACATCCAGTGATTCTTATGCTTGGAAGCACTGTGATTTATCCTTTTGCAACATCCGACTCTAACCAGAGGGAGTTCTGTGCTTTAAAGGGCTCATGTGATTAGACGGTACACATCTGGATAGTTCGGGATTAGCTATTTTAAGATCTGTAGTCTTAATTACATCTGCCAGTTCCCTTTTGACTTGTATCATTCATTGGTTCCAGGGATTAGGGCATAGACATCTTTGAGGAAATTCCTTTTGGTATGCCTCCACCATCCTTAGGGTCTGATCTTTGTCATTATGGTCCCCGTCGGCATCTAAGTTCGAGCCATGGGATAAGAGGAGGGGACAACGTGTAAAAAGCAAGACAAGGCACCAGGTGACTCTGAAGGAAGATGCCCAGAAGCTGCCATGAAATACTTAAGTCTGGTAAGCCAGAACTTAGTCATGTGACCACATGTAGCAACAGCGGAAGCTGAGAAATGTAGTTTTTATTTACTGCAACATGTGCTCACTAAAAGTCTGTTAGGAGAGAAATGGGTCCCTGGAAGACAGACGGCAGCCCCTCCCCCACCAAGTGCATTTTTCTAATCACTGGAAAATAAGAAACTAGAGGGGATTGCAATAGTGGACCGTGGGAGTGGGGCCACATGGCTTTCTGGGAAGGTAAAGGCCCTTCGGGGCCGACTACAGAGAAACCCCGGAATATGCCATGTTGCTTGACGTAGTCCAGCCTGGGTTTATTCTTCACTCTTGGGTACCTGGCACAGTGTTTTTACAGAGTAAGTTTTAGTAAATATTTTTGGAGTGGATAAAAGTGTTGCTACTTGTGTGACATTCGGAGTAAGATAAGCAGTTTTGTAAAGCTACAGTGGACTTTTTCTTTTAATCCAACTATTTTGTTCAAAGTTTCTTGTTTGGGTATTATATTGAATGCCAGCAAGAAACAGTATATAACCAGTTCATCCATTTTTGCATTAGGTGGGTCCTTAATGCCTACAACATCAAAGTTTCTTTTCTACCTAAAGAAAAGGTGAAAATATAGTTTAGGAATAAATTCTGTTTCAATCCAGTACAATTTCTACGTGGCCAACTATAGTACAAGGCAGAAAGTGAAAAGTTGTACAAAATGCCGTAGGTACATAGAATGAAAGGTAATTGTAACCTAGGATAAATTTAGTCAAGCCCCTAAAAGGTGAGTATCATTTCAACAGGTAAAAAGGTAGGGGAAAGCAAAGTCACACATGTAACTAAAAACATCATCAGGCTGGCAAGGAAGAAGAATTTTGGGAAGTACATAGAACTACCTGTTACTATAGGAAGAATTTTTTATTTTGTATCAATGAATGTTTGCTTCTGAAGTTTTCTGTTCTCCCACCTCTATTACTTTTCCTGTTAGCAGAATTAAAATTAGGTCAGGCACTTTCAATTTTTTTTTAAGATTTTACTTACTGATTGACAGACAGTGAGAGAGGGAACACAAGCAGGGGGAGTGGGAGAGGGAGAAGCAGGCTTCCCGCCAAGCGGGGAGCCTGATGCGGGGCTCGATCCCAGGACCCCAGGATCATGACCTGAGCCGAAGGCAGACGCCTAATGACTAAGCCACCCAGGCGCCCCTGGGCACTATCAATTTTTGCTGAAAGTGGGCCTCTTCAAGGCAGACACATTAGTTTTGCAGTCCGAAGACTTTGAGTAAGGTTCTTCTGGTAATCTTTCAGCTCTAGTGCTAGCACAGCGTGAGGCATTTGAGCGGCTGTGTCATTCAAGTTGAACCTAGAGGGGTCACTGATTTAGAGGAACCAGACACAGAGGGATCTGCGCCACCCTGCTCTGTCTGCCAGGTGGGCATGCGGTTGCCAGTAACCAGAAGGGGAGCAGTAGCAGGTTTGTACATTTTAGTGTCTCACGTAGAACAGTGCAGCTCTGGCCTGTGTTTCGGCTTCACCAGGGAAAGGACTACCATGACTGAGGCTGTTTGATACTGGCCACTCAGCTTCGGAGGCGCCATAGAAGAGACTGATGGAAAATTAAGTAAGGTCCCTCCCACATCCAGGATCAGGCGATTGTGGCTTTGCACTTTGTGTTTTATTCTCCTCTGGATTTCTTCTCATCCTTGGTGGCAACACGAGCAACGGGCTTCCAGGGTCCCTACTGCGCCTGGAGCCGCTTTCCTCTGCTAGAATCTCTTAAATATTCCACTTTCAGATTGCGTGTGAAGAAAGGGCACTATTGCTTTAAATACATGTGTACATCTTTAGCAACATGCATAAGTAGCTTGGGAAAATTAGAAGATACTTCTCTAAATGATGGAATGATGAGGTTGATCTTAAGATCTTCAAACTTCCCAAAAGGTGAATCTTATTCTAAGGTATTATATCCATCTAAAAGATGGACATCATACAGTAGAATAACAGTATTTTTGTGTTATGAGTGAAGTCACTTTTAAAAAAATAATGGGTCCCTTTGATTAAATGTTATACATTTTCTTATATATTTCTAATGTAGAGGCATTTCTTACTTTATTTCTACATATAGATTGAGTTTTTCTAATTGGTTCTATTATTTATTCTCTTCCATTCTCTGCCTTTAGAGTTTTATCTGTTAACAGAATGTAGATTCTTTTGGAGAAAGTCTCTTTTATTAATTATAAGGCATATATCTCAGGCTACCAACCAAGTATACTGAGTGTTTTGAATTAAATATTTAGTGTTTCATTGACTATTTCCTCTGACTTCCATTAAGACCTCTAGAAATAATTCTTCTCTAATAAGCCTTTTCTTTGTTTTCGGCCAATACACAGATTGATGTGGAAAGAGCCATGGCTATAGTACTTTGGGTGTGGTAAGCTTTTCTCGATAACCTATCTAACTTGAGTAGATAGTTCATTTTTGGTGAGATGTTAAGTTTCTATCATTGCACAAAACACTTGGTTTTGTTCCCAGATGCCTAATAGTAGTCCTGTTTGAGAATAAAAAGGAACTTTTGATGATAGCCTGGAAGAAGAAACTTCAGAATTGGGCAGAGATTACAAAGGGCTTAGTATGAAAGGTTTTTTCTGAGACACATGGTCAGCTTGAATAGGGCGTGGAGAGCTGAGCTTGGGATCTTTAACCTGATTTTCTTCTTCCCCTGAATGCAGTTGGTCTACTTGACTAGCACAGGCTCATGTTTCACCGTAGGTGATTGTTGTTACTATTTCTTTAGGAGAGTTAAATAATCTGCCCTATTGCACACAGAAAATTTTCCTTTCTTAGTGCACAGTTCTTGGAGTTGATGCGCACATAGAGTCGTGTATCTGCCTCCACAGTCAAGATGAGGAAAAGGTTCCTCTCCCCAAAGATTCCCTGTGTGCTTCTGTAGCCCTGTAGCCCTGCCAGCCTCCCGAACCCCATTCTCCCTGTAATTGTTCTTTTCCATATGGCCATGTAAATGAAATTGTACAGAATGTCGTCTTTGGAGTCTGGAGATTTATCCATGTTGTTGTAGCGTTCCTTTTTTTTTTTTTTTTTTAATTAGCAGTATTCCACTGGGGGGATACCACAGTCGATCTTTTTATCAGTTGAAAGACATTCGAGCTGTTTTTCTTTTGAGGCAGTTATGATGAAGCTGCTATAAATATTTGGGAAGAGAATTGGGGAGGAATGTAAGTTGTGATTTCTGCTGGATAAATGCCTAGGAATGGTGTTTTGGGGTTAATGGTACATGTATGGTTAACTTTATAAGAAACTGCCAAATTCTTTTCCAGAGTGACTGTACTATTTTGCATTCCTACTAGCGGTGTAAGAAAGTTCCAGTTACTCGACATTCTCACCAACAGTTAGTAATGTCTTTTTGTAAAAGTCATTCTAAAAGATATGTAATCATGTCTCATGATTTTAATTTGCATTTCCCTAATGACCGAAAATGTCGAGCATCTTTTCTTGTGCTCTTTTGCCATCCATGAAATTCTGTTCATACTTCTTGTTCTTTTTTTGTTGGGTTGTTTGGGGCTTTTATGTTTGGCTTTTGAGAGTTCTTTTTTTGTTTTTTTTGTTTGTTTGGTTTTTGGTGTTGTTTTTAACTTTAATTCCAGTACAGTTAATATACAGTGTAATATTAGTTGCAGGTGTACAATATAGTAATTCAGCACTTCTGTACGTCACTCGGTGCCCATCACGATAAGTGCCCTCCTTGATCCCCATCACCTGTTCCGCCCTTTCGCCCCACCGAGAATTCTTTATCTATTTTGAATACAAGTCCTTTTACAGGTGTGTGTTTTGTAAAGCTATATATACCAGTCACGGCTTGTCTTTTCTCTTAATGTCATCCTTCAAAGAGCAGGAATTTTTTATTTTGATGACATCCAAATTCTCAGCCTTTTCGTTTACAAAATTATGCTTCTGGTATCTACTTAAGATCTCTTCTGCCTACCCAGGGCCACAAAATTTTTCTCCTTTGTTTTCTAGAAGTTTTATAGTTAGAAGTCTTAGCATTAAGTCTGTAGTTCATTTTGAGTTAATTTTTGTATATGTTAAAAAGTTTGAATTAACGTTCATATTTTTGCCCTTGGATATATAATTAATCCAGCAACATTTGTCAAAAAAATCGTCCTTTCTCCATTGAATCTGGCAGCAGAGTAGCAGTTGATTTTTTTTTTTTAATGGAATTTATGGAGCTGAGTCTGTCACCAACATTGTTGTTCTTGTTTACCACCTATAAGAATTAATGATTGGTAAAAGAGAAATTTAATTTTAAAAAAATCACAGAATTGTCAGGCGTTTGAACTCTGTGCCCCCTTTCTATAGAGGTTGACCTAATTATTACATGTACAGGGACATTGAGAAACATTACCCTCTCTGATTGCACCTCTGAGCCTCAGCGTTATAAAAGGAGACGCGAGCGTCCTGTCCCTTCCCTCTGCCATTCCCCTCCAGATTTCTGCTCTGGCGGTGGTCTGTCTTGGGTTGATTACATCTGAAACACAGAAGCCACAACTGCAAATTATTAAAGCCACATTTTTACCTTTATAAATCAATTTAATGTTGAAATGATAGATTAGAGGCATCAAAGCATTTTTTAAGTGAAAAATTACGCTGAAAGCAGCCAGCATCACTCGGATTTAAAATAAGTCAGCACTTACACACAGTTTGAAGTGTGAAGGAAGAATTGCTCTCCTTTCTGGAGAATAAAATCTGTGCAGCAGATCTTGATATACCTCGTGTGTAATTCTGGCCTTTTTAGAAAAGATAGGGCCCTTTGTTCCTTTATCCATGTTGTTCTAAGTTATATTACATGTTCTTGGAAAATACTGAGGGACTTTAAGAACTCAAAAAGACTTAAAATCTGTGGCTTGAATCTGAAAGTTTGGGAACCTTTTTGAAAAACCTGCTTCTCATTCTGATTCTGCTCTAATACTGTTCTTCATGAGCGTCACTAGGTCAGAGACGATATTTTTGTTCCTTTCTCCTGTTTATCTCTCAGGTCTTAGCCTAGGTGTCATGTCCTCCGAGATCCTTGTTTCCTGTCTCCTCCTCCCCGCGGCCATTCACTCCGCCCCCCACGACAGCTTTTTTTTTTTGTTTTTAAGATTATTTATTTATTTGTCAGAGAGAGAGAGAGAGAGAGAGAGAGCGCGCGCGAGCAAGTGAGCGTGCACAAGCAGGCAGAGAGTGGCAGGCAGAGGCAGAGGGAGAAGCAGGCTCCCTGCTGAGCAAGGAGCCCAATGTGGGACTGGAGCCCAATGTGGGACTCGATCCCAGGACCCCGGGATCATGACCTGAGCTGAAGGCAGCTGTTTAACCAACTGGGCCACCCAGGTGTGTCCCCCCCCATGCCCCCCCCCCCACGACATCTTTAGCATGATGCTGTGCTGTGATTAATTGACTCTCCTCCTCCCTCCCTGCCCTGTAGACTAGATGTTTGGGGGGTTGCTGAGTAGGAACACAGATCATAGGCAAGTGAATAAACATGCTAGGGGCTTTGGGAACAGTGAAAATGAAGACTGGGTGAGGTGAAGTCACAGCAGAGCCTCTTGAATTGGTGGATCGGGAGAAGTCGTCTTTCAGGTCTGAGGTCACTCAAGTAATTTGTTTCTAATGATGAGGTCGTTGTTTCTTTTGTATAAATGAGAGGCAGATCCCAGGTTAACCCTGAAGCATCCCTTCAATGTTCTTGCTTGCCCGTGTGCTTTCTAGAGTGGAGAGAAAGATCCGATAGAGCCTTCAAGGGGAGGGCGGCTGTCAGTATTCTGGTCGCAGGAAGTGCTTGCTTGAGAACTGCTGGGTGACCTTTCCATCTTCTTCCGGTTTGGAGTCCTCCGTTTTAGGTGATGATAAAATCGAAGCGGGTGGAAAGGCCTCCCCACCGCTGCGGTTCCCACCTCTGCTGTTAAACCCGCCTCTCCTTCTCCTTACCGTCTAGTCCACTGCCCTCTCCCCATGGGGAAGGGGCTGTGATGGCTGCACTCGTCATGGCCGTGTCATTTCCAACGGAATGGACACATCTTTCCCAATATAGTTGTTTCCTGGGGCTGCTGTAACAAGTGACCACAGACCAGGAGCTTAACACAGAAATTTATTGTATCACAGTTCTGGAGGGAGCCTCCCAAATCAGGATGTCAGCAGGGCCACACTTCCCCCTAAAACCTGTATAGAGAAGCCTTCCCTTCCTCGTCTAGCTTATGGTGTTTGCTGGCAGTCCTTGGCGTCCTTGGCTTGTGGGTGCCCTGCTCCAGTCTCTGCTTCCTTTGTCACATGGTCGTCTTCTCCCCGGTGTTTCTGTTACTTCTCCTAAGGACGCCAGTCATACTGGATCAAGTGCCCACCCTGCTCCAGAATAATCGCATCTTACGTATGTGTGACAAACCCATCTCTAAAGAAGGTGAGGGCCTGCGGTCCTGGGGGTTAGGACTAACACATGTCTTCTGGTGTGAACCCATGCCTACTTAATATTTTTCTTCTCATACTTTATATTCTCTTCTTTTTCTGTTCTTATATCTCTAATTGTCCTAGATTTATTTTGCCACTTAGTAAATAAATGCAGTTGTGATGTGCAAAGAAAATAAGTTTCTGTTTGGTTGGAGGGTAGAGGTGATTAAGACAATTGGATCTTTTGCACTTCTGAAAAGTGGACAAATCATGGATTTCTTTTAATATTTTTTTAAAAAGTAGCAATTTAGAGAAACGTGGGCCTTAGGAATTTGTTGTGTGAGTTCCTATTCCCAGTGATTTATAGGCCTTTGCTCACTCCTAAGGAAGGGTGTAATTTTATGTTTATGGTCATGACTCTCCCAGCTCAGCCTGAAGTGTGATTGTCAGTGTAGCATAAATGCATAAAAACTACCCAAAACAGGGTAACTTGTGGATCATTGGATATGGAACATTAATTTTTGTCAGTTTTTCTCTAGTGAATTGATCAATATTGTGCTTTCTTAAAACCAGCCTTTGTGCTGGGTGCTAGGAAAAGAATAAAAATTCAGGATCTTCCCTCAAAGAGGTTATGGTTGAAAGGGGAGACAGATATAAGACAGTTATAAGAGCGTTTTGTTCAGTTGTATATTGGCCATAAGTGCCAGGCACAGTGGAAATCTAGAAGGGACAGCTCTAGACGTCCCTGCAGCAGTCAGGGAAAGCCTCAGAAGAGTCGCACTTAGAGAATGGAGGCAGACAGGGTTGCCAGAAAGAAGGAGATGCAAGGAACATCTCCAGATGGTTGCCAGTGGTTGATGGTTGCCAGGACCTAGAGGCAAAGGAAGGTGTGGCCTGTCCTTCCCCGCCGGGAGAGGCGCCCTGGTGTGCCCGTCAGTTACAGCCACTGCGGCGGGCAGGCTGGTACTGTAGTTAGGCTGATGAGGGCTTGAGCTAGTGGGACCAACATCAGGCTTTTCATCTCCAGCTGCCTACGCCAGTGAACTTCAATGTCACGATTACCACATTCCTGTAACAGCACCCGGAACCCTTGCTGCCAGCTCACAGACGTGGGTTCAATGTGTGTCACCACACCCATGGGGGTGAAAGGGTGAGGGAGTGTGGCTGTTTCAGGGTACATCCGTGACCACAGCTGAAGAACGACTCTGAGATGGCTTCCTGATGATGAGTTATTAGCATAACTTCTATATAAGAAGACTTGTCCAGATTTTTAATGACCTTAATAGATTTGCAACTCTTTTGATTGTAGGGCACTTTATCTTGTGTGTATTTTTCCTGCTCTGCTATAGAAAGGATGTGACATAAATATTTAATCAGTCTCAGCAGAATTGGGCTCTTTTCATGGCTCCAGATTATCTAACTCTACTGATCTAATACTTGCGGCATGTGTATTGAAAAATCAAGACTCAGAACTCAGATTGTTCAGGAGAATTTTACAAGGGCTGTAAATCCTTTCGTGCCTTTTTCTCAAGAGGGAGTTTGTAAAATATAATGACTTTAGAAGTGAGCAAGCTTTTTGATGGTCATAAAATGTGCTAAATATGCGATTTTATAGCTATTTATTTGCAAACCCAGTCTTTCCATTACATTCTTAGTGTTTATACCCCAAATTACTCAGTGTAGACAGATGTGTGCGGACTGAGGAACACTTTTGGATCTAGTGTAGAGTCATCATTAATGTCCCCCAAAGTCCAGATTTTTAAAAACATGTCTTTTAATTTTGAACACGTCTCCAGATGATGTATAAAGATAATTTTAACTTTCAGTCTGAGTTCTTTGATAGCTAATTCTGTAATGAACATGTGCTTTTTTTTCCCCCCTTCAATCAACTCCACCCCCACTGGAACCAATTTGGCGTCTGTGGGAGTCGTCATCTTAATGGGTGCTCTGTCAATCCACCGCTTCCCTTGGCACAAGGAGGAGCATAATAACATATTGAAATGCTTCTTTTAAAATAAAATTGTAAACAATTTTATTGTAACAATTTTATTGTAATTTAATTGTAAACAATCCAATCAAGAAATTCTTATCAAGTAAATTTTCCTTCCTTATGAAATATCCATCAGTGTTCCCCTTCTCCTAACTCCAAGGTCATGCACATGTTAGCAGGGAGCTTGGGATGAAGTCTGTGTGTGTAGATTTCTGTGGACCTGCTTATTAGACCACAAGTAGAGCAGACAGCATCATGCTATTAACACATGGAAATACAACTTCAAGCCATAGAGCGGAACTGCGTTGCCGGGAGCCCGGGCAGCTGTACATTGCTGCGTGGCCTTATTGGGCATTTGCAGAGCAAATGTCTGTGATGGAGAGCCACAGCAACGTTCTTTTTAAATAGCTGCTTTGTCCAAAGCCCAAGACATTTTCTGTATACAGATGCCACATAGGAAAGAATGCTGGTAATAAGCAGATCTGTTGATTTACACCTGTAAATACAGATTGTTACATCATCTTTACAAGGGACAGTGGTATACTTAATGAGTACCATGTAAGTGTCCATCTACTTAGTCTAACCAATAGTTGATACCTAGTGCATATGACCTATTACTGTTTACAAAACTTAAAATTATTTTCAAGTGCTGTGTCTCCTTTACTTCGATAGTATATGAAGATCGGTGCCTTTTAACTACTTTGTTTTCTATAAAGAGGAGAATGAGTTTTTATTAAGTGAACTGTGATCAAGCCTTCCAAGAGAAGTTGAAGTTTTCACAAGCATTCCTGGAAATAAAGTTCGTCCCTAAAGGAAAATATCATTAGTTCTATAGCTACTATCAAATTTATATGTAATTATAACAAATATTTTAGAAACAAGAAGCAAGTAATTTGACAAAAATGTTGTGAAATTGCTGTCTAAAGCATTTGGCTATCTTTTAAGCTCCTATAGGTGTTTACACTTTAGGTCTTTATTGATGCCCCAAAATAAGTAGCTGGTTCAGGATGAAAGATCTTATTGGAAGATTTTTTAAATCAGCAGAGAATTTGGTTAAATTTCAAGTGTCAGTGATAGTATACATTCTAATTGATTAAAATGTTAACAAATCTAGGGATTTTTCTTATTTTGATTTCTTTAGCAACTGAGATATAAATCATAGAAAAGTTTATATTGTAATGTTACATTGTTACAGAGATCCTTTGTTATTGTTACAATCTTTATTACTTTCTAGATCTGGATATTAAGTCATTTCATCCCTTCTGAGCTAGCGCTAGATTGTTCCTTTCAGTATATTTTCCAGCACTTGGGCCAGTCTGTTAATCCTTCATACTAGAGATTCCCAGGATCTTCATTGCTAGCAATAGACTTAGCTCCAGGAAAAATGACTTCTGCTGCCAAGGAGTTAAATGATTCAAGGGCTGTGCTTCTACCACTGTTGTGTACTTTCCTGACATTCATCCCAGATTTTCCTCTGCTTATTTTCTTGGATGTCATTATATGTCCACATTGTATTGGAAGTTTTATACTGTGTAAAATTGTATGTTATTTTATAAATTTGGGGGATTGTAAAAATCTCCCCTAGAAACTTAATGATATTTAATGTATGTGGATGAACTAATCATTGGGATTAAAGCTAAGAAGTCTTATCCCCAGGGTTGGGTTTTAATGAATGATATTTTTGACGTTTCTAACCTCGGTCCTTGTTGCTCATCAGTGACTTTATATTACTAAATCCAGTAGGCATCTTCTGTCTTATTTGCCCTCTCAGTTGGGTTTGACACTGTTAACTACTCTTTGTTCAGACAGTCTCTTCTTGGGGCGCCTGGGTGGCTCAGTGGGTTAAAGCCTCTGCCTTTGGCTCAGGTCATCATTTCAGAGTCCTGGGATTGAGACCCGCATTGGCCTCTCTGCTTGGCGAAGAGCCTGCTTCCCCCTCTCTCTCTCCCTACCTCTCTGCCTACTTGTGATCTCTCTCTCTGTCAAATAAAAAGATAAAATCTTAAAAAAAAAAAAAAAAGTCCCTTCTTGGTTCCTTCTTTTTCCATTGCATTTTTGTTTTCGTTGTGTTTTGGTTTTTTTTTTTGTTTTGTTTTGGGTTTTTTTGGCCACTTCTCAAAATTCTGTGAAGGGTCTTCTTCCTCAATCTAGATTTAAAGTGATCTTATGAGGGGCGCCTGGGTGGCTCAGTTCATTAAGCAACTGCCTTCAGCTCAGGTCACGATCCCAGGGTCCCAGGATCAAGCCCCTTGTTGGGCACCCTGTTCCTCCGGGAGCCTGCTTCTCCCTCTCCCTCTGCTTGCTGCTCCCCCTGTTTGTGCTCGCCCTCTCTCGCTGTCAAATAAATAAATAAAATCTTTTTAAAAAAATAAAGTGATCTTATGGTACTGTTAAATGTTGGCATTTCTCAAGGTTGCTCTCAGACCCCCTTCTATTCTCTCTGCTCACCTCAGTGATCTCAGCCACTCCGGCCTGTGTGGCTCCCAAACATGTGTCTCCACACTAAACCCCATCCTTGCTTCTCTGAGACCTTGTTGTCCATTCAGATATCCCATATCATCCTTCCAAGTTCCCGAGAGTTATCACAAACCTCAGTGTGTTTAGAATGGAAATCGTGCCCATTTCTTGTCCTTCCTGATCCTCTTCGCTGTTCCTTGTCTTGGTGAATGACATCACCTTTTATGTGACCTAGAAGCCTGGGAGTTAATTTTTTTAAAAAAGATCTTATTTGCGAGAGCACGAGCAGGGGGTGAGGGGCGGGGGGTACAGGGTGGAGAGGGAGAGGGAGAAGCAGACTCCTCGGTGAGCAGGGAGTCCCATGCAGGGCTGGATCTCAGATCCCAGCACCCCTGCATCATGACTTGAGCTAAAGGCATGTTCTTAACTGACTGAGCCACCCAGCTGCCCCTCCTGGGGGTCATTTTGAACCTTCCCTTCCTCTTACCTACTATAGTGCATTCTGAGTCTTGTGTCTGTCCGCTTCTCTCCTTTACCTCATCACCTTAGTTAGTTCCTTACCTCAGTGCAGTAACTTCTATGAGGCCTGTTACCAACTCTTGGCTCATCAGTCTGCAGCCAGACTGATCCTTTCAAAATGCAAGTCTCATCCTGAAACTGCTTAACACCCTTCTTGTGCTTCTCATCGTTCTTAGGGTAAAAACCAAACTCCTCCTTATTCTGGCCCCTTTTACTACTCCCTCTCTCCAGGTCAACACTGAGATCTTAGTCTTTGTTGTTCCTTCTACTTGTATTCTTTTCCTGCTTATCTTTATTCATCCTATAAATCTTGGCTGGATTATGAAACTATGAAATTACTTTCATAGGGAAATTACTTTGAAATTACTTTCATAGGAAAAACTATGAAATTACTTTCATAGGGAAAACTTTCTTTACCTGAATAATCAGTTGAAGTCCCCCAATGTTTAGTTCTCATTTGTAGCTACCTGTTTGCATCAGTTTGATTAGTTTGTCCTCACAAGAAAATTAAGAGCTCCTTAATCTGATACCGAATCAATATTCACATTGTACCTGATTTATGAATACCTGAGTTTTTTTCTTTAGTTCAAATCAGGGTCCAAATGAGGTCTTTACAGTGCATTAAATAGTCGTGTCTCTTAGGATTATTTCCATCCAGAGCAGGGTCAGAATTTTTAAAAATAAAATTTTATTAGAACACAGCAATGACTGTTAATTTGCATCTTGTCTATAGCTGCTTTCTTACACTAGTTACAGAGTTCAGTAGTTGTAAGAGAGACCCACAAACCTGAAGTATTTACTGTCTGGCTCTTTAGAAAAAGGTTGCTGATCCCTGATCTAGACCTATATCCCTACCTTTCTTTTCCTTTCCTTTTTTATTTTTAACTCACTACTTTGACTAGTTGATCAACAGATTAGTTGTTTTACAGAATATCCCCCATTCTGGGCTTATCTTTTTGCTTTTTCCTATGCTCTTTAATTTGTTTTTGCTTTCATTGATTTCTTTTGCAAACTGAAAGTTAACTCTGGGGAATAAATCATTGAGATTCAACCTTTTTGGCAAGAGTTCTTCATAAGCTTTTCTGTATATTTCATATTGCAGTGTATCAGAAGGTACATAATATCTATAATTATCCCAGGGATACGAAGATTAATCAATAGATGCAGTTGGTGATAGCCTAATCCCTTCCTTCTGAATTGTACCACTGTTCTTTCATGTGATGGTTTCATCCATTGATGATCTTTTATTGAATTAGTTGTTTCATTTATTACAGGCTGTCAAAAGGAAAAAAAAAATTAAGATTTTATTATTTTTTAAATTTTTTTTAAAAGATCTTATTTATTTATTTGACAGAGAGAAAGATCACAAGTAGGCAGAGAGGGAGGCAGAGAGAGAGGGGAAGCAGGCTCCCCACTGAGCCGAGAGCTCGATCCGGGGCTGGATCCCAGGACCCTGAGATCATGACCTGAGCCAAAGGCAGAGGCTTTAACCCATTGAGCTACCCAGGCGCCCCTTAAGATTTTATTTTTAAGTAATCTCTGCACCCAACCTGGGGCTCGAACTCATGACCCTGAGATCAAGAGTCTCATGTTCTACTGACTGAACCAGCTAGGTGCCCCAGGAAATTTTTAAATTATATCACACACATATTTTTTAGATAGAATTCTTTCTTCCCAAGTAGGTTTGCTTGGAAAGACAGAATAAATGCTTACTTCTTTTCCTTTAATATTTAATTTTCAGAAAGAGCGATTAATGTTCTTGTTACCTTCAGTAGTAAACAAAACATTTTGGTTTCTGGTTTTTCAGTTGTTTTATTACTAACTCCTCATTTTTTATATAAATACTATATGTTTCAATCTCTTGCAGAGTAATCTTTTGGTTTCCGCATGTGCCCTCTTTGGCCAATGGGAGACTCTCATGTTTTCTTTTGATAAGACACTTTTCTTCTTTGATATTTACCCTGCTTTCCTGCTCTGAGGCCAATAGAACATGTCAGGCTCGTCTTGCACATTTCCTGCCTCAGACCTAGAAACCACCATTCTTTCAAGAAGCTCTGGTTTCTGGGGCGCCTGGGTGGCTCAGTGGGTAAAAGCCTCTACCCTCAGCTCAGGTCATGATCCCAGGGTCCTGGGATCAAGCCCCACATTGGGCTCTCTGCTCAGAGGAGAGCCTGCTTCCCCCTCTCTCTCTGCCTGCCTCTCTGCCTGCTTGTGATCCCTCTCTCTGTGTCAAATAAATAAATAATCTTAAAAAAAAAAAAAGAAGCTCTTGTTTCTTTCTATCTAAATGATATTTAGAGACCACAATTTGGCGGTGGGTGATAGGGGTGCTAATTGCGATGGGGTCTGTCATTTCTTTCAGATCTCTTCAGTGGACAAAACTAGTAAAATATAAATTCCTGAAAAGGAAAAGGATAGTTCATGCTGTTTTGATTCAGATTTAAGGCTATTTAACATAAATTCTAATCTGATTTTTTTGAACTGCATTAATATATTCTCTTTATTCCTCTCTCCATTTAAGTATGTTTCTCTCTATACAAATAATTGCTTCCAGGTAATAATAACATTACTACTAAGTCCTAGTGAATGAAGTTTACATTTTTTTGTCTCTGTCCTTAGACTATATGCCACTGAATATGGCATTATTATATGCCATATTCTATATATGAATATAGAATATATGCCACTGAATATATATGATCAGTTCTATATTTTAAAATAATTTGTTATAATTTTTTAATATTTGTGTAGTTTTATCATTTGATATACAGTTAAATCATTTGTTTCAGTTTTCAGTTTGAGGAAATTTTTTCCTTTTGATTTTTAGGGTTTTTTTTTTAAAGATTTTATTTATTTGAGAGAGTAGGGGTGGCGAGGGAGGAGGAGGAGCAGACTCCCTACTGAGCAGGAACCCCCAACCTGGGACTCTGTTTCAGGACCCTGAGATCATGACCTGAGCCCAAGGCAGAGGCTTAACCAACTGAGCCACCCAGGTGCTGCCCCACTTTTGATTTTAGTTTTTGAACATATATAATTTAAAGGTATACTAATAGAATATAAATTACTCATCATTGCCCAAAAGACAGCACATCTAGAATAATGTGTTCACTTATATTGCCATATTTTAAGGATAATCAGTGGTAAACTAAGAGTGGGTGATATCAGCGATCCCGACAACGCACTGTCTTGTGTCTGTAAAGAATTTTAAAACTATAATAAAACTGACTAAAAGTTTGTCCGCTTCTTTATCATCATCATATGCCACCAATTCTAAATACATCAGCAAGAAAATATTCCTCTCTGCCCTTGTTACATTGCTGAAAAGTTAATCAATGTGAATATCCAGAGGAGAGTGATAAGACTGATGAAGAATCTAGAAACCATAGCCCATGAAAGATGAAAGAAAAGATGTTTAATATCAATCAGAGAAAAAAAATTAAGAGGTTTACAGTTTCTTCATATATTTAAAGGCTGTCATGTAGAGAAAAAGTTGGACTTTTTTTTCTATTTCCAGATGTCATAACTGAGTAGAAATTTAACTTAATGTTCCTACTGGGATTTGAAGTCTGTGGAGGATCATGACGTCCTTTATAATACTTGGTCTTCCCGTCCAGAACTATGCTGGTGTCTCTTCATTTAATCAAGGCATCTTTTATGCCCAATGGTAAATTTTTGTCATTTTCTTCATATAGGTTCTAAGCATTCATTATTAATATAATTTCTTGGTATTTCATATCTACTAATGAATTTATCAACAAGCTTTTTCTTAAAAAAATTTTTTTTAAATAGACACTGGAAAGAGATGCGCATAATATTTCAATATCCAATAGTTAGTCCAAAAAGTTTAATCTCCTTGGTGATCTCAGCTTTTTTTTTTAAAGTTTGTTAAGCATATAAATCATTAAAAGAAATTAATAAAAAGTTGCTATGAGAATATAATTTTATTGTCAAAGTGGTATAAAATACATTGTTGGAAATTGGGGATCTTTTTAAAGATCTTTCACTGGTGGTTTTAGGGATTTTTTTTTACAGATTTAAGTGTTGTTCTAGGAGAGAACATTTTCATACTTTGATAAAGCATAACCATGTCAAATAACATTTCACGACTATACATTGCATAATCTTGGACATTTTCATATAAGAAGGCACTAAAGAGATTTTATTTTTTATGAAAATGCAACTCTTAAGTAACAGTGACTGTTTTTTATGGGATAGCTCCAGACCACATTTGCTTACTTCCCACGCTCTAGTTTTTCTGATGTCCTAAGCTTTAAGTATAGAGGTCAGAGTGACATTTTAGTGTTCTGGATTTGAATGTCATAATCTTAAGATGGATATTATTCAGTATATCGAAAAGATTTAGTTCTGTTTTCTTTCTTATGTTAAAAAAATGACTTTCATGTTTTAATACTGTATTTGCAGATTTGCACTTTTTTGCAGATTTTTCTCTTTTCACTTAGAGTCCTGAAATGGTAAAATCTTACCACATTTGCATTGTGTCTGGTTTTTTTTTTTTTAACATTTGAGAATTTATACACATGATATACCTTTATTTTTACCACCAAGTACTTCAGTGTCTATTTCTTAAAAACATTTATCAAAACAAAACCAGGAAATTAACATTGTGTAATGTTATAGACACTCAAATTTTGCCATTTACCCCACTAATTTCCTTTCTAGAGGGAAAAAAAAAGTGTCTTGTAACCCGCCCTGATCTGGGATCTAATCCCAGAATCATGTTACATTTAGTTTCCCTCTTTTATCTTCTGTAGTGTGGAATAGCTCCTCAGCCTTTCTTTGTCTTTTAAAATTTGGAGAATATGGAACTGTTTTTGTTTTTGTTCTTTGTATAATACTCTTCAATTTGGATTCATTTGATTCCTCAGGATTAGATTTAAGCTCTGCTGTGATCCTATCAGGAGATACGTGGTGTCTCTTTACTGTTAATATTAACTTTTATCACTCGCTTCAAAATGTGAATCGCTACCACCTTACCACAGTTTTTATGTTTTCCTAAGTTTGTGTTCCTTCAGTGGATTGAGTCCTAGAGTCCTTTCCAGGATTCAATGAAAATATCTAATTATAAACCTGTTTTTAAAGCCCTTTTTAACCCTACCTTGTCTTACACATAATCAGCCTCTTAAAGACTTTAGTTTGGGAGAGATGGGCAGGTACAGGACTTGAGATTCCTGAGAAGGTGGGTCTTAAGCTTGGATGTTGGTTTGTAGAGTGAGGAGCCTCTGGCCCTGAGTATGACTGAATTGTGGGTGGATCCCCCTGGGCAGAATTCTTCCGTGACTGACTGACAGGATAGTCAGTGTGTCACTTACTTTCTTTATTCTGCAGTTTTGTCATTTGTTAAATGAGGGATTGTGATACCTCTTTAATTATCACAGTGGAATATGAGATCGGAGAGAGAAGTAAATGTGAAAGTGTTTCTGATTTTTTTTGTTTGTTTTTCGGATTTCTCCTGCATATATTAATGTCTGAAAAACATCTCAAAAAGCTGTTGCTTAGTAAGTTTGTATATGCCCCAGTGGCTGACACAGAGATCTCTCTCTAGTGCATTTTTCTAGAGCTGTCCTTGACCTGTTCCTCTTCAGTACTTCTATTAATAACTCTCTTAAAAGAAATCATGAAAGGTATTCTTAGTTTTGTAGATGAGAGAGAATCTGTATTCAAAATGAGCTTCACATTTTAGAATGAAGTCAAGCTCTTGCAAGATGACATTTACTTACTTAAATTCCAAAGATCAGTTGCAAAATAAAAGACTGTTAAGATTGTTCTGTAATGCATTACGTTTGGTCGCCAGCTTGTTATGAGCAATTGCTAAAAACTTAATATGATTAAGTTTTTAATCATATATCATAATTGATATGAGCAATTGCTAAAAACTTATGCCCATCAAAAAGGATTATACTGTTCAATTCATGGAAGGTAATAGTAATATTACCACTGTGTTTTAAGAATATTTAAAAATGAATGTGTCTAGAAAAAGATAACCAGGATGGTGATCTTTTTGTCAGAGCAAGATTTCATTCACATGCCATATAACTAAGAATGATTGGAAGAGACCTTTTGTTGGGGTAGCTGTGAAATGCTGAAGTAAATGCAACATACTATTTTTAAATCCATTTTCTTATCTGTGCCTTTCTTCTGAAACATTTTATGTAGACCACATGCTTTTAAAATAATTTCGTAATTAAAATGTTCAGCAAGCAATAAATACTATTTATCCAGTGGCTGCTCATAGTTAATAATGACAGCACAATGTAATTAAAAGCCATTTTTTTTGTGCTTTGATTTTATATTTAAGGAATACAGATTAATTGAACTAAATTCAAAGTAACAGTGTCTAAGTCTGGGATTGACTACATTTTCTAATTCATTTTTTTTTTACCATTATTACAGTTGCTGTGAAAATATTGAGACAGACTTCATGATAGAATTGTGATTAAAAGATAATCATTAAGAATGAGTTGTATTTCGTTTGTTCATTTCTTGGGTTTTTGTTTTCTTTCTTTCTTTTTTTTTTTTTTTTTGGTAAGCTAAAAGTGGTGGGACCAAAGGATTTTTCTCATAATGAGACTAAATCTCTCATGTGTCTGCTAATCACCAGGGCTATTTCCATTCAGTCTCTATTAAATAATAATAAAGAATATTTCAAGATTATTAAATTAAGAGAAAGGAACTTCTCTAAATTGAACAGGAGCTCCTTTTCCAAGAATCTGTTAACTGTTTCAGTCACACAGCTTGAAAGTTGAAGATATATAGGTTTAGCATATATGGAAATCATCTTAAAGGTGTTTCATTACCATGGCCCTCTTGAAACACCTTCTGACAACATTGTTAGATTTTCTTCGGACTTCTCTAGCTACCAGTGAGTACTCTCTATCAGCACCTCTCTATCGCTTATAAATCCTGGAATTTCTTAGACCAGGTCCTGTCTTCCCTCTGACCTTACGTAAACTCATATATGTTCTCCAAACGTTGACCTATATCTATGTGTCTGTCTATATCCACCTCTATCTCTGGGCTGGTCCACACCTCTCTTAGCTTCAAGCTTCCATGTGTAGCAGCATTGGCTGACATCTCACAGTTGCAGTTATCTGAAACCGAGCACATCCAAAACTAAACTCATCATTTTCTCCATAAAACCTGTCCCTCCTCTGGTTTCTCTTATCTCAGAAAATATACGTTCATTAAGTTCCTAATACCAGAAATCAGGGAATTATTCTTGGTATCTTCCTCCACTGACACCATCTCCCATTCCAGTAGCAAGTCAACTGGTTTTACCTCCAAAAGTTCTGCACCTGCTGTCCCCTCCTCTAAGCCATCATCGGCAATACTTGGCGTAAACTATTGCAGTGGCTGCTTCCTGGTCTTTGCTTTGCCACTCCTGGTGCTTCTGGTTGTATCTTTTAACTTCTGGGCCTCACCAGTTTTACCTTTGAATTGCAGAAATACATCTTAAAAAAAAGCAACCCATGTCTACTTGCTCCCTGCTCAGACCCTTCATTAGTTTTTCATGGTGGGATAAGTCTTCTAACTCGCAAGGCACTGCACGAGCCTGCTTTACCTTTCACCATTTTTTCAATATACACCAGCTATACTGAACTTCTTTTGGAGTCTTTCTTTCTTTCTTTCTTTCTTTCTTTCTTTCTTTCTTTCTTTCTTTCTTTCTTTCTTTCTTTCTTTCTTTCTTTCTTTCCCTCTCTCTCTCTCTCTCTCTCTCTCTCTCTCTCAGACAGACAATAGGCAGAGAGGCAGGAGGGGTGGGGCGGGAAGCAGGCTCCCCCCGCCGAGCAGAGAGCCCGGTCCGTGGACTCAATCCCAGGACCCTGTAGATCATGACCTGAGCCAAAGGCAGA
>CM053616.1:17791896-17862681 GCA_028646535.1 Procyon lotor
TGAAAATGGCGGAAAGTTCATACTGTACAAAAGATGCACAGTGAAAGAGTGATTGTCTCTTCTATATTTTCCGTTTTTATGTGGTCAAATTTATGACTCTTTTTTTAATGGTGCTCAGGTATATGGCTTATTTTTCAACTTTTGTTGTTTTATTTTTACCTTACAATCTCTGATCAACCTGGAATTTCTTTTGATTTAAGGAGTGAGGTTAAGAGTCATCTCTGCTTTTTCCTAGTTATCCAGTCAGTTATCCCAATATCATTTATTGAATAAGTTATCTGATCTGTTTTACAGTGCCACCTGGGGGCACCTGGGTGGCTGAGACCCATGACCTGAGACCTTCGGCTCAGGTCATGATCCCAGCGTTCTGGGATTAAGCTCCAGGTTGGGCTCCTTGCTTAGTGGGGGAACCGGCTTCTCCCCCTCTTCCTCTGCCGCTCTCCTTGCTCAATCTCTCACTCTCGCTCTCTCAAACAAATAAAATCTTAAAAAAAAAATCAAGTGGCACCTTGTACTCTGTTCTCATCTTATTTCAGTCTCTGCTAGTGTTCTTATACTCACGCACCATACCAAGCTGTTTCTGGTAATGTCATTTTACAGTATTTTTTTAATAGGTAGTAGATAGAACTCGTCCCATCTTAGAACGCTATAGTTTTTCAGAATTTTATGGCTTTTCTTAAATGCTTAATTTTCTAGATGGACTTCAGAATTAACCTGTTTAGTTTCTTTTCTAAAAACTCTTTTGATATTTTTGAGAATATGAATTTTTAGAGTAACACCTGAACATTTGGTGACTTTATAATCCTAGAGTTTCCTATCTAAAAAATTTTTTCCATTTTATCAATTCTTTTAAACTTTTTTGTTATTGCCATTTTAAAGATTTCTTTATAGATATTTTTGTACACTGTTCTTGGATATTTCATCTTATTTTGTTGTCATTGGACTAGAATCACTATTTTTTGAAAACTGATTATTTTTTCGGGGCACTTGGGTGACTCAGTCGGTTAAGTGTCCAACTCTTGATTTCAGTTCAGGTCATGGTCTCAGGGTCATGGGATCGAGCCCCATGTCAGGCTCTGCACTGGGACATGGAGACTGTTTAGGATTCTCCCTCTCTCTCCCTCACACTTCATCCTCTCTTTTTCAGACAGCAGAAACAGACCCAAAAGAGAACAAACTAATGTTGCCAGAGGGGAGGGAAGTAAGGGGATGAGCACAGTGGGTGAAGGGAGTGGAAATACAGGCTACCAGTTCTGGAATGAATGAGTCATGGGGTTGAAAGGTACAGCATAGGGAATATCGTTGGTGGTACTGTAATCATGTTGGATGGTGACAGATGCTAGTGACACTTGTGAGCATAGCATCGAGTAGAGACTTGTTGAATTACTATGTTGTACACCTGAAACTAGTGTAACGTCGTGTATCAACTGTACTTCAATTTTTAAAAAACGGGTTGTTTTTTGAACTGAGAAAGTCCGTTAATTTTGAACCCACTGTCCCTACAATATTCATGTATTGTTTATAATAGATTTTTAGTTTATTCACGGCTCCTCTCCCCTAGTCCATACTCTATGTAACTAACTTCCATTCTTTCTTAAGATGTCAGCTTAAAATTCACTTTGCAGCAGCCTTTTCTCAACTTCCAAATCTCAGGGAAAGATCTCCGTTTTACTCCTCTTACTTTTTCTTCATAGTGCTTATTACAACTAGAAACTGTATCTGTAGTATTGTAGAGAGAAGATCTCTCATACACTCTGCTCACAGTTTCAGTGTGATTTTGTTATTATCTAATATGTTTCTTCTATCCTGTAATCTCCTCGGGAAAGAATTGTGTGTAACTTCTTCCTCCTGCTGTCTTCAGGGTCGTGCATAGTTCCTACCTGCCACGTATAGAAGATTCTGCTAGGCAGGGAGTAGATGGGCTGGTTAATAGGTTGAATGGGTGATTGAATTGTCCCAAGTTTTGGAAATTTGTCTATTTCTAGTCTTTTAATGTTTTACTTTTATTTTATTAGTTTATTCCCAAAATAAAATTTGGGAACTTGGTGTATTTTTGGTGTGGATTTTTAGACAGGGTTCTCAAAGCCTAGGAGTTTAAGCATATCGGTTGATGTCGATGTGTCACAGTTTTGTTGATTCACCTTGTCAGATTGAGGTGGCATTGCACTCTTTCAAACTTGTTATTTTCAAGTGGTCTGAAATGTGGCATGAGTGAAATTGCTCTGACGATAATAATTCTTTTATATTTTTAAATATCACTTCAAAATTTTGGAATAACTTAATGTTTTTACTTCTGTGTTAAAATTTGTGGGATTGAGGCTTGGAGAGAGCAAATCCTCACTGTCACAAAACTTCCAGTGGCTGGGCTGGATCCAAATTTCAAAGTTTTCCGACTCCTGATTCCGTGTTCCTTCTAGTGGTATCTTCCAAATTGCAGTACTATTATTGCCTGTCTTTCAGGAACATACCTGTAGTATTGTAGAGAGAAGATCTCTCATACCACTCTGCTCTAATAAGGCAGATTTCGTATGGTTAACTGATGACACCATCTTATTTTTGAAACTTTTCCCCTGTCAGTGTATCTCCCCTACTTTTAAATAGACTTTTAAGAGCAGTTCTAAATTCATAGCAAAATGGAGCAGAAAGTACAGAGAACTGCCATATGCGCCCTGTCTCCCTACACACACAGCCTCCCCTGCTATCATTTTACACTGGAAGTAATACTTTTGTTACAATCGATGAACCTACCTTGACAACCCATTATCACTCAGAGACCATAGTTTATATTCGGGTTCTTTTTGGCAGTGTGCGTTCTATGGGTTTGACAAATGTATGGTGACATATATCTACCATTACGGTATCATAAAGAGTTTCGGGCCCTTGGGGGGCTCAGATGGTTAAGCATGTGTCTTCAGCTCGGCTCATGATTCTGGGATCCTGGGATTGAGCCCTGCATCAGGCGCCCTGCTCCTCGGGGAGCCTGCTTCTCCCTCTGCCTCTGCCTCCGCGTCTCTCATGAATAAATAAAATCTTAAAAAAAAAAAAAGAATATTGCACTACCCTAAAAATCCTCCGTGGTCTGCCTATTCATCCCTCTCTCCCCACTAACCTCTGGCAGCCACTGATCTTTTTACCTTCTGTAGTTTTGCTTTTTCTAGAATGTCATAGAGTTGGAATCATACAGTAGGTAGCCTTTTTAGATTGTCATCTTTCCTAAGTAATAACGCATTTAAGTTTCCTCCATGTTATTTCATGGTTTGATAGCTCATTTCTTTTTAGCGCTGAATATAATATTCATTTTCTGGATGTACCACAGTTGATCCGTTTACCTACTAAATGACCTCTTGATTGCTTCCAAGTTTTGGCAATTATGAAAACTATGTGCAGGTGTTTGGGTGGACAGAAATTTCCAACTCATGGGTAACTACCAAGGAGCCTGATTGCTGGATCCTATGGTAAGAGTATGTCTGGTTTGTAAGAAAACTGAAACTGTCTTCCAAAATGGCTCTATGATTTTTGCATTCCCACCAGCAATAACGGAGAGTTCCTGGTGCTCCACATCCTTCCCTGCATTTGATATTGTCAGTATTCTGGATTTGGGCCTTTCGAATGGGTTCGTAGCAGTATCTCATTGTTTTAATTTGCATTTCCTTAATGATATATGATGTAGAACATCTTTTCAATATGCTTATTTGCCATCGGTATGTCTTCTTTGGTGAGGTGTCTGTTTAGATCTTTAGCCCATTTTTTTTTTTTTTAAAGATTTTATTTATTTATTCAACAGAGAGATCACAAGCAGGAAGACAGGCAGGCACAGACAGGGGGGGATGCAGGCTCCCTGCCAAGCAGAGACCCCCTATACGGGGCTCGATCCCAGGACCCTGAGATCATGACCTGAGCCGAAGGCAGAGGCTTTAACCCACTGAGCCACCCAGGCGCCCCTCTTTAGCCCATTTTTAAATCAGGTTGCTTGTATTCTTTTTTATCTTGTTAATACTCTCTTTAAACAGTTGTTTTTTCTTGGGTACCACCTAGCGAAAATACACAGAGGGTTTGAGGACATTGAAAAGGGTTTATTTTTTCTTTTTCTTTGCTATTTTTTTTTTTTTTTTGAGAATGGTTTATTTTTTCAAAGGAAAACTCCTCTCTTTCTCCTTTTCTCCTTTTCCTTTGTCTTTCAGTTATACCTGCCGCCACTTGCGGAGCTATGTTTGTGTGTTGGACAAACTGTATTTCCCCCACTCTCACTGTTCTACGCTTCAGCATTGCTTCTCGACCCTCAGTGACAATGGAGAGGAACTCTTGTCCTTAACTTGCTCTCACATTCTCAGATCCTATGCTTCCAGGTTATTAACCTCTGCTGTCCATTTACTGCATGCTGCATGCTCTATGTGACTGATGATTGCATGTTCGAATGGGACGCACATCAGTGAAATGATGATAAATCAGGGTAATTTATACTTGAAATGATGCTAAATAATGGCTGGGATTTGTTTCCTTACAAATGCCTCCTTAAGTACTTTATGTTTCATGGGAGAGAGAAAAGCTCTCAACCACACAGTTGTCATGTAAACTTGACAGAATTTTTCTAGATTTTGCCCCATTTGGAAATCTTTTGATTTAATATATACTGGTCTAGAGTGCTCTGATTTGTGTATGAATGGACTTTCCAGTTGCCATTAATTACATATGAATTTTGAGTTCTCTTCTGAGAGCTGGCTCTGGCACTCCCCCATGTTTTGATAGAAGCACATTCAGCTAGGCAGGTTTGATTTTATAAGAAGCTAGAAATTATGCATTGGGTCTTCTATTTCTTACTCCTTTTATTTACCTACAGAGTAGTTATAAAATCAGCAAGTGCACTGTGTCATGGATGAGTGTAGATCAAACAGAACAACTGTGGGAGTAGCAAGAAAGAAACAAGGCATTGATGTCAAGCATCAGAGACGATCAGCACCTGCTGGTTCGTGGCTGTCACACACCAAAGTAGAGGGGTAGTTTGACATTACTGCATTGTACTTGCAGTTGGCATTTTAAACACACATTTTCTATAAGCCAGAGAAGACCTCTGCGCCAGCACTGTATTGTTAGCTACAGAGGATGTTTGAGGCAATGTCCCCTCTGTGGAATGACTTAGAGGAAGAAGGAAGAAGCCCCACGACCACCTTCTGGGAAGTAGCAGACGTTTTTAATTAAATTAAATCCTTTCAGGTGAAGAAACATACAAAAGCTTTACTCTACACAGGATATCTAAGTGAAAACACTTTGATTTTTCAGAGTAGAAGATAGGGTGCCTGGGTGGGGTGGCTCAGTCAGTTAAGCATCTTGCCTTCCAAGGTCCTGAGATTGAGCCCCTTTTTAGGCTCTCTACTCAGCCTGGAGTCTGCTGCTCCCTCTCCCTCTGCCCTTCCCCCCAGCTTGTGGCTCTTGCTCTCACTCACTCTCAAATAAATAAATAAAGTATTTTTAAAAAAAAAAAGAGTAGACGATAGTGTGACATCTAGGTTGACAGCATTTTCTTGGTGGCAGAAATATTTACAGACTCATAATGATGTTGGTCAGACTCTTATTGAGTCAGTAGAGACATTTTTAAGAAATCAAAAGTCGAGGGTGCCTGGGTGGCCCAGTTGGTTAAGTATCTGCCTTCGGCTCAGGTCATGATCCCAAGGTCCTGGGATTGAGCCCCGCATCGGGCTCCCTGGTCAGCGGGAGCCTGCTTCTCCCTCTGCCTGCTGCTCCCTCTGCTTGTGCTCTCTCTCTCTTTCTCTCTCTCTGTCAAATAAATAAGATCTTTTAAAAAAAGAAATAAAAAATCAGAGATAGAAAAATAAGTGAGAATAATAGAATAAACTCTTATGCATTTAACATGGAAGAATTTACCAAAGTAAAGCCATTTGCAATTTCAACTGACTTAGGTAAAGTGAAGGAGTATCGGGTAAGTAAGTGATAGTCTTAGGAATTGGGGACAGAACTTTTGTGCTTGCAAGGAACAGAGAAAGCTGCCCCTAATCATTGAACCTCTTGAAGAGGCAACGTTAATTATTCTTGCCTTTATTTACCAGTGTACCTACCTGACTAAGGTTACTT
This sequence comes from Procyon lotor, assembly GCA_028646535.1. NCBI lineage: Eukaryota > Metazoa > Chordata > Mammalia > Carnivora > Procyonidae > Procyon > Procyon lotor. The sequence goes on from CM053616.1 coordinate 17,797,984, forward strand.
CAGAAAAAGAGAACCAGTAGGATGTACACATGTGCATCCGTGTGTACAGAGAGTGAAAGACTGAGAATTACGTTAGGGAACTGGCTTTCATGACTGTAAAGGCTGGCAAGTCTGAAATCTGTTGGGGCAGGCTGGAAATTTAGGTAAGCGCTAATGTTGCAGTCTTAAATATTAGATCCACAGGGCAGGGCAGGAGGCTGGAAACCCAGGCAGGACTTCTGTGTTTGCATTTTGGGAAGGAATTTCTCCTTTCTCGGGAAACCTCAGTCTGTGCTCTTAGGGTCTTCGGCTGATTAGATGAGACCCACCTACATTATAGAGAATAATTGGCTTGTCTTCAAGTTGGCTGATTATAAATGCTAATCACACCCACAGATACGTTCACAGCAATGTCTCAGTGGGTGTTCAGCCACACCACTGGTACCGTAGCCTGGCCAAGTTGGCTCAGAAGGCTGCCATCCACTGGCCTTCTCCTGTCTTTTCTCCGGGTGTGTCTTCACGTACAGCATGTCTGTCCTGCCAGGTTCTAAGCCTCATGTGGTAGATCATCCACCATACCCCCTGTCATGTGTCTGACCACACCTCGCACCTGCACAGTTCACCTGCATTGACACCCATGGCGGCAGTCTGGGCCTTTTGTGATCTGTGGTGGAGGTCAGTATCCACTTGTCTTTGGAGTCGCAGGAACGGCCAGGAGACAAAGGCGTACGGGGACACCTGGGGAGCTACACGGCAAGGGTGGGAAGGGGACCAGGAAGACGAAGTCGGGAGGCATGAAAGTAGAGAGGGGAAAGGTAAAGGTACCACATGGCCCAAGCGGCCTGTGATTCCCGAGCCCCTCACCCAATTCCTGGCAGAGCTGAAGTACACTTTGTTTCCAAATTGCAACAGCCTTTCTTTCCTGTTTTCTGTTTCCTCTTTTAGCACCTTTCCTGCAGCGCCTCTGCCCACTCTGGTCCCTTTCTCATCCTCCAGAGGGTGTTCAGAACTCCTGGCTAAGGCGGGAGTGTGTGCCTCCAAAGGGGCCGTTTTCAGGGCAGAGCCCTCCTCAGGACTGAAAGCCCTTCGGAAATGCCAGGCGGGGGGAGATCCAGCTAGATCCTTGAGGAGATATTCTGAGGTCAGGAGAACTTTATGGCATTTTCGAAATGCTGTCCCTTTGCGAGCCTGCTCCCTCTCTGGCCATCAGCCGTCCTCTCTCACCTTATTCCAGGGCTGATTTACCAGATGTGCTTAGTCTCAGCCCCCAGATTGTGCCAGGCCCGGACCAGTTTTTCTGGATGGCTGAGAGGAAATACAGTGGTTGGTGACATGGGCTCTGGAGCTAAGGCCGTGACCCCTTCTGCAGTGGCTTTCCCACTCCCCCACTTGCAATCTGGGACGGGGCGGGGAATCTCCTCCGGTCGGGACAGACCTCAGAACGAGTGGGATCTTCACAAAAGGAGAGATCGGGTCGCCTTGGGGCCATGTTCGTTTGTAGGTGACTAACATTCTGCGTCCACACTGACATGGGTCAAGTGTAATCTAGTCTCTGCAGTTGACAGATTTTTCTTTGAACAGAACTGTGTTACATAGAAGAACAAGGCAAGCCACGTGCCTGAATGGAGCAATCTCAGACTCACTTCACAATCTCAAATCGCTTTTGGTTATGCAGAGCGTTTAGAATGTAACTGAGTCCCTGGAGAGAAATATCAGCTTACCCCTAAAGAACTTCACCTTAGTCTAACATGAATCACTGCCATAGATAGAAATCTCAGTCATTGTACTGCAGACTTCTTCCCAATAGAAAATTGTTTTTATAGCATCTCTGAGAGAATGCTTCGGGTGCTTCCTGTCTCAGGAGGCAGTGGAGCTCTTACTGTTTCATTGCAAGAGTGTCCTGCTAAGTCCACCTGCCAATAACTTTTCAGCCATTTTAAAATTTGTTTTAATATGCTAAAGATGTGGTATAATCCTAGATTATTTTGTAATTGCATAAGTTGCATATGTAAGATAAAAAAAATGGTAGAAAATAGTGGATTTCTATAAAGAAATATCTACCAAAAGTTATTGAAATGCTAATATCTTGGGATTTATCGTAGGGAAATAACTTAACTCAAGCGAAGAATTATATTTAGAAACAAAGGAAATTGGTCAAGTAGACTACATTCTTTCAACTCAAGGGACTATGATGTAGCCTTGAAAAATGTTATGAAGAAAAATAAAGAGAAATATGGAAAACTTTTGATATAATGTTAAGTGAGAAAAATGTAAAAGTATATACTGCCATAAACAACTGTATAATATATGCATGTGGACAAAAACTAGACGGTATATACAAATAGTTGTGGAAATTAGTGAACTATACATGACGTTTTAAGAATTTTAAATTTTTTAAGCATTTAAAAAATATGTAAATTTAAATTATAAGTTTCTCCTCTGTTTTTTTCTCTGCTCTCCCTCCACTGCTCCAATTTATGTGTGTATCTCTGGCTTTTCTTTTTTCCTTTTTTTTTTTCTTCACCAACATAATGTAATATCATTTTATTAGTTGGCAGAGACCTATAGTGGTTTATGGAAACAGATATAGTTCCTTGATCTGTGATCACAGAAAATTTCTCCCATAACATATTTTAGAATTTTTATAGGTTTTTTTGCGGGGGGAGGAGGGATACTTTTCTTAACTGAATTGGTTTATTATTCTAAGTAAGCACAATATTAAATCCTGTCTAAACTGTAGCACTTTCAAATTTAGGAGTGTTTTCACCATTTGGTATGTCTTTTCTACTGTGGTTTAGAAAAATGACATCTGTTGCCATTTGATTGCTTTGAAAAAGGATTACATCTTAAGCGTAAATCTAGGACAATCTTCTAATGAGTTTCCTCAAAAGAGTTTTTTTTTTTTTAATTACTAGAACAGTCTTGTCATAGCGTATACCACTCACTAAATCTGTCATGAATAAATATTTGAAGCCATAGTAATAATTTTTCATGCATATGATACTGTCTTAATAATTCTGTTGTGGCTCTGTGCTTTATTGATTTCTGTGCCACTTCTGCGGCATGAAATGAAATGCATTATTCCACTTAAACCATTATGGTTTAATACATATGGTTTCCTTTTGAATTACATATTCACTACTTGATCCTGTCATCAAGCTGATCCCGTGTTCTGTAATGTGGTGTTCGGTCTTCAGACTTCCTTCTTGAGTACTCAGTGCCATGTAAGGCAAAACAGAACAGGTAAATTCAGGTCAGAGAAGTTGGGAAGAATAAACAATATGTAGTTAAATTTTTTTAGGGTCACTCTTGTTGTATGTTTTCTGGTTTAGGGATTTTCTTTTCTCATCTCAAAAATTATAAGAATGAATCATGGCTGTGCATTCTGGACAGGACAGGAGAGGAGGAGGGCAAAGCTTGACAAACTGGCCACCATCTTTGCTTGGTCTCAGAGCTGGGATGGACGGCTTTGCCCACCACCTTCTCTTGGCGTCTATGACAGCGTACTCCTGGCTTTCTTCCCATAGGTTTGCCATTTCTTTTTAGGCCTTTGTTGTAAATATTGGAATTCCTTAAGGCCTGCTCCTAAGACCCTCCTCTCTTTTCACTTAAGCTCTTACCTCAGGCATTTCCATCTCCTTTGAGGACTTTATATGTCATCCATGTGGCAGTATGTCCCAAATGGCTAACTCCAGCTGCATTTCTGAGCTCCAGCCCCACATTGTTAGCTGCTAGAATGTTAGCCTCGCCACTCGCCCCTCTCACGCCCCATGTCCCAGGCCAACTCTTAAACCTTTCTCCACAAACTTGTTTTTTTTCTCCTCTGTCTCGGCAAGTGGTGTCTCCCGCCATCAAGCTGCTTATGCCCAGCTCATGAGAATCATTGGGATTTTCTTTCCCTCACCCCCTGCATCCATCCTCTGTCCATTTCAGTTCTGTTTTTAGAATGTAAATGGAATGTGTCCGCTCTCCCCTGTGCCTGCTGCCGGTCACGCCCACTCACGCCATCCCCACCTCACACGGCATGGTGGTTTCCTCTGCTCCCAGCACACACACCCCGCCCCCAGCCCCTCACCTAGCAAGCATCTGAAGAGAATCGAAATCAGATTCCGTCTCTTCCTTGCTCAGATGGCCTCAGTGGCTACCCTCTGCCTTTGGGCTGGCGCATTCTCTAGCCACACCAACTGTCTTTCTTTTCCAGAATTTGCTGACCCCTTTCCTGTCTTAGGGCTTTTTACATATTCAGAATGTTTCTTTCTCTACTCTACTCTGTATTTTCTACACTTGTTACTTCCTTACACGGGGGTTTTCCTTTATCCCTAAGCCCACCGTTATGCTTAATATTATGTTTCTGCTCTCACACAAATTCTCTCTCTCTGTCTTTTAGAGTACACTGTAAGCTCCAGGAGGACAGAAAATGGTGTGTTTTTAAATGCACTCCTCATTAGCACCTAGTGTGATACTTGAGTCCACAAAATGGCCACTTCTTCAGAGATTACTTGGCCAGAAGCAGAAAGGTGGCAATCCTATTAAAATGCTACTGCAGGGGCACCTGGATGACTCAGTTGGTTGAGTGTCTGACTCTTCTTGGTTTCAGCTTGGGTCAAGATCTTGGAAAAGATTCTTCTCCTTGGTTACAGCCACCAGAGAAAATACTATTTTTGCATTTTTATAAGGCACCTTTCAAAGCATATGGATACTGCTTTGATGGTCATAGTTTACCATATAAATCCAAAAATCCAATATATATATTATATGTATATATATAATATGTATGTATATACATATGTATGTATATACATATATGTATATACATATTATATGTATGTGTGTGTATATATATATACACACACATATATATACATATATATATGTATAAAAAAGATCTTGGAGTCGTGACTGAGCCTGGGTGGCTCAGTCGTTAAGCGTCTGCCTTCGGCTCAGGTCATGATCCCAGGGTCCTGGGATCGAGCCCCGCATCGGGCTCCCTGCTCGGCAGGAAGCCTGCTTCTCCCGCTTCCATTCCCTCTGCTTGTGTTCCCTCTCTCGCTGTGTTTCTCTTTGTCAAATAAATAAAAAAATCTTAAAAAAAAAAAAAAAAAGATCTTGGAGTCGTGAGATCAGACCCTTCACTGGGCTCTGCACAGGGCATGGAGCCTGCTTGATTCTCTCTCCCTCGCCCCCACCCTCTCCCTCAACAAACAAGTAAATAAAGCTACTACATCTTCAAAAAAGCATTCACGATAGCATTATCAGATAATGAAGTATCCTGGTGATAGTTTCTATAGTTACGTAGTGCAAGTGCCTGGCATATGCCATACTCTTTTCCTCAAATATTTTATAAACTTTCTACTTTTTGGATTTATATGGTAAACTATGACCATCAAAGCAGTATCCATATGCTTTGAAAGGTGCCTCATAAAAATGCAAAAATAATATTTTCTCTGGTGGCTGTAACCAAGCAGAAGAAACTCGGAGGGAAAAGTAAAATTATTTTACTTTAAATTTTGCCTCTTGAAATTTAAGCACAATACTATAAAATAACTGGAAAATAGAGTAGTTTTAACAAGCTTTATCTCCACCCTCCACCCCTGCAGTTTTCCTTTGGCATAAATAAATTATGGAGGCCACTGGCCATAATAGCGGTAACAGAATGAAGGTTCAGAAATATGGATAAGAAATAAGAAATTATATCACAGTGTGTATTAAAAATTTGATTTAACTTCCTTTTTAATTCAAAATTCTTCAGTAGAGAAGCAAATAAATTTGCTACCTATACCTACTTGGAAATGTTTTTAAAAATATTTTCAGTGTGTTACATCTACAAATATTGGTAAGATTTATTGAAGACCAACAGTAGCATTAAAACCCCACTCGAAAACGAAATCTGGCCATTTGCAACGACGTGGATGGAACTGGAGGGTATTATGCTAAGCGAAATAAGTCAGTCAGAGAAAGACAATTATCACATGATCTCTCTGATATGAAGAATTTGAGAGGCAAGAAGGGAGTTTGGGGGGTGGGGGAGAGAAATGAAACAGGAAGGGATGGGGAGGGAGACAAACCATAAGAGACTCCTAGACTCACGAAACAAACTGAGGGTGGCTGGGAGGCGGGGGGGTAGGGATAGGGTGGCTGAGTTGTGGACATTGGGGAGGGTATGTGCTGTTAAGTGCTGTGAAATGTGTAAGCCTGACGATTCACAAACATGTACCCTGGGGCAAATAATACATTATATGTTAATAAAAATTAATTTAAAAAAAAAAAACCCCACTCAAAACAAATGCTGCTCTAGCCTGCCTTAGTCATCGCCCTGAACTATCACTCAGTTGTACAATGTATTGTCCAGAGGGAAGAAATTTAGATTAAACCAATAATTAAAACATAACAAAAGATACTTATTCTGGGAGAAGGATGTTACGAGAATTTGGGCATATGGAAACAAACTTAGAAAGAAGTCGTAGAATCTTAGGGAAAAACTATGAAATTCATATTTGGTCCCCAAAAATGGTGATTTCCCCACCACCACCACCACCACCACCGAATGTTCTCAGGTATAGAGAGTATTGGTAAAGGAGGCACTCACATCATAGCGACATACCTGTGGTTGTATAGGTAGAACCAGAGTTCCTGAGGGTGAACAGGGCAGATAACAAATTAAAATTTCTCATACAGGTTAGACTTTGTATGGAGGACTTGGAGAGGGTACAGAATTCCCCCCCGTTGGATGATCTTCCCCTGGGGCTGCCATTTGCAGGGAATTCCATGTGCGTATTCAGACATGCAGACTTGCATAACTGCTTATTAGAGGAATATTCTTGGTCACTAAATGTCCAACAGACTGAAACTTACAGGGTTTCCCATATATGGAAGAAAAGTGATTCCGCCTACTCTCCATGCGTTGGCACACCGTGATGCCAGCCCTTACATTTATTTGACTTCCAGAATTTAAATAGGCGGTGATATAAATCAGAAGTTAATGTTTGTTAAAGTAATGTACGGGCACTAAGTAACTCTGTTGTCATGCTTGTGACAAAGAAGGTAAATTCTTTTCAGTGCGGCCCTGAGTAGGAGTGGCACTTTTTCTAAAACCATCCCTCGAAGTTAGATGGACAACAAAATTACTTATTTCTATCTTACCAAAGATGAGGAAGCAGAGGAGACTGTAGAGAGGTTAAATGGTTTGGCAGAGACCACCCCACAAAGCAGAAGTAGATGATTCTCTCAGAATCTCTGCTCTGATCAGAGTTTTGTCTTTACTGAATGTCACGGCATGAGAGAGAGAAACACATCTCATACGTGCGCAGAATGAATTACTCTCAATAGATAGCTGCTTCTATTTTTTAAAAATCTCAGTTCACTCCTGTTACATTTTTAGTCTACAGCTTAGATTTGAGCTGGAATGGGAACTGAAGAGTTCCCTAATTTTCTTAGACATTTTTCCCCATGCATTCTTACATTGATCTAAACTAGAATCAGATGTGTTCCAACAGGCCACTCGTTTTCTATAACAATTCTATGAACTAGCCGTCTATAATAGGTAGTTCATTAAAAATTAATTTTTAAATGAACTTGAGATGTACAGTATAGATTTTCTAAAGGCTGTATCGTGGAGCCTGCGTACAAAATATTTTCCTTGCCTAGTAATGCTAATAGTAGCCACTGTTTATTGAGCTCTTGCTCTGTAACAGACCTGGTTCTAATTATTAACTATTTTAATTTTAATCCTCGAGGCAGCTCTCTGAGATAGTCAATTATCCCCACTTCATAAGCAAGGGAAGTGACGCATGGGCTGTCTTAATACTTTGCTAGAAGATGGTAAAGCCAGTATGGAAATCCAAATATTCTGGCCCTAAAAGTCCCACTTTTAACCTTTTACTGCCTCCCATCAAGCTTTTTAACAACGGTATGATTTTATGAAGTTACTTTGCCTTTGAAATTACTTTGACCCATCTTAAAGCCCACTACAAATCTGATATTGTTTGATGGTTATGTATTTTAAATGAATTGTTTTTAGGGTCTTGAACTTCTTTCTCTGCACACTCACAATTTCACTTGGAGATAGTTTATAAGACTGATGAAAAATTTAAAATTGGAGCATGGATTATAGATCCAGAAATTCAAAACTGTATTTCTCTGTCTCTAAATTCTGTGTATGGACCATTTAGTGTCGGTGCTACTATCTAAACATGTAGTATCTCCTGGTTTTCAAAGATACTAATCCTTGCAAAAATCCTTACTTAGACATATCAAGTGTCTAAGTTTGGTGTTAATTTTTGACATAGATGTGATTTTTCTTCTTCTCAAAGTAATAGTAGATACAAGCTGTTCTCAAAAGGGTTTTAACCAGATTTCACAAAGCAAGCATCCACAGGCGTATTAGCAAGGCACCTCAGAGGATATGTTGTACATTTTACTTGCCATTAGGAAAAGAAACGAGCAGTTTGCAACTGGATATAATTTCTAATAGTGACTAAAAGTCTTAGAGCTTCCTTGTTTTAGTCGCCAATTGTGCTACTCTTTTGTCATTAAACGAGAAGCTTTCCTGGGGATTTAGAAGTATAGTTATCTCTCTCTCTCTCTCTACACACACACACACACATATATTTGTATGTATGTGTGTTAATACAGATAACATTTATATAGAATTTTGAAATGTTTGTTAAGTTTGTTGTACCTCAGGCTGACACTAGGAATTTCTTTTCTTATGTGCATCCATTTTCAAGTAGCATAAATTATTAGCCAGTAGGAAATTCAAGTCCCTGTTGCTCCTGACCGTAGAAGTTGGAAGAATTTAATATATGTTCTGTCCATCCTAGCACACAGGGCTTGTGGCAGCAGTGGAAATCTGGCAGAGAGAGCAATTTGTGTCTTGTTAAGATAGGCCCACCTTTTAGGATTCATGTCATATCCCTCAGTCCTAAACTTACAAAATCACATTTAAAGGTGGCAGTGGAACCACATACGATGATATTTTAGTATCTTTTCTGTAGAAAGTAAAATGTCAACAAATCAATCTAGAACCAGTGAATACATAGCTGCGGGTATATTTATTTCTATGTGTTCAGTAAGAAAAGTGCATCTGGGGAATACTTTTCAGAGGTTAGCCGATTGTACGGTCTCTGGACTGTAAGGACAGTCTGTGCTATCCTTAAATGGTCAGGTTGGAGAGCCTCACTGTGGGCTAAATACTGGTCAGTGAAACACAGTGGGCAATCATCTGTGGGTTTTTGTTTTCCTTCTTGCCGTTTCCTGGTCTTGTGTAACAACATATTATTGTAGCAAGCAAGATATTGAAGCAATGTGTTGTGGTAGTCTAGCTTAATACAAAGAAAAGAGCTTCGATTTTCATCAATTTTTTTTTTTTTAATATGCCTTCTGAAGAATCACTCACTGTCTTTGGATTTCTGTGCCTAGGCACTAAACTGCAGATGCAGGACGTGTCCAGGGCACAAAATTTTGCATGACACTTGGTGTGACTGTTGCAAGAGTCTGTGGTACTTCCTGTTACCATGGTTTAGAGACATTTGAGTTCACTCTCACTGTCTGGTTTTCTAGTCCCTCCCTTTCTCTTGTGGCTATAACCATGACAATAGCAACCTGTGTCTGCATTGAATGTATGTATGTTAATGACTTGTGGTTCCACTTAAAGAGGATCCACATGAGGCAGAATCATGATAGAAACTAAGAGGCATTGATTACAAACTTGTAAATGCAATTCATTTATGCCCATGAATGACTCTTGGGTTGTTTGTTCTTATTCTCCGTTTGCTCTATTTGCCTACATTATTGTTATTTGGTCATTTCTGGGCTTAGCTTATTGTTTGGCAGATAGTACGTATAGATTCCTTGCTTTTTTAAACTGCATTGGGGGCAAAGTATTGTTAGAGTAGATCTTCTGCTGTTTCCTAGGGACTCCATGTGCCATTTAGAAGTTTGACCAGAACTATAAATCCAGAGTTGTTGTTGTTTTGCCCTGAAGAAGGCATAGCAACAGTTATACCCATATTGCTTTTTTTTTTTTAGTTTTTATTCATTTAAGTAATCTTTATACCCAAAATGGGGCTCAAACTCATGACCCCAAGATCAAAAATCGCACGCTCTTCTGACTGAGCCATCCAGGTGCCCCTGTACCCATATTCTTGAGGGGAATTTCTCACTTATGAACAACCATATCTTAAAGACTCACTTAATCTCTTTCATTGTCTGTCTTTGTACCACCAAGTACCCACTGACGACATACTAAGAATACCCATCTTCTGAGTACTCCTATCTGGGTTCCGTTGAAGAAGGTAAGGCAGACTCATTTAGGGGGACTGCTTCAGTGGGGTTTTGCAGTAGGGGAGAGAGATTAGGCCCTCAACTCTGAATACAACAGAGGAAAGTGGGCTTTCTAGCCAAGCAGCAGACTGGGGGAGGTGCATGTCAGTGGATGGAAAATTACTAAGAAAGTAGGGTAATTCTTTACTAAACTGAGGTAATGGGATTCTTATTGAAGGCAGGCTAGGGTGATTAGCTGTTACCTGGGGGGATATTAGAGGATGAGTATTTGACTGGATATCAAGGGTGGGGGACTCCAGCCAAATCAGCTCAACAGGATTCTTACTAACACGGGTCTCCTAGCAGATAGGTCCAAGGATGGACGCCGTTCATACTCAGGAACCTGACTGAAGTCAGGTCCAGGAAAGAGTCTCTTTTTAGATCGTGTACTACCAATGGGGAGGGTCTTCCTTTCCACAATCAAATAACCACATCTGACTGTCCCTCGAGCCTCTGAAATTTGAATTTCAATCCTCTGAAATCTGGATTTATCATTTTTAGTAAGATCCCGCTGGTTTACGTATTTTTGTTGTTGTTAATAGCTACAGATAGATCTAAAAGCCTTACTTGGATATTGTAAAGTTCGTCGGGAGTGACATTGTTTTTGGTGTGAGTGAATATGGTGAAAACCTCAATATAATAGCAAAAACCTTTCAAATGTGAGCCTCCGAGAGGTTAGTCTGACAGATTGATCCATAAATAGGACAGGCGGGTGGATGGGTGATCTCAGGTAGGCTCCACTGACTGAAGTGACTTTTAAGAAGCGATTGGAGGATAGATATTTGGTAGATTAGTAGGTTGTTCCTAGTGTGGGGGCGGGGGCGGCATGAAAGAAAATAGAGGCAAGAGTAGGTGAGGGAGACAAAGGGTTCACTTAGGAGGAAGGAGTGGGGACGGGACCAGGTGTGGGAGGAGAGGAGACCGAATATTCGAGCAGCAGTGCCCTGGAGCCATCTGGAGACAGTTATGCTGTGCACATGGGGAGCCCCACCGGTGAGGAGAGCAGTGGGCCACTTGCACCCCCCGAAGAAAGAATGGTGGCAGATCATTATGTTTCTTGACTTGATGAGAAAGATAGTGAATGGGCAAAGCAAAAAAAGAAGCAGTCATCAAGTGGGTGGCCATATAATTTATCGTTCAAACCAGAACCCTTTAGGAGAAGAAAAGGGGACTCTATTTAATTGTTTCACTAGTATAAAATGCATGAACTGGGACTATCCTGGGCAAATTGGCACAGACCTTATCCCATTATTATTAAGTACTCCATTTGGAGCTCATTCATAGATCACCAAGACAGGAGAAATTAAAATTCTGAGTTTTGAAAGGGGTACATCATACCCTCCCTTAAAAAATGAAACTGTAGGGGCGCCTGGGTGGCTCAGTGGGTTAAGCCACTGCCTTCAGCTCAGCTCAGGTCATGGTCTCAGGGTCCTGGGATCGAGCCCCGCATCGGGCTCTCTGCTCAGCAGGGAGCCTACCTCCCCCTCTCTCTGCCTGCCTCTCTGCCTATTTGTGATCTTTCTCTCTCTGTCAAATATATAAATAAATCTTTAGGGAAAACAAATGAAACTGTAAATAGTTCAGTAGCAGATTCTGGCCAGGATTAGCTGACCTGCAGCTGAGTCTGATTTGCAAGTGTTAGCCTTTTCATGGGGGGGTGGGGGAGTCTAGGTTTAAATGAGGGGATGTGTGCAGGATGCGTCGCTGGTGCTGGTGCCGCACCTGAAGCGCCCACACTCCGTGGTCGCTCTCGTAGCCACTGGTCATAGATCGGCGCTTAGCCTGCTTTCCATTTGGATTAACTTAAAGTAATAAGTACTTGAAGCTTTCTAATGTTGCTGGCAGCTTTGTGCCTTTTGTTCGTGACGATAATTCAGTAATTAAAGAAAAGTTAGTTTGGAAAACTATTTTTTGTTCCGGCTTCAACATAATACAGCTCACATCTCACTCTCTGCGCCAGTTCTCACTTTTCGGAAGCAAATAGATATTTCACCGTTCTGTTAATGAATTACTGAATATAGTAATTCTCATTTTGCATCCAAGTAAATCTTAAAGATGTTTTCGGCAGCAGCATGCTTTTCAGATCCAGTTCCCGTTCTGCAGGGGATTGATGGCTAAAGACTAATCATTTAATTTTCAGCTTTAAGTAAGAAAGATGAAACTTACTTTTGCTAGGGGTGAGACAGAGTGATCTTGGCAAATAATGGTCACGTGTTTTAGATTTTTTTGAGCTTCAGAAAATCATTTCAAGAGATTCAGATTCAATAATCTGACTTGAACATGTCCTCCTTCGGTTTACTTGCATTTATTATTCCTTTTTCCTAGAATGTTCTTTCCTCAGATAGCTGCACACCTCACACCCTCACTTTCTTTAGGTCTTTGCTTAAATATCACCTCCTCAGTAGAGCCCTCTCTGGTTACCCCATCCCGAAACCAGAGCCCTTGTCCAGACTCCATTCTTTCTTCCACTTTATTGTTATAAAGGACATTCTAGAAGCATCGTGATTATTCTTCACACCTCCAAGATGTATAGTGCTGGAGTAACTAAAACTCTATGATGGAATAAAAATGTGAACTTGTCTAATATCTCAGTAACCCAGTCCTTAGGGAATTGAGCTTTCTTCTAGTGTTAATTCTCATGTAAACAGGGTTACAGCCGATCTGATCTTCGTTTGGAGGGAGTCATGCTGGCAATGGCTAAGGATGAAATAGAGCAGCACCGTTTCAAGTATAGCCCTCTGGAGAAAAGGCAGAAATAATTTTTTTTTTCAACTGAAGAGTTTGTACTACTGGCCCTGGAGACCCAAGGAGCCTACCTGCCCTCTGGTCGGGAGAGAGGAACAGCCCCGTCTTAACCACTTCCCTGTATCTAGGAGCTCAACGTGCTATATAAAAAAATAACAGACTGAGAGGCTTAAACACCACACATTCATTTTCTCACAGTTCTGGAGGCTGTGGTCCAAGATCAAGGTACTAGTAGGGTTGATGTCTGGTGAGGGCTGTCCCCTTGGGTTGCAGATGGCTGCCTTCTTGCCATGTGCCCCCATAATCTGTTCTTTGTATGGCACGGTTCTAGGGAGAAGAACAGGGAGGTCACTCCTTAGTGTCTGTCCTCAGGAGAACAGTAATCCTGTCGAATCAGGACCCCACCCTTATCACCTTGTTTTAGCCTTAATTACTTCCTTACTGCAAATACGGCTACACTGGGGAGTTAGGGCTTCAACTTATGAATTTTGGAGGAACACATACATTCAGTCCGTAACATGCTGCATCCCAAATTATTTCTCTGAGTTTAGTTCAGTTAAACTTTTTTTTTTTTTTTAATTTGAGAGAGATTAGAGTGAGCGAGATGCAGGGCTTGACCCCAGGACCCTGGGATCATGACCTGAGCTGAAGGCAGGTGCTTAACCGACTGAGCCACTCCAGGCGCCCCCAATTGAACATTTTTTGAGGGCCTTTTAAATATATAGGTACTATACTGGGCACCAAGGAGGCCAAAGTGAATTATTCCATGCTCAAGAACTTTATGTTTTAGTAAAGGAGATAAGCTGAATACAGCTAACTAGAAAATGTGATGAGTGTTTTTTTCTAAGTTTGAAGGGTGAGTGGAAATTTGCCAGCCAGATTGATGTAGGAAAGGGAAGTATAGGCCAGGAGGTTAGTATGAGCCAAGGCATGACCTGTTCAGGAATGAGCAGATCAACATGGATAGTGTTTGAAGTGAAGTAGGGCATGGTGGGCTTGAACCAGAAATGCAGAACTATTTTGTGGTTCCGTTATGGTGCCACAGTGTTATCTGAAAATGTAGAGAATACCTAGTATGTTGATTGCTTTTTTTTTTTTTAAAAGATTTTATTTATTTGACAGAGAGGGAGAGAGATCACAAGTAGGCAGAGAAGCAGGCAGAGAGAAGGAGAGAAGCAGGTTCCCTGCTGAGCAGAGAGCCCGATGTGGGGCTCGATCTCGGGACCCTGAGATCATGACCCAAGCCAAAGGCAGAGGCTTAACCCACTGAGCCCCCCAGGCGCCCCTGTTGATTTCTACAGTGAAGAAAAATAGGTTTTAAAAGACTAGAATGATTGGCATTTATAATCTACAACATGAGACTAATTGTGCAAATAAAAGATAGTGCTACAAAGCATATAATTAGTGGGATTATTTTAAGGGAATAAATTTTCTACACAAAATGAGGTAAACGTATACTTAGTGTCATATTTGAGAAATCAGGGTGAAATTTAAAATAATGTGATTATGAGAGGTTGGGAGAAATTGTACAGCACAACTTCAAGTAAAGAAAAAAATCAAAAATCTTTAGTTTTCTCCAGCGCTCCTTAATGAGTTCCTATATAAATTTTCTAAAACTATATTTTTTATATGTGTTTAAGAATTGCTTTTCACTTACCCTTCAGCCCAAAACAACAACAAAAACAGTTAAAACGTAAGAAACAGCAGTTTTCAGAGTACTGGGCATCAGGCAACAAAAGAACAGGATGGGAAAAAAAGGGGACGAGTCCTGTGTGTACCGCAGCTTACTGTTCTAATAGAATTTCCAGGCCGCTGTTCAGAATTACAACAGGTTAATAAACCAACAGGTCAGATAATAAAAATACTCAATCTAAAAAAGGCAGACAAAAAGGAAATGGGGAAGAAAGAATGGGCAGGACCAAGAGAAAACTAACGGCAAAGTGCTAGATATAACCTTATCAATAGTAGTTGTCAAAAGAAAGTGAGAGTGACTTCAGAGCACAGGATATTTCCAGGAATAAAGAAATAAAGAAGGCTATTTCATAACGACAAAGGAGTCACTTTAGTAAGAGAACTATTAGAATCCTAAATGCATGCACCAGATAAAGAACAGAACTTCAAAATTAAAAAGCAAAAAAAAAAAAAATTCCCAGCAGAAATAGAGACAATTCCATAATTAGAGATTTAAATACTTCTTTCTGAAAAATTGATAGAACAAGTAGACAGAAAATGAGTGTGAATATCGGAAACTCTGACAGCACCATCAACCAGTTTGACCTAACTGACCCTTTGCAGGACACTCCAACCAATAACAACCAAATACACTTTCTTCTCATTTGCACAAGAGAGCATTTATCAAGAAAGATCACATTCTGTGCCATCAAACAAGCCTTGGTAAGTACAAAAAGGATTCCAGTCATGGAAAGCGTGTCCTCTGGTCACAAAGGAATTGTAACAGCAATCAATAACAGAAAGCTCTCTGGAAAATCCTCCAAATTTGGAAATCAAATAACATACTTCTGAATAACTCATAGATCAAAGAAGAAATGAATGGAATTTGAAAGGTATTTTCAGCTAAAGAAAATACAGCAGATCAAAATGCCACTAAAGCAGGATTTAGAGGGAAATTTATAGCCTGAAACGCCTTTAACATGTTGGAAAAGAAGAAAAGTCTCAAATCAGTGACTTCAACTTACACCTTAAGAAACTAGAAAAAGGAAAGCAAATTAAGTCCCAAAAAGGAGAGTAAAGACAGAGAGCAGAACTCAGTGATAAAAAAAACTGAAAAGCCATAGAGAAAATCAATAAAACCGGAAGTTCATCTCTTGAGAAGATCAGTAAAACAAATACATCTCTGGCCAACACTGGTATGTTGAGTAAATTTGGATTTATATTGTGGAGGTTCGGTGATGAAGTTAAAATACATTTATATAAAAAAGATTTTAAATTGGAATGTAAATACAGTTCTGAGCGATCTCAAAACCACGTTGTGCCAGAGAGACACACTTTTTGCTTTGTTTCTCTCATAAAATCATCTTAACCTCCACTCTTGACTTTTCCTGCCAGAGCACATCTCTTTGTTTTAGAACATCTGCATAACCCCAGAACACCCTTGAGTCCAGATGCTTTCTCCTCTGGATGGCATGGAGCACCCCAGTAATCCTCCAAAATAGAAAACACATATTGGCAGCTGGTGGTCCAGATTCAGCCCTCAGAGCTGGTGTATTTGGTTTGCACGGCATTTGTAAAAAGTCAGAATCCATTGCCAATATACAACAGTTAAGAGTTGACACAGCCGGAGAACGCTGGGCGACGTAGTCAGTTGAGAGTCCGACTCTTGGTTTCAGCTCAGGTTGTCATCTCAGGGTCGTGAGATCCAGCCCCACGTCAGGCTCCACGCTCAGTGGGGAGTCTGCTTCAGCTTCTCTCTGCTTCTGCCTCTCCTGTTCATGCTCTTCCTCCCCGCCCTCTCAAATAAATAAATAAATCTTAAAAAAAAAAAAAAAAAAAAATAGAGTTGACTTAGCTGGTAACCCAGAGCCCACATTTGTCCATGCTGATAATCAGTTGGAACAGACTGGTGGCCTTTTCCTTACCCTGCCTATTAGGGTGTTTCGCTTTCTCTGAGTCAGCCGTCACAGCAAGTCTTGGTAGCAGTCGCTGTCCTCATCCCCACAGGGAAGGAAACTGAGTCTCAGGAAATTAAAGTGCCCAAGTTCACACAGCTAGTAATTGAAGGACTGGTGTTTGAACGCAAGTATGTCTAAATTATTTTAAATTCCTTTCTTCAGAATATCAAAAACAAGGCTTTTTTCTTTTTTATCTGTCATTTCAGTTGAAAAATCAATATCCATAAATATATCATGCTTCCTATAGAGCCTTGGGCAACAGGTTTATCACATTATTCATATTATGCAGGATTTACATTTGTCACTTCCACTAAATTCCTTAAGTCTGCATTTAACGTAGGCTATTTTCTCATTTCTTATTCTTTTTAAAAATATTTTTAAAGAGGGATTTTTAAAGATATTTTGATTTATTTTTTATTTTTTTAAAGTAATCTCTATGCCCACCATGGGGCTTGAACTTATGACCCTGAGATCGAGAGTCATATATACTCTACTGTCTGAACCAGGCAGGTGCCCCTATGTTCTCATTTCTAAAATGTTGACATCTCTTGTCCAAATAGGTTGCAATAAGTTATTGAGAAATATATTCATTTTAACACCATTTTCCAATTTGAATACTTTAACATGATTCCCTTCTGTGAAAATAAGTAACCTTCCCAGAGAACAAGGATAGGCACTGAGGTCTTTAGTTTTCTGCTTTCGAGAGGAACACAGAATTTAAACTTCACTTTGAATAAAATTGCCAGTGATTTAGATTAACAATTTATATCTTTCATCAAGAAACAAATGTATCTTCCCTCCAAAGATAGACTTGTATATTTTAGCTTAATAAATATTTACTTTTTGTCTGAACAGATTAAATTCTTTAATCCCAGACTGTTTGTGTCTGTAGTATTGTTATCGGACCAGGGCTAGTGTTTTCAGTTTTCCACACACTGACTACATGACAAATAATTACATACATCAATTACACAAAAGTCCATTGGGATTAAATACTAATGTATGCTACGAGTTAACGAACATTTGTGGTATGTGCTTTACTTTGTTAAAAAATGAAGTCTCAACCCTCGCCGCTTTCACTTAAATTTTAAAAGAAATCTCACAGCTTCATGTTTTTAATAAAACCTCTTTTGCTCAAAGCTTTCTTTCCTGCAGGAGGTGGGGGTGATGGTGCTGGTGGTAAGGGAGCATCGTTTACTGTTACTATCTCTGTTGGTTGAAGAGTGAACAAAATACCAAAAGAGTTAGGTACAGAGGAAGTGGTAGAGACTTGGCCATCACACAGATCTTGGGCAAGTTATTTTCCGCTCAGCTTTCCTTCTCTGTAAAACAAGGACTGCAGTGCCTTCCTCATAGATTGCCTAGGGCAAAAATCTCTCCAAAGGCCCAGCCCTATCCTTGGGACCTAACAGGCACTGGATAGGGGCTTCGATCCCTTCCCATCATCAAAAGAATGGCTTTTATGTTTTTACTAACATGAGGACAGATTATATAGTGGCCTTGTATTCGGAGACAAATACGGTGGCATGTGACTCACTGTAAGCAAATGGTAGGAGCGCACTGGAGAAATTTAAGTATTCAGTGTATTAGGAACCTTTATAATAGATGACTTTAATTGGGCTCTGTCCGAGAAAACTGGAATCATGGAAACTCTTTGAGTCTGGTATATCTGCACTGAATTTTGGTCAAATGCCTCTAGCAGTTTTAATTCCGGTGCGGTGGGAGCCTGTGTGGCTCAGAGAGACCATGTGTTAGGTAATTCGCAGCCAAGCATAGTTCAGTAATAGCCTTGTACATGAAGACACTGACCCAGATCCTCGTGGAATAGAGGGACCACTGGATCGGAAGTCAGAAGTGTGTTTCTCAGCACCCCGAGTGACCTTTGGTCAGGTTGGTTTTTTTCTTTTGTTTTCCCTCCGTGCTCCAAGGAGGGAGCTGGCTTATGTGTCTGAGATCCTAAATACCAGCACCATTCAGTGTTGTAATGGGATTGCCTTGTACAAAAAAACCTCTTGAGAATGGGATTAACTATAGCTTGAGAGCCAGCAGAGGGAGCACAAAGCATGAACTTATGTCGGGGTCTTAGGAAAATTGCGCGCGGGGGTGGGGGGGGGGGGGGGGGGTGTAGTTGTGGTTAAATATTAACCACAATTCTTAGAACAGGAGATTATTTCTTATCAGGTTATGCCCAACTTCATTTGCGCTCCAAGTTTGTCTGGAAATGGTGACATTTTTACATCTACATGTAGAATTCTACCTCTGTAATTACTGGCAGTTCTAAGAAAGAGCTGTGTTCTAAAAGCACATTTAATAGTGATTATTTGTGAGAATCACTTGGATTATGTCCTTTTGTTAAATAAGTTTTAATTAAAACACATAATTTTATATCAGAAATATTCTGTCCTATACTCTTAATAAAGTCTGCTGTTTGAACTTAACCCAGAACTAAAAGGGGCTCTGCCTTCAAGCATTACAGGGTTTTTAAGTCCTGTTTAAGTGATACCCCGTTTATCTAGCGTCTCTGGGAATTAGGAGTTCCACATACTCCAGATAACAAAAGTATGTTCATGAAAGCACTACCTTAAAATGGTTTAAAAGTATTTTAGATAAGAGACCTTGCAGTTTGCAGTTGTGGTCTTTCTGGAGTTTTTAATTGCAAGACCTTGTGTACATTTGAAGCTTGGTACTGCAGAGTAGTCACTATAAACATGGACCGTCCTGCTAAATAGTAGTGGAATTCTGAGTTTGTTCTTACTTTAACGTCAGAACTCTTTTCCATGTTTTTGGTTACACTTCAGTTTTTCCTTTTTTATTATTAATTTTTTACTTGGAAGTTTTAGCTAAGGAAGCTAATAATTTAGCTTGTTGAGAATTGTGTTAAATCAGATTAGTAAGACTTTGAGTTAAAGTTCATAGCTTTCCATGGGGCACTGATTCATACATGGAAATCTTTCTCTCTGTATTTGTGGTTTGGGCTTATGTCTTTAGAGGAGGGCCAGGGGCTGCTCCTATATTTGAGAATGAGTCATGGTAGAGGTGGGTTTCCGATGAAGTTACTATAAATATATATTTGGTTTCTTGGTTTTTCTAAAAGGTCTTTCGAAACTTGAACTTAAAAGTATATTTTTCCACCAATCATCAGCCGTATTTTTTGAGAATGTGGCTGATCAGGATATATTTGTTTGAAAAGAACATGGGGGAAAGAGAGTAACTAACTCGCCATATGTACACAGTAGGCCTTGCAGAAGAGTTGAACAAGAATGGACATCTGTGCCCTTGAAATTATGTTCAGAGAAGAAATAGAATAAATATACAAGCAAAAGATAAAGGAAGATATATATTAAAAGCATATAGAGCAAGTATAAATTAGTAATTAAGTGCACAAAGGTTGAAAGGAAGTTGAAGTAAAAAGTTTTCATAAATCTAAAGATTTTTTAATAGTAATGAGTCTGGCAGGAGTTGAAAAAAGGCATTTACTAGTAAAGACCTATAATTCCAATTAAGACTTCCTGTTCCTATAGCCCTCCCAAAGACTAATTATGTTAGCTAAATTAAGATTAAGAGCTAAGCAAAAGAAATCCCAAAGTTCTAGTTGGGATCCCCACTATTAAGGATTCCACACCTGAAAAATATCTTCCTGATAAATGGTGTTATAATAGAAAAGTAGGTATTCTGCAGCATTTTCTAAATACAGTGATTAGTGTCGTGTTTCCTGTGACTATCTTTGTAAATTCGGACATATAGTAAACATACTTGATTTGGTAGGCTTCCCCTGAGAGGAAATTTCTTTATACCTAGGAAGTGCCTTCCAACTTGTGATAGTAACTTCTAAACTGTCCTGACTCCTTTTGTGTTCACTGGGGGCTAATCCCACTTTCCAGATGAATTTTGTCATTAGATATTATTTCAGTCCTAACTGTTGCCATAAATTAGTGACACTGTGCTACAGAATTTTTTTGTTTGTTTGTTTGTTTTAAGTGGACGGGTTTGCTGTCTGCTTGGAGTGCAGTTTTCTCCAGGGACGAAGAAAGTAACCGAGAAAGACAACCTAACTAAGCTCTTTCCAGTCAGGAAATCTGTTTCTGTTTTTTACATAATACACTTAAAAATACCGTAAAGCTTCTAATAAGTTTGTTATCTTTTGAAATGTGTACTAATTAGAACATACTTTGGGTCTTTCATTATACTTAAGTTTACATAAGAATATCATTTTTAAGTATAGTATCCAGTTAAGTATCCATTTTTAAGTTTAGTATCCAGTTAAAATTAGGGATAAAGTTTTTCCTTTGAGATAAATCAAATTACAAAATTTTTAATTAGATCATTCTTACTAAATTGCATTTCTAACCAAGTTTAGTCAAAATTGGAAAAGCTACTTAAGAAAGCAAACCTTTTGCATTATGTCTTACTAGACATTTTTCCACTGAATGACTTTAAAGCTAAAAACACACATGAACACATTTGTAAAAAATAAAATCGACTTTAAAGATGGAACCTCTTATTTCACTCACTCACATTTTTCGTAGTGTAGGTACCAGATTGTGTATTGACAGATCATGTATCTTATCCATTACTTGCAAAATATTTTTACTTGTCATAATTCACATAACATGATTTTTAAAGTTGTTAATTACCTTTCAGTTTTCCCTTAATGACTTCCTTATTTTGTTACCTTAACCAGTAGAAATTCAGTTCCCGAGTTTCAGCATTTTTTTAATAAGACCATCGTTTAGTCAGTTACCTTGCTCTGTTGCATGACTGGCTGGTTTTGGTTCTACATATAATTTTTGGTTACACAGTTGTGCAATGAAAATCATACCGGACATCGTAACCATAATATCAAATTCTCACTGAGATACTGGTAGTGTGTGTTTTTGTGACAATAAGATTGGATTCTCCACTTGCAGTTCAAAATGTGCTGTTTTGATGGGAACTGTCCTTTACTAGGTTTTATAAATGCATGTCTTTGCATCTTTTGCTTTTACCTTCAGGGTTTTTCAAGAAGATGAATTACTGAATTTTTCTTAGAGTGTTGAAATATGGAGCAATATAGATTCTAGCTGATCAAGTGTGAGGATGGACATGAGTTTCTGTGCATTGCTATCCATACTGGTAGTCCACTAAACATTTGTGTTTTCACAATACTTCCTTCATTATTTATTGGTGCTGAGGTTTCTTATTTTGTACTCTGCCTTACATGCCATCAAATCAATGTCATTTTAGCACTTGTCCTGGATGGAAATGAGTTTTAAGCTATTTCCTATATATGTAAAGTAATGTTTATGGTTATTAAGTCAATTAAATGTGAGTGGGCAGTTTATTCTCCTCTGACCTTGCTGCTTTTATAAATGTCAGTGTTCTTAGTGAAGATAATTATGTAGTTAACCATCTCCTTCATTTTAATTTTCGATCCTTAAAAATAAGATTATTATTATTATTATTATTATTATTTTTTTTTTTTTACTAAAAATAAAGATCTCGTGTTTCCAGTTTTGTAAGGTAGGAATACTGATGTCTTTGCAGTTTCTTTTATTGGAGTTAAGAAAGGCAGAGGAGAAAAAGAAGAAAGACAAATCATTAGTAGCAAGCATATTTTAGACCCTGTTATATGCAGAACCCATATAATGCAGATTATAGAAATGTAAAAAATATCTATAATCAAGGCCTATAAATGAACTTATCATCTGGGGAGAAAACCCCATGTCTACAATACACATAATGTATTGTATGTATTATAAAACGTTCATATAAGTCTATAGCAGTTGAACATGAAGCAGCATATCAAAACAAATAATACATCGTTTGAGAGGAAAAGCCTGGGAAGTTGCTAATTATATCATATTCTCTAAGTACAAGGGGACATATTTCATAAGATGAGTAATAATCTTTATAGACTTTGATGAGTTTTTATTTTACCAAAGGTGTTTAGAGCCTCAGATTTTTCCCACGTTTATTCCAGCCATCCAAGCCCCGTTCCCTTCTCCCTCACCTCCGATTTGGTCTGTCTTCGACAGAGGCTGCCTGGCTCTTGTTGGCAATCATTGGTCTGCTTGACTTTCTCTGGATAGATACAAGGATTCTTCACGAGAAGCAGAGAATTGGAATGAGAAAGAAAAACATTTTATGTGAACAAACTAATATTGCAAAAAGTAGTAGTCATCACCTTAGACTCCCCTGAACCTGGGCACATGTGCACACGTGCACGCACACGTGCACGCACGCACGCACGCTGCGGCCATGTTCTCCCATTCTCCCAGCATAAGTGCACATACTTCAGGGTAGATCCGTGGCCAGTTCTTATACTGTTGTAATGAGATACTATTCACCGATGGTCCATATATTTACGTTCTTAGACAATTTGTCTGAAAGTATCTTTATTTTAACCTTTAGAATAAAAATGTGTCAGAGTTCAAAATTCTCCGTTTGAGGCATTTTCTTTCTGAGTTTGGAAGTTGCTCACTTTTTGTAGCTGTCTAGATGTCTGATGCCATAGTAATTCTTGACAGTTTGTGTATGGCCCTCCCTCTTTTTCTCTCTTGGTTTCTAGGTCCTTCTTTTGTCTCCAGTGTTTTAAAATTCCAGTCATATATGTTATCATGTGGGGGGGATCTCTTTGTTTTCACCTATTTTCTGGATTCTTGGCTTTTTCGGGAAAGGCATGTATTGTAGTTTTGAAAAGTTTCCTTGAAGTAATTCGTTAATAATGTCCACTTTTTCCTTCCATATTCCTTTTTCTCTTAAAATATCCTCTGCTAAACTTTGTGGACCGTTTCTTGGCCATTTTTCTGTTGCTTGCCATCTCTTTGTCTTTTCTGTCCTACTTTCTGGGAAAGTTCTAATTTATTTTCCAGCTCTTTCATTGAAGTCTTCATTTCTGCTATCATATTTGCACTTTCCAAGTGTTCTTTTTTTGTTGTCTGATATTCCTTTTTATACCACCTCCTGCTTGCTTCACAGCTGACGTGTTTACTTCCCTCCTTTAGTTTAGTAACTGTCACATTGGGGGAGTTTTCAGCTTCTCCTTGCATTATCTCGGTTTCATTTGGGTTCTTTTTTTCTCACTTGCTTGTCATTTTAGTGGCTGTCTCTGGTGATCTCTGGCAGAGGTCATATTTAAAACCGAGGCACTAAAGAACTGACTGAAAGTTCTGCATGCTCGGTTTGGACTTTGTTGACTGGTGGCCTCCTTAAGACTGTTCCAGCAGGGCTCGGTTTCTTGAGAACCACACCCTCCCCACCGTGTCAGCATCTATGGAGTATTTTTATCATACTTCTCGGTTTCTCCTGAGAGTAGTCCTCAGTATTTCCCCTGAATGGTCAAACCTAGCTGACTCCGGGGGCAGGAGAGGGGTTTCTTCTGAAAGAAGGTTGAAGGCAGAGGTTTCAGTGTTCACTCTCTGGACTCTTCCCGGATTCGCCCTCTTTCGGGATAGCACACCCTCCGTAGTTGTGCCTTCCATCTCAGAACGCACTTTCTGCTTCATCCTTTCAGGAGTGAACACTTCTCTTCCTCTGGCAGCAAAAAGGAAGGCACTCATTGGGCTCAGCAAGGGAGGGGAGCGGAACTGAAAATCTGACTTTTAAAATACGGATTCTCAGTCTCTCTTCCTGTCTATGGCCTCATCTGTGCCCCGCTTTTTAATACCTGGTACTTCTATTTACCTGAACCTTGCCAGAGTTCCAGAGTATGAATAAGTAGCTTCTCGTCTTCCTTCACTTCTGGCTTAGTTTTGAACCTTTCCTGGTCTCTCTTTTTTCTCTCTCTATTCAGTACTGAGTTTTCTCATCCATTGCAACAGCTTTAAATTCCAGCTTCATTTTTTCAGTTTCCAAATGCATATCTTTAACTAGAATCTCTTTCCTGAGCCAGATGTCTACCTGAAGCTCTCATTTGGGTAACAAATAGGCATTTCACAGTAATAACCATATCCAAGAGGGAACCTTTGATGATCTCCTTAGAACCCATTCCCCGTAAAGTTTTTCCTTTCTCAGGAAATGATGTGCTCATCATTCCATTTGCTTAGGGTAAAAATTTTGATGATATTCTTGACTCTTCTCCTCTTACATCCCAACTCCAGTCTGGCAGCAACCCCTCTCGACTTTGCTATCAACTGGTTTTGAACACACAGCAAAAATATTGGAGGATTATTCCCAGGAAGAAGTGGGAGTGTAAGGCAATTGTATTTCTAGCTAAGTGAGAGAGAATATTTGTCTTTCTAATGTAGTAAAATATTGGGAAAAAAGATAATGTCTTGGTCATAAAAAAAAAAAATCAGGTATTTGTCTAAAAAGCCAGAAACCAGATAAACTTTGAAATTTTAAATTTAACAAAAGTACTTTTTTTCCCCCCAGGGAATTTTTACTTTATATTTTACTCAGTGAACCTAAGTAGCAGATACCTGCTCAGTGTCAAGCGTTGTTCTAGGCACTGGAATTATAGCACTGAACAAAATAGGTGAAAATTCCTGCCATCGTGGAACTTACATACTAGAGCAGGAGTTAGGAAACTTTCTCTGAAGGACTAGATAGTAAATATTTTCGGCTTTGGCTGCCAGATGGTCTCTGTCACAGCTATTCAACTTTGCCATTGTACCATGAAAGCAGCCATAGGCAATAATGAATGGATGGACATGGCTGTGTTCCAATAAAACTTTATTTGCAAAAACAGATGGTGGGCCACATTTGGTCTGCAAGCTGTATTTTGCCCACTTTTGTTCTAGTGGATGGAAACAATAAAAACCTGAGAAAAGCATATAGTATTTCAGAAAGTAATAGGCAGTATGGGGAAAAATTAAAGCAATGGAAAGAAAATAGGATGTGCCAGGGTTGGGTTGCAGTTTTAACTAGTGTGGTTGTGGTAGTTGTCCTCACAGAAGAGATGACATTTGAACAGATACTTTAAGATGAAGGAGTAAGCCGTACCAAACCCTAGCATGTGTGCAGGAGGAGGTTTGTCTTAAGGGATGCTCAGTGGAGAAGAGCTCACAAATGAAATGCAGATGTTGGGGTTCCGGAGATGAGGAGTCGGTATTTTCTCTGCCTCCTTCTATGTCTGGGTCTTTCTCTTTCACTCTTTCAGCATAAGTTCATTCTTTCTCCTTGTATGTGGGTTTTTTTCCATGAAGCTAAATCGTGACCGGAGGCACCTCCAGATTCACATCTCTGCAGTCTTCTAACCAAGGGGAAAAGCAGTCTTTGTCCCCATTCCTAGGTAGAAAAAATCTTAGGGAAAGTTTCCATCTGGCCTAACTTAGAGCATCTGTCCATTGACCTATCTTTGTGATCCAGGGAAGGGGTATTGTAATTGACTCAGCCTTGTGTCATGAAGTCACTTTTTTTTCAGGAGGGTGGTTAGTTCTGTTCTTAAAAGCAGGAAGTAGGAGTGAATCATAAAGGATAGAAAAAGAATAGTCATTATAATCAGTAAACAAATCTGATGAGAGATAATAAGGTGGTTATGAGTGCAGAGCTGAAAGTTAGGTTACCACAATGTAAATTCTACCTCTTCCACTTATGAGAAGTATAATGCTTGGCAAATTAATTTTCCTCTCTAATGCCTTAGTTTCCTTTGTGTAATGTCATGAAAGTGTTAGTATGCCCTTAAGCCTATTGTATATTAATTTAGTTAATAATTATAAAAGGTTGGTAAGGTGCTTGGCACAGAGTATGTTTTCCATATGTGACAGCTACCGTCATTCTTATTATCTCTCCTCAGATAGAAAAGGGTAACCACTGGGATCCATCCTAGGAGTGTAAGGTTGCCTCAACATTCCATGATCAATCAACCAATACACTATATGAAATAGACTTAAAAAGAAAACCATGTGATCATCTTAGTAGATACAGAAAGAGCATTTGACAAAACTTAGCACCTATTCCTGATTTTTTAAAAAAATCAGTTAACAAGGAATAGAGGGGATTTCCTCAATATGATAAAGGGCATCTGTGGACAATTTATAACTAAAGTCCTACTTAATGGTAAAATACTGAATATATTCTTTCCTAGGGTCAAGAAAATGGCAAGGATATTCACTCTCACGTTTATTTAACATTGTATTAAAAGCCGTAGGCAAGGCAGTGAGTCAAGAAAAAGAAATTTTGGAAATTCAGATTGGAAAAGAACACTGAAAACTGGCTTTATTCACATAAAACATGGTCATATGTTTAAAAAAATCCTAATCTGCAAAAAAATTGGAAGAGATAAGTTTAGCAAGGTCAAAGGATACAGAGGTCAGTATATAACAATAATTGTATTTAGATATTCACGTGACAATCAGAAATCAAAATTTAAAAGCAATACTGTTTATGGTAGCATAAAAATATGAAATAACTTAGGAAAAAGCGTAACTAAAATACATGCAAAATGGGTATATTGGAAACTAAAACATTGCTGAAAAAAATTTTAAAAGACTAGTTAGTGTTAACACTAACACTAAACTAGGAGCACAGTCAAATCACTATGTTGCACACCTGAAATGAATATATCACTGTGTGTCAGCTGTATTTCAATAATAAAATTTTTTAATTAAACATTTTTTTAGATTTAAGGGGCACCTGGGTGGCTCAGTCATTAGGCACCTGCCTTCGGCTCAGGTCATGATCCCAGGGTCCTGGGATTGAGCCCAGCATCGGGCTCCCTGCTCAGCAGGAAGCCTGTTTCTCCCTCTCCCACTCCCCTTGCTTGTGTTCCCTCTCTCACTCTGTCTCTCTCTGTCAAGTAAATAAATAAAATCTTAAAAAAATTAAAGACTTAAACAAGGTGATCCCATGTTCATGGATCAGAGACATTATTGTTAAGATCCTGAAATTTATCTATACACTTAACACAGTCCTAATCAAAATCCCACCAGGCTCTTTGGTAGAAATTGACAAGTTGATTCTAAAATTTATGGGATATACAAAAATCCTAGAATACCCAGAAGCAATTCTGACAAAGAAAACTTCAGGAGAACTCACACTACCTGATTTCAAGATGTGCTATAAATTACAGCTAATACAATCAGGGCAGTGTGGTATTATTGTTATGCACTAGATTTATAGACCAATGGAATGAAATGGAGTACAGAAATAGACCCATGCGTATATGGTCAATGAAATTTTGACAAGCTTGTCAAGGTAATTTAAGGGGGAAAGAATAGTCTTATCGACTAATGGCTCCAGAACAGTGAAATATTCATATGCAAAAAAACAACCCGAGGATATAAACCTTTACTCTTACGCATGCCACACATGCATCCAAATGGAACACAGACCTTAAAAAGGAGACTTAAAACTATAAACCATATACATCAAATCATGGGAGAGAAAATCTTTGGGATCATCTTGGGTTAGGCAAAGGTTTCTTAGGACACAAAAAACACATCTTTCTTTAAAAGTTGATGAATTGGACTTCATCAAACTCTAAAATTTTGCTTTTCAAAAGGCACTGTAAGAAAATGAAAAGAAAGACCTCCCCACATCCTCCCCCTCCCCCACTGCCGGTCTGGGAGAGATTATTTACAAAAAAATACCTGATAAAGGACTTGTATCTAGAATATTATAAAGAACTCTTACAAACTCAGGAAGAAGAAGGAAAGCGCCCATTGTTTTAAATGGGCAAAAGATTCGAATATGCACTTCACCAAACAAAACTAGGAGCACAGGAAAATTCATTAAGGGAATGCAAGTTAAAATCACAGCGAAATCTTCACGCCCACGGGAAGGGCTAACACTAGAAAGACTGGCTTAGCAAGTGCCAGCAAGAATGTAGGACAGGACCCCTTATGGGGTTAAACAACTAGCCTACAACCTGGAAGCTCCACTTCAAGGTATTCATTCAAGAGAAATGAAGACGTTTGTTCTTTAAGAAACTAGTGAGAATGTTTATAGCAGCTTTATTCATAATGACTCAGAAGGGGAGATAACCCAAGGGCCCATCAACTAATAAATAGATAAATTGAAGTTTGTTCATGCAACAGAAAGCTACGCGGCAATAAAAAGGAATGAATTACTGATAGACCGAACAGCGTGGATGGAACGCGAGAGTCATAGAAACCAGACACAAGAGGACACATGGTATGATCCCATTTACCTGAAATCAATCTAGAAACTGTAGAACCGCAGTGACAGGAAACAGGTCTGTGGTTGGTGGTTGCCTGGGATCGGGGGGCCTCAGTGGAGCAGGGGATTGACTGCACAGGGGTGCGAGGAGCGTCCTGTGGGAATGAGAACACTACATCACAGTTACGGTGATGAGTCCCATGAATGTTTCAGTTTTTCAAACCTCATCGAATTGTATACTTAAAATTGGGATAATTGGAGTCTGTGTTGATGATTCCTCTATAAAGCTCATTAAAAACAAGGTAAGCGCAGTGTTGAGACTATACCAAAGTGTTGGTTGAGGCATGGAGAAGTTGGTGTAGTTCAGAGGGAGGGTGAGCACAGGTTAGGGGATCCTTCACAGACGGGATGGAAGGGGCAGCACGTACTTGGGCCTTGAAGGACGGGCAGCATTTAGAGAGGAGAAAGGAGGGATTCCTGCATGTAGAAGGAGTCGATGCCTCCAGAGGAGAAAGTCTCAGGCTTGGCATAAGATTTGGTTTCTATCCGCAGCTCTGCTCTTAATAACTTTAATAATATTTTGTATTTCTTGACATTTTAAAATAGCTCTTTAGGATTTGTCAAGAACTTGAGTTCACCA
Source organism: Procyon lotor (assembly GCA_028646535.1). NCBI lineage: Eukaryota > Metazoa > Chordata > Mammalia > Carnivora > Procyonidae > Procyon > Procyon lotor. The sequence continues at coordinate 17,827,336 of CM053616.1, forward strand.
CACTGTATAACTTTAACCTCAGATGAACTGTCAACTCTGCACCTCAGTTGCCTAAGTTCCCATTCTTCTGTGGAGTTGAGGTATTCGTCATCCCTCTGGTGACCACCATGATGAGGGAAGGATGGGAGCATGGAGGGAAGGGGACTACAAGTTGTGATGGGGGCAAGGCAGTCGTGGGGAAGGTCTGCAGTTCTCAGGGAGGGAGCCCCCCTGCCGCCTCATAGGAAGTGACCCTTCTGTGTTGCCTCCCCTTCAGGATCTTAACTCTAGCTCTTTGCTCCCCCACTACCCACTTCCCTACATCTGGCTTCTCTCTCAACCACGGGGGTTCACTTCAGCCTCCTCTTCCAGTCCAAGAAGGGTTTTTGGTTAAGGTCACCATTGTTTTCTTTCCTTGGACCAAATCCATTGACTTTGTTTATTTTCCTTTTTCTTTTTTTTCTTTTTTTCTTTAATCCTTCTTTACCTTTTGTCTGTGATGGCCACTCTCCCCTTGAGATTATTCTCTTGGCTTCCAGAATGTCTTACACTTTTTGTTCTTCCACTTCTATTTCTCTAAGGCCCCTTTGCTGTTTCCCTTTTTTAGTCTTGGTGTTTTTTAGAGTCCTGACCTTGTCCTTTTCTCACTCGACACATTATCCTTGGGTGGTCACGTGTACTTGTGTGATGGCCGCTGATGCCGATAATCCTCAAAGTTCTCACCTCTCTCCCGAGCACCAGCTTCATATTTCTGAACTGCCTGCCTGGGTGTCTCTACCATCTCCATCTGGATATTCCTGCGTATCTCTGGCTTTCATGGCAGAATCTTTAAGAGCACAAATTCTGGAACTTGCCTGCCCCCGAACTTGACTCCTGACCCCACCGCTTAGTAGCCCCGTGCCTTAAGCGTAGTACTTAACTCCTCTCTGCCTTGAGTTCATCCTCCTTAAAAACCAAACACAGGATGGATAATGAGAGCGCAGGCCTCACCTGATGATTTGACGAGCAGCAAGCCGTGTGTGTCCCCTAGTAGCTCCTGCTGCTGGGGCACAGCCGTGGGCTTCCTGGGCCCCCTGCCTTCTCTGGCGGTCGTCTCTGTTCCCAGCACATTCCGTCACACTCACAGCCAGCTGCTGTTTCCCAAGTTGGGAACCTTGGAGTCACCATCTCTATTGTCCCTCTGCCTTCCTGATGGCTCACACTGCCTTAGCTTGGTTACCTCCTGCTCTCTTATTTTGAGCAGTGAGGTTAGTTACCTAAAGGATCTTTCTGCTTCTGCACTTGCACGCTTGTCAACCCTTGTCCATCCTCCCCTCAAGGGGTGGAGGGATCTTTCTGAAACAAACACAGTAGTGATGTGCTTGCGCCTCACTGCTCGGGCCTGTATTTTTCAGACGTGGCTTCCTAGAGCCCAGGGGTTCTGTGGCAGGAACTGGATGGCCTCCATGGGACGAGAGCACACTGGGAAGAGATTGAGGACACACATGAGCAAGGACTGATCGCTTCCTGTCCATCTCTTGCCCTGCACTCCCCACCCGCACACCAAACACAGCAGCTTTGTTTTTGTCTCTCCTGCTGCCATAAAACACCTCTGGCTTTCCAGGGGCGCCTGAGTGGCTCAGTCAAGCATCTGGTTCTTGGTTTCAGCTCAGGTCATGATCTCATGGGCTCTGCACTCAGCGGGGAGTCTGCTAGAGATTCTCTCCCTCTGCCCACTCCCCCATGCTCCCTCTCAAATAAATAAATCTTAACAGCAACAAAACCTCTGCTTTCAGGATAAAGTCCAAGGTCTAAGCAAGACATGAGAGATACTTCATAAACTGTCCCCATTACCAGCCCAGCCTTAATGCTGTGCTCCAGCACAAATTTAACCCTTGATGAGCGTGTGTGCCATCCTGTTGCCTATGCCGACAGTGCTCAGATGTCTCTGTCCTCCCTTGTGCTCCTTTCTCTGCCCAGATGACCTTTACCTTGGCCTCACTTGCTTAGCTCACTCCTAATTGTCCCTTCAGGTTCGGCTCAGGCATCACCTCCAGCCGTGACTTCCTGTTCCTGTCTTCAGGTGCAGCTGGGCAGCCACATCTGTGTCCCCCCGGCACTCCCTGCCTCTCTCCATGGCTGCACAGACAGTAGAACCTTCTGTGTCGGTTTATCCTCCCCAACCAGCCGCCTCCTCCGGGAGGGCAGGACAAAGACCATGCTGCTCTTGTTTGTCCCTGTATCCTAGGCAGCTTGCACTTTGCCTGGCACATCATAGGTTCTTGGTAAATGTTGGACTTCCTGCCTGCCTCAGTGACTTGAGAAGTGGAAATGCAAACCTCTTAGCATGGTTTTTTTTAATAGGCCCACCCCTATCTCGCTGCGCTTCCTCTCTTGGAAGCCTCACCCCATGGACTTGCATCGTTCCGGCCGTGTTACTACTTCCCCTGAGCCTCTGAGCCTCTGGGCACACCGTTCCCCTTCTGAGTCTCTGAGCCTCCAGGCACACCGTTCCCCTTCTGAGTTACTTACTCTCCCTCCCCCATACTCCTCCCCACTAGCACGCCCCCGACCTTCAAGGCCCAGGGAAGATTTCCTCTGACATGGACCTAGCCTTCCTCTATGTTCCCTCAGCACACTTGTGAGACCCACGGCATCCTCCAATTTCGGAACTGCAGGCTTTTTCTTTTTCTTATCACCTTAGATTTCAGCTCCTCGGGAGCAAGGAACGTGTCTCTTTTGTCATTTTTCAACACTGATGTTCCACGAGCTACTTCTCCGTGTTGAGTCAAGTCCAGGACTTCCAACGGGCCCTAAGTGGTCCTTCGCAGTTCGACCTCAGACCGTTCATTCTGGCCTCGTCTCTGGCCACTGCCTGTGATCCCTGAACTGCAGCCCTTTCCCAAAGCAGCTGGTGGCTTTCTAAGCATATTTCATGTTGGACTAACCATGCAAAGTCTATCCACATGCTCCTTTCTTTTCTGAAATGCTGGCTGTTGGCAGGGGCTCTGTTCTCTTTAGGATGGTGTATTCTTTTTGTTCCAGTTTTTAAAATGTATGTAATATTTCAAGTGTACATCAAAGAGGTAGAGTACTATAGCAGTCCCCTATGTATGTATCCAGCATAACAAAAGCAACGTTTTATATAGAGAGAGAGCAAGAGAAAGATTCAGAGAGAAAGAGCTAAATCCCTTATTTTTTTTCTTTCTGATCCCATTTCCTTCCCTTTTTCATAAAAGAATGACTATCTTAAATACAGTATTTATCATTTCCATATGGTTTATTATTTCACATTTTATCTGTAGAAGATCGGTAATATCATTTTTGCATTTTTAATACACTGTGTAAATAATATTACTTTGGTCACATTCTTCCACTAGAATCCTTGCGTGTAAAACATCCTTGTTTTGGCGCTTTATCCATGTTGTTGCACGTAGCTTTGAATAACTTTAAATTGCTGTGTAGGTTTTCATTATAGGACTATCCCACAGTTTATTTACCCATGCTATTGTTCATCAGCGTTTTGATTGTTCTCAGTTTTTCATTGTTAAGCCAATTCGTAGTGAACATTCTTGTATAAAAAGAAAAACCTCGTCTTTTTCTAAGATTAAAAACAAGGACTCTGGCAGCGATATCCTGAGTGAATAGTATACTCGAAAGCCAGTTTCCCTCAGAATTACCGCTTTCCACGCAAACATCGGACATCTTTACCCTTTGCTCTGACTGGCAGTGAGCTAGGGGTCTGGTACTTCGGTTGCAAAGCTTTCACCAGAAGTTACTTTTCTCAGCAATTTACAAGCCACGTCGCACATACATTTAAATCATTTTGCCTTAAAAAGTTAAATGCAAGCCAGAAGTAAAATGCTTAAAAAATGTAAAAATTGAAAGCTCTTTAGCTTTCCTGAGGGAAAAGCCTGTTAAGTTGTAGGAGAGTAACAACTTGAAGTCAAGTGTCAATGCTCTTTCTCATTCGTGATAGGAAACTTGAAGTGGCCTCAAAGCAGCTGTTCTCACACCAGCTTTCTTCAGAGCAGCTGGGAGCAGTGGCCACAGCTCCTGGAGGTGGACCGGGCGACAGTCCGGCCCTCACCGGTCAGATTTTCTGTTGCACCCAAATGAAAGAGCTTACGTTGGAATTGAGGCTCACTTCCTTGTTTTGTCTTCTTCTAACAAGGAAAGCGGATTGTTAGTGTTCTCTTTGAAAATAAACAAAGCTAGCCTTTCTTCTCCCAAGGAAACAATTTCAAATCCTTTTTGCTTTTGATTCCTATAAGTCATGTAATAATCCTCTTCAATTTTGATGGAAGGTGCCCTACATTACCTCTGCTGTCCTCTGAAGGGACACTTGGAGGACATGGACAGAACCCCAGTTTGCTGGTATTTTGTAAACGCAACAAAGGCCACTGTCTGTCTTCACTTGCCCCCTTCTTCTGACTAACACCAGGAAGCATATTTCTTCCAGGCATATTTAGTGCTTTCTTTTTGTGTGGGCATCAGTTCATGCCTCTGAGACTTGCCATGCCCTGTGCTAGAACTGGCCGTCCGAGTTCCTTTGGTCTCAGAAAACTCCTGAAACTCCCTTTATTCCTCAAATGTACTGCTAACAAATTAAAAGAATCTTAGTAATTTTTTTCTTTATGCACTTCCATGTGAATACACTTTGTACACTACTCCCACAGATTTTTGCCTTTTATTTTCATCACTTACAAAATGATTTGTATATTTGAAATGTATACTGCTAATGCAGTTCACTCTCTATTCCGTTATTCTTTTTCTCAGCAGTTTTACTTCAAGGAATTTATCCTGTACATAATTTCACTTGAGTTTGCTAAAAAATTATATACAAGGGTGTTCATCGCAATGCCATTGATGAAAAAAATGAAACTGGAAATGTTGCCATGATTGATTAATAATGGACTAAATATAAAATAAATTATAGTATATCCATATGCTTAGATGTCCATTACTGGCCCTCAGCATTTATTGAGTGGATCAAGGAATATATTGTTCAGTGAAGAACGTGTGAAGTACAGAACGGTACATATTGGGTGGAATAAAAAAGGTGTGTGTGTGTGTGTGTGTGTGTGTGTGTGTGTGTGTGTGTGTGTAGTCTCGCTACCCTGAACATTTCTGGAATCAGAGACAATAAAGTGCTGGTACATAGTAGCCACCTGTGCATCCTGACACTGGGTGTGAGCAGAACGTATAAGCTTTACTTTTAACCTTAGAAGATAAAACAAAAGAAAACTAAACCTCAAGTGGAGAAGACTCTAGAGCAGGTTTCTGGCCCTCCCGCTTGTAGTTCTCCCCAAATAATCTGCCTGCAAATTCCACCTGTCCACATGGCCCCGAGCCCCGACCCTTCTGGATTTTCCGCTCACCACGATGCTGCTGTGTACCACCCGGGTCCCAGTCTAGAACGTTTCTCTAGGCAGATGTTGCAAACCAGCTGAAAAGTCATTTCTTCTATTTTGTCCATTATTTAAGGTATTAATAGCAGGAAGGTCATCCGGGACTGGTTGGTTCATCACAACCAAAAGTGGAAAAGTTATAATACATATATTTAAAGTCATTATTTTGAAAAATAAGAAGATAAAACTGTGATAAAAAGTGACTGATTCTACTATCCTAGAGAAATAACTTAATCCAACACACTTATTTGAAAGATGAGGAAATTGAGGTACAAGTCCCAGTGACTAGTAATAGATTGCACTCAGAGTTACTCGTGAAGCCCATGCATATCAGTCTGAATCTCTGTCCACTGTTCTTTCCGCGACAGTGGAAAATTCTCCTGTGTTTGAAATAGAATTTTAAACTGTGAAACTTTTTTTTTATCCTTTTGAATCCTTATAATTTAAACATTCTCCTCACTTCATTTTTTTGTTATATCGATAGTATTATTAATCCTGCTATTAACACAGGCATGAAGAAAAAATCATTACATGCATATTTTAGAATAACTGGCATTCTGCAGAACTCTATAATAACATATAAAACCTAGAAAAGGAGACACTTAGTTCTTTCTTTTTTTGTTTTTTTGTTTTTTTCAGTTTGTTTTCCTTGCTGTCTAAAAAGCACAACAAAGTTCTGGAACAAGCCACACAGTCCTTGAGAGGTTCACTGAGTTCCAATGATGTTCCTCTACCAGATTACGTAAGTAGTTACCTTACTTTGTGAGTAACAAGTTTTCCTTTCATTGTTAGTTTGTAAGTAACAATCTCTGTTCTCAAGATCTTACTGTGATCGTGGATGCAGATAAAGGAGTGAGTGCTGTCTCAAACCAAGGGAAAAACTTAAATGATTATTAACAAGTGGTTAAAGAAAGTCAACCCCAAGCCAGTGACTGTTAATAATTAGGACTCTTGTTACCTCAGGCCAGAAACCCGCTCAGACTAATTACACAGAAGCAAAAGGAAAGTCTTACAGAAAATATGCAGAGGTTTGTCACTGAACTTGAGGGGCAGAGGGTCTGGATTTCACAAAGAACCAGAAGAGCACTTGAGAAGCCTTTGGATTCAAGAATATCTTGTCTTTCTGAGGCTCTTTAGTTTTTAGGCTCTGCTTCCTTTTGCTTCCGTTTTACTCTTGAGCTATTCTCTATCGGCCAGGTTGCCCTCTTGGTTGACTTGGACCTAAAATAGCCACGCCAACCTTCCTCCCTCCCTGTGAGTGTCGTGTCTTTAGCCACCTGACCAGTCTCGAAGTCCCAGTTCCTGGGAGAGAGACTCCGATGGGCTCCGCTCAGCTCAGTGTGCTGCCCGCGGTCGGCAGAGGACAGCACTTGTGTGTCCCCTTGGTCTCATCCGCTCTAAAGATGAAGAGCTAATTCGCACCTCACCTCAGAGGACGGCGGCAGAGTGGAATGGGAGCGGCACGGGGATGAGCTTTCTGTAATAACAGGAAGGAGAGTATTCCGAGTGCCTTTAGGGCGCTGCCACTGTCCGTGACCTTCCTTATATTTTGGAACATGGCTTAGAGGAAGATGCTAAAAATTATCTTGTCATAGACCACAGAAGTAGTCCATCGAGTTCTAACGAGGACAGCAACTCTCAGTGGGTTGATATTTAGAAACCTCATGAGAGAATTTTTAAATTCTGAGTTTGAAGTGGCGATCATACCAGACAGCCGGCGAGTTGTTTTGTTTCCGGTGGTTTGTTTCATTTCTAACTGGCCGTGCTGATAGGAGACTGTGGGAACGGCCCCCCAGTCCCGATAGCGGTCGCTGATAAACAGAGAGCTATGTGCAGCCGCAGCCCGACTCGTGCTGTTTTTCTCCTCTTTTATTTATTTTGTGTATGCGTGAGATGTGATGATCTCATCTCACCCCCCATTAAGGGATTAAGTTTGTAATTCCAAAGGACTTCTCTTTTACCCAAAAAAAAAAAAAAAAGTATCTTTTATGATTTTCCTGCTAATTGAATATTCTCAACTTTTTTTTTAAAAATTAGCATAATAGCTCGCTTCTATCTGAGCCGAAACTTGTTCTAAGAAAAATATTTCTTCCTAGTCACTCCTTGGAAACCTCAATTAGGGCCTCTGAGTGGCCATGGGGATTGTGTTTATTAAGAACCTGAACTCAGGGGTTCCTGCGCGGTTCAGTCAGTTAAGTGTCCCAACTCTTGATTTCAGCTCAGGTCATGATCTCAAGGTTGTGAGAAGATGCAGAGAGCCTCCTGCATCGGGCTCTGTGTTGGGGCTGGAGTCTGCTTAAGATTCTCTCTCCCTCTACCCTTCCTTCTCTAAAAAAAAAAAAAAAAAAAAAAGACAAAGACAAAAAAACTTGAATTCAATTCCTCTATAAATGGTTTTTTTACTACAATTACCATTTGCTTACAAAGCACTCCTGTCATTTCTTCCACAAAAATGTGTTGAACGTATTTAGTGCTGAGGTCGTGCTAGCAGCATTCTCCTATAATCAGAGACCAGAAAATCACTGTCTTTGAGAAAATGGATCATATTTAATGGTATTTGCTAGTCATAAAAGTGGTTATACAATGAAAGGACAGGTTAAGCTCCCAACAGACACATCAGTTCTATTATTGAACCTGACAGTTTTTTTAAGTTGCTGACTTGTTCTTGCATGAAATTTTCACCGAGTAAAAATGAATTTCCTAATGTACCTGCTTTGTAGAAATACAGGGAAAATTCCATGTAGAATCTGTCATTGACAGTCCTTATTTTAACGTTTGTATGTGTGAGATTTTATGAGTCACAGCATACCCCAGATGGGCTCATGAACTTGCATTTTGCTGCCTTTCCTCCGAGTTCGTTGCCAAGGGTGGGCCACCCTGATTTGGTAGCGGCGACAGCAGCGGGGTCCATCCTGCCGCTCAGCTGCGCGGTGGCGAGAGAAGTCATCGCTGCTGTGTGTTCCTCTTTCATCGATACTGAGCGTATTCCCTCGTCGTTCCCACTGTGCAAAACACTCTAAGTGATTTGTGCATTTGAAACCGTGTTCTCACTTTGAAATTGGTCATTAACTGGGAAGACAAAATGTTTCTCCTCTTTTTCCCCTCCCTAGAAATTTTAATTAAATGTCTCTGCCAACAGCCACATAAAACTCTGTCCTGGCCTCATGGTGTAGACCACATGGTTGTAAAAGGTGGAAAAGGAAAGGGTCGAGATGCAGCAGTGGGTCCGTGACAGCATAATAGCTCACTTCTGTCCGAGCCGTGACTGTCCTTTCACATCCGGATTGAATGGGTTTGAATAAGCGCTCAAAAATAGGAATGCGTTCTTCTCGCTGTGATACACAGAGTACTTTCAGTCTGCCAGGAGGTTTCCGAGTTTAAGAAGAGGCTTATTCCCATTATACTGTATAATTCACAAGTCTGTTGAGTAACAACACAGAAAACAAATAGCAAGTTATGAAAACACGAGCGTTCATCCTTCAGTACAACCTCAGCTCAGGGGAGACCTGAAGCCTTCCACCAAGTTCTGGATAACGAGGGGACTGCCCTGACTGCTGAAGGGGAAATAAAACAAAAATTGCACTCAGGTCCTCTTTGGGAGAGAGATTGCTGAGTCCAGAGAGGGAGGGCTCGTTCTGTGGCCTCTCTCCAGGGGCAGTAAAGACGTCTGGGGAAAGAAAGCACGTGCAACCCAGCCAGCCACAGGGCTGTGCTTTGCTGTCTTTAGGGTTTCCTAAAAGTGAATTCAGTGACTAGAGGGACAGGGGAGTCAAAGGGGAATCTTTCAACATTTTTTTTTAAATAAAACCACTTGAGTCATATACGACAGACCTGAATATATAAAGTGAAAGAAAAATAATTGTTTTTTTAAACTATACTTGTGGTTTTTAAATTATGAATATTGTTACAGCGTCCTATAAGTTTTTTTCCCCCTGATTTTTGACAATCATCTTAGCAAGTATTTAGGATAAGAGGATCTAACTCTTATTCTAGGTGAAACCATAAGGAACCAAATTATATTGTCCTTTGATCATCAATCAACCTGGAAACCTTTCTGTAGGACTGATTCTGCCATCTAATTTTAAACAGTAATTGCAAGCACGTAAGCTAAAAAGACCCAGCCAAAAATATTAAGGAGACAGAATCAGAAAAAAATCACCTAAAGTGTAAATAGCAGCTAAGAGAGTTTATCATTGAATGCTAAGCAAGTATAATGTTACTAACTTCTGTGTATGTATGTGTGTACACACACACATTCCGGTGGTTCTCAAAGTTCTCATTTTTACTTTCCTTTACCCATGACTGTACAGTAGAGTTGTTCAGAAGCTTTATGATGAGTGATCCTTTCATTGGCAGCTCACAGAATGGAGACTTATGTATTCTTGTGTTTTAAATTGTTCTTAGTTTTAATTCATTATATGATAAATACCAATACATATAACCCACATAAAAATAGTTTTTTTGAGAGCATCAGAGATTTCTAAGAGTATAAAAGGGTCTAGAGATCAAAATACTTCAGAACCAGTGGAATATGTGATCTATTACTCACACACGGGCACACTCACACAGACGTGCACACGCACACATGCACACACATGCAGAAGGAACAAGTAAATATATGCTGTTTCATATCCTTTGATTGTTTTTCATCTGTGATATTCTTCTCTCCCGGTAGGATTGAGTGTACTTTGAACACATGGGTCTGTTCTGTCTTAGGCTGAAAAAAGTAGGCTAAGTATTAACCAATTAATTGGTGAGGATGAAGCTCCACGTCCACATGTTCTCTTGCAGGCATCCAAAACTGCAGAGGAGTTTCAGATCTAAATTATATCTGTGCGACATTTCATTTGAATGGTTTGGTTGTTTCCTTAGTCAAAAAAGACTAATTTCTAACACGTAGTGGACATGTGTGATTTTTAAGCTGAATTACATATTTTCTCATTAATTTGTGCATGATCTTTATGTCAGACTTGCTTCTTTCCTGGGGCACCTGGCTGGCTCAGTGATCTCGAGGTCAGGAATTTGAGCTCCAAAGTGGGTATAGCGATGGCTTAAAAAAATAAAATGTTAAAAATGCTTCTTTCCTATTCAAAGGGTAGTTTAGTATTCTTTGCTTTAGTTCAGTACACATAAAATAGGTTGTTCAACCTCTACTTGATCTAATAATTTGCTATCTTAAATTCTAACTTCCTAAAGAGCAAACACCATGTATTTGAAATTTGTTTTGATCAAGTCTTGATTGCTTATCATTATCATTCTGCATGGAATTCTAAAATATTGCTAACCCTGGAGTATGTCATTTGACCTAACTTTTTGAACCAATAACTCTTAAGATTTATTTATTTATTTTGGAGAAAGAGGGAGCTCGTGCACAGACTTTAAGTGAATGGGGGGGAGAGGACAGAGGGAGAGAGAGAATCCCAAGCAGACTCCCAGCTGAGTGCGGAGCCCAACACAGGACTTGATCCCACGACCCTGAGATCATGACATGAGCTGAAATCAAGAGTCAGATGCTTAACTGACTGAGCCACCCAGGCGCCCCTGAACCAATAACTCGTATTCATAGTCTTTTGTCTCTTTTTTACATTTTTTTATATTTTTTAATATTTTTTATATTTTTTATATATATATAAATATAAAATATATATTTTTTAAATATTTTTTATATTTTTTTATATTTGCTTATTTCATTTCTTCAGAAATACATTACGAGGTATTCTGAACTGATTCCACATAACAAGAAAACTTGAATTCAGGGATTTTTCAGTTTTCCTCCCATGTATTTTAGGTAGTTATATTTTTAAGATTCCTTGTTAGTGTTTACTCTTTAACTCAAATCTTAAATTCATTTGACTGAAACAGTTGGTGGATAGGTAATCGTGAAAAATATCTTCAGCTGTTTGTTTTGTACGTTTGTGCCTTTACGGAGCTAGTGTACACAGTCATAAATACACATACATACTACATAATACTTTGTGTATTTCAGTGTCGGTTCCGGATGAGACTCACCTGGAGATTTTCCTGTGGGATGTAGAGACTGGGGTACAGAATTTAACATTGCTAGAACATGGCAAGGGTTATCTTGGATGAGCTGTCACATCCAAGGACTTGGAAATGATGAAATTTGCCATTGTTAAAACCATTCCTTTTAGAGGTTGTTACTTTTGAAGGAATTACTTTTGGGTGTTTATTCCAGTGATGGTGACATTAATCAGGATGTTGCTAAAACTTCCGTTCTGGGATTGCTTTAGTATGATGTGAGAGGTAAAAATGAAGGCCCAGCGCCTATACACAGGGATTCTCCATGGCGAGTTAAATACAGTTCCGTATGACAAATTTTATAAGAGGTCTGTAACCAAACTTGTGGGTTTTCAGAAAAGGGAGAGAACAATTTGGGGGAAGTAGGGAAGGAATTGTGCCAGTTTTCATGGCAAGGAGTTGCAGTTTGAGTCACGTAGTATTTTGAAAGGAGAGATTGAGACGGGAAGACAGTCCGGGGTTATGCTTCTTGAATAAGGGCGTGGAGGTGAAAACAGCACATCATCGCCCTTGGGTTTTTTGCAAATCTTATATCTGATAAAGGACTAGTTAGTATTAAGAATATGTAAAGAATTCTTGGGGCGCCTGGGTGGCTCAGTCTTTAAGCGTCTGCCTTCGGCTTAGGTCATATTCCCAGGGTCCTGGGATCGAGCCCTGCATCGGGCTCTCTGCGCGGCAGGGAGCCTGCTTCTCCTGCTACCATTCCCTCTGCTTGTGTTCCCTCTCTCGCTGTGTTTCTCTCTGTCAAATAAATTAAAATCTTTAAAAAAAATTAAAAAGTTAAAATAAAAAAAAAAAGAATATGTAAAGAATTCTTAATAGCTCAGTCACAAAAAAGACAAATAATCTAATTTTTTAAAGTTAGTGAATGGTTTGTAACCTACTTCTGTAGCTCATATATATAGCTCATATATATGATAAGATATCATATATCTTACATAGCTGTCTGGCCTTGGGCACGTCATTTCGCCTCTCCAGGCCTCATCTGCCCCATCTATAAAACGCGAGTGACAGTAGAACCTCCTACCCAGGGTTGTTGTCAGGATTAAATGAATGAGCGAGTCCAGGGAGGCTCCTTGGCACACAGCAAATGTTAGCTGCTACAGATACACTGTGCGGCTCATGTTTGAGAGAGAGATTCTGGGACAACAGGAGTCGGTTCAGAAGGTGGTGATGTCTCCACATCTTCTGGTGATGGGGAAAACTTCCTTCAGGAGAGGTATGACATCAGGTGGAGGGGAAGAGAGAATGGGAGCCACCATAAACTGACCAGAGTTGAGCAGCAATATCAGGAAGCATCTTTAATCTGTCTGGGAATACTTTAGTAGTTATTCGGCTCCAAAGAGTGAATCTCAACCCCGAAGGGGGGCCCTCACTTTTCAGCATGCTCCCTGATCTTAGAAATAGACCAGGGCTGAGTGTGTCCCAGAGCCCCCAAGATGAGCCACATCAGAGTGACCACCAAGAGCAAAGGAGTGGCTTGTGTTGGCATTTTTCTAGTCGGTCAGCCAGTTCTCCTGAATGCTAGACGTCCCCCTAGGCCTTGTTTGAGGCAGTGACTGGGATGCTCACCAGTCCCATCTCCTCTGCCCGATCACACAGCTAAGGACAGTTTTCCGTCATGCTTGCATCTGACTGGGTGCGGGAGCATCAGACTAGCTCTAGTCGGGGGGATGCCGGTGGAAGTGATGTCACTGTCACCACTACCCACAGCACCACCCCCGTGCCATCTACTGCATCTGTCTCATCACGTGCTAGCTGGATGCAGGAAATCTGCTGTGAGACTCCAGGACCCCACAGAATGGCAGTGCATGCACCCCTGAATCATCTCACTGAAAGCCAGCTGGATACCCTGTTGGACTGTGATACAAGAGAGCAAAAAAGCTTTTACTACATTAGCAAAGATAATGGACAAAGGATCAGAACAGACCTTTTCCCAAAGCAGACAATATAAGTGACCAGTAAGCACAATGAAAGATGCTCAACGTCATGGTCAGGAAGTGCAAATTTCAGCCACAGTGACCTTTATACCACCAAGATGACTGTCATCAAAAGGCAGAAAATCACGAGTGTCAATGAGGGTGTGGAGACATTAGTAGCCTCATTCAACCTATGGTGAAAATGTAAAATTGTTTAGCTGTTTCGGAAAACAACCTACAGTTCCCCAAAAAGCTGAACTTGGAATAACCATATGACCAGCATATGGTGATACTCCCAAAGATTTGAAAACAGAACATCCATGCAAAACGTGACTGTTCATAGCACCTTTATTCCTAATAGCTGAAAAAGGGTGACAGTCCACATGTCCGTCAACTAAATGGACGACTCAAAGGTTGAGATCCACACAATGGAATATTATTGAGCAATAAAAAAGGATGAAGTAATGGTAAGAGCTTCAACATAGATGAACCGTGAAAACATTATACTGAGTTAAAGAAGCAGCCGGTAACAAAAAGCTGCATGTCATTTATCTGAAATGTCCAGAATAGGCACATCTTACAGAGCCAGATAGTAGACAGATGGATCAGACCGAGTACAGGTTTCTTCTGCGGATGATGAACACGCTTTTAGAATTCAGTGGTGGTGACATTACACAGCTCTGTGAACATGCTAAAAACTCCTGACTTGTACTTTAAATCAGTGAAATATATGTCGTGTGAATTTTATCTTGATGAAGCCATTAAAAAAAAAGTAGTGCTTGGAGCACTAGGAAAAATAACTCTTTGTTGAATGTAATGGATATTACCAGCTTAGCTGGCATTGTGGCATGAGGATGAATATATAAGAATAAAGTTCATACATTGAAAAAGTTAATATTTTCAAGGAGGGAAAATGTTATTGAGCAGTGATTTGACTTGAGAAACTCTTAAAGTCAGTTAGATACAACTACATGAAGGTGTATATTTTTCAGCCTGGCTTATGAGCAAAAAAGTACAAACAAGCAAAATCCCCATCAATAGGGGACTGATAAAGTGTAAATTCATCCAGTCCAGTATTCTGCCGCCTTGTTTATAAAAAGTGAATTCAAGCCAGATGGGCTTATGTGAACTATAACGCTTAAGTTGTTAAAAAACAAAAAACAAAAACCAGAAAATAGAAAACTTTATAGTATATAGGTTATACATACGTGTATGTTTAAAAGTAGGCATTTGGTTTTCCTGGAAAAATCCATAGGAAACTTGTATATAGTATAGTTATCTGTGGGGAGTCAAACCGAAGACTCTCAGGGGAAGAGAACTTATACTTTTTACCTTATTACTTTTCTTTACAGGTCCCGATCTTCGAATTTTTGCCAAGATCACCCATAACTTGCTTACTTGCTTTTCCTTTTCTTCCCTGCTTTGTCCTTTCTTTTCTTCCTTTACTATTTTTTTTTTTAGATTTGAGAGAGAGAGGCCCCGGGGGGGTGGGGGGGATGGAGAGAGAGAATCCCAAGCAGACTCCCTGCTAGGCACAGAGCCTGACATCGGGCTCGATCTCACAACCTGACCTGAGCCGAAATCAAGAGCTGGCCACTTAACGAACTGAGCCACCCAGGTGCCCCCTTCCTTTACTATTTTCTGATAACGTTAGACTTACGGAGAGATCTAAGGAAATTCCATATATCCTTCCCCCAGCTCTCCCTTTTGTCAGTATCTTACATAACCACAGACCATTGATCAAAACTGGGAAATTAACCTTGGTACCATATTCCTAACTAAAATCTAAATCTCATGTGCGGTTTCCCAGTTTTATCCCTAATGCCCATGTTCTTTGCTAGGATTCGGGCCAGAATCACACAGTGCCTTTGCTGTCCTGTCTCCTTGTCTTTCACGACCTTAACATTTGTGAAGAGTACTGCTCAGTTCTTTTGTAGAACGTCCCTTGATTTCGGTTTGTCTGGCACTTTGTCCTGATGAGACGTTGTGCAGTGCTAGGCAGGGCACCGAAGAGGTGCTGTGCCCCTCTCAGTGCCCCATGTCAGGGAGCACGCGATGTCAGTGTGTGTTACTGGTGGTAGTTACCCATGTTCTCCTTGACCACTTCACCAAGGTGATGTCTGCTAAGATTCTTTACTATAAACTTGCTGATAGGGCGCCTGGGTAGCTCAGTCGGTTAAAGCCTCTGCTTTCAGCTCAGGTCATGATCTCAGCGTCCTGGGATCGAGCCCCGCATCGGGCTCTCTTCTCATCGGGGAGCCTGCTTCCCCCTCTCTCTCTGCCTACTTGTGATCTCTCTCTCTCTCTCTGTCAAATAAATAAATAAAATTTTTTAAAAAATAAATAAACCTGCTGATTTTCCCTTTGTAATTACTGTATATTTGGGGGAGATAATTTGAAACTATGCCAATATCCTGTTTCTGTTGAAACATTTTCCCACAAATTTTGCCTCCATTGATCTTGTCCCCATTATATATTACTGACTTACTCGTGATTTCCTATTTGTCTCACTCCTTCTACATTTATTGAGCACTTCTGCAAGGAAGATTTGTCAGTTCTCCTCGGTGTATTTATTTATGCAGTTATTTATATCTGTGTGGACTCACAGATAATAATTTTACTCTTTGTCTTGTAATCGAGGGCTGTTGTTGCTTTGTTCAGGTCATTCCAACTTTGGCCATTGGGAGCTCTTTGGGGGTACCTCCTCTGCCTTTTGAATACACTCCTACTTTTTTTTTTTCCTTTGAGACCCTCAAGATGTTCTGAATCATCAGGTATTTCCCTTGCTCCAGCTCTGGGATCAACCAGATCTTTGAGAAGGATCACAAAATTTGAATCAAGATTTTTGTAGTTACTTTCATAATGTAGAAACTGCTGTTAAAAAAAAAAAAAAAAAAAAGCCAAATCTTCTGAATACGGTTGGTGACCATATCTAAAAGGACCAACTGCTTTGGGGCTACTTGGTGGCTCAGTGGGTTAAAGACTCTGCCTTCGGCTCAGGTCATGATCCCAGGGTCCTGGGATCGAGCCCCACATCGGGCTCCCAGTTCAGCAGAAAGCTTGCTTCTCCCTCTCCCTCTGCTGCTTCCCCAGCCTTGCTCTCTCTGTCAGATAAATAAAATCTTTAAAAAAATAAAGAAAACTGTTTTGATCTCATATAGGTCTCAAGCCCCACATTGATTAGGTCCCAGGAAGTTTCTTCCTTAGTACAATTGATTTTAAAATTCAAATAAATAAAGCCTCTAGCAAAGTGAGCAAGCTCCCCTGCCGCCACCACTTTAATTATAAACCAGACCTGACTTTAACATAATCAGACCGGTTTTCTTGGTTGTATTATAACTTGGCTTCAAATATACTTCTGAATTACGAGTTTCAGAATGTTCTTAGAATTCTAAGGACAATATTTAGTTGGAGGATTCCCCTTTTGTTTAAAAAAAATTCTTCGTTTTTAAAAAGCACACCTCCATTGAGGGAAAGATTATTCCCCTTTCTTTATTCCTCCAGAGGGGATTTGTCCTATCTGTTCTTAAGGAATATGGTAGAATATTCTTTTTAAGGATTTTTTTAAGAAAAATTATCACCAAAAATACTTAAATAACTCTTATGTTCTTTCCTCTGGCTTATAAAAGGAAATGGGATGCATTTGCATTGAAATCTGGCAATGATTAATTAACTTTGTAAGCAAAGTTTAAAGAGTACAGAAAACCCATGCATATTAAATTCAGTAGCACTGTGTGATAGATTTGTAAAAACCAATGATCACAGTGTTTTCCCCTTCCTGTTGTACTGAAAAAATTTTACCTGCTGCTGTGCAGAGCTTATATGAAAATACCTTTTCCTGACAGTCTCCAACTTTTCTTTTATTTAAGAAATCCTAATTTTAATTTTCCATTTGCTCAGATTTTTATTGTTTTTCTCTATCTCGCCCTTTCTGCCTGCATTGGTAGTTCTGAATAGGAAGAAAAGAAGTCTACTCTTTGGAATTTTCTTTGATATATCCTTGATTTACATGGCAAATAGAAAGCAGCTGTCTATTTAAGCATCTAATTCTTGAAACCAGAGTCCCCTCAAGCGTCATCTGGAAATAATGTAGCTTGTAAAACAAAGCTAAGAAGAAAAGGCAATGTTTGTTTTATGTGGGCTGGGGTCCTTTATGTTGGGGTCCTTTAATTCGGCTATTAGGAGGGTTATTAAAAAGCAGTATTACAAAAGAGGTTTAAATGAAAAGAATTTTTTTGAGCTGGTATCTTCTTATTACAGTTGATTATAGTCAAAGCTGCAAATGTTTTATAAATGGCACTTTATTTTTGTTTCTCTAAATAAGACCCCAAAAAACCAGCAATCTTATTCATTGTACAAGTAGAAATTCAACTCTTTCCCGAGTTGATTAAATTTGTGAAAACAAATTATATTTGAGAATTCAGCTCTGCCTGTTTTTCTGGAAATTTTATGAATTTCTGGGAAATTCTTAAGAATCCTCACAAGAACACTTGAGACTCACCTTACAAATGCAAGGACGGACATGAAAACATCAGAGTTTATCTAGACTTCGGCTATTAGAAGATTCCATTAACACCAGAGAGAGTTGAGCCTGAATTATTTATTAATTTATGCATGGATTACCTGGGTTTTTGAGATGTGAATTTGGAGATCTCAGTCATGAGAAATGGTACATGTAGGAAAGCAGAAAGGCAATTTAATTTGTGCTTTGACTGTTGTTAGAGGCTTTTTCATGATTGGAATGTATTAGTTTTCTTCGTTTGTTAATACAACCCAAGTAGATATTTTTGGAAAGTTGACCTATAAGAACTAAATGCGGTCCTTAGATGTACTTGGTGCCAGGGAAATGAAATTACTTAGCATGTCTGTTTAATAATCAATGGGGTATAGTTAATTATTTTCACGCATGTGAGGCCCCTGTAATCTTTCACCTGGTATCTTCTGTGACTTCAAGTTTGCATTTTGATTGAGGTCACGAGGAGAGTATTGTGTTGCTCTCAAAGCTATCTTTTTTTCCTGGAATGTGCAATGCCAGCTGGCCATTTTAGTGATTGAATTAGTGGCATCCTTTTTAGGGTCATATTCTAAAGCTAAAAGATACTGAGCCTTTAGTAATTAAGGACTGTCTCTCTTAAGAAGTTGTTTCATACTGGTCATTAATTCAGATAAGAGTAACTTTTGTTTCATTATGAGTAGTGCTGCTCATTAACCAATTCCAAGTACTGAATTTCCCATACCCATTGTGAATGCTCCATCATATCATTACTACTACTCTCCAGATTAACAGTAGGAACAGCTACAAAAGAGTAATGCACGCATAAACACACTCCATATGGTTTCTGAAATTTCTTACTCTTTCATTCTTTTTTTTTTTTAAGATTTTATTTATTTATTTAACAGAGAGAGAGAGAGAGATCACAAGTAGGCAGAGAGGAGGGAGAGAAGCAGGCTCCCTGCTGAGAGGCTGGGATGTGGGGCTCCATCCCAAGACCCTGAGATCATGACCTGATCCGAAGGCAGGAGCTTTAACCCACTGAGCCACCCAGGCACCCCAATTCCTTACTCTTTCATCCCACGTGTTGTTAGCTACTACTATTTTCTTAGGTACTTCCCTCTGCCTGTGAAGATGCCAGTAAAGATAAAAATCCCTGGCCTCATGAAACCTGTGTTCTAGTGAAGAGAGATGTCTAATGACGGCCAGCACAGGTGAATGAATGAAATGTAGAAGGTCCCGTGGGAAAATTAAGCAGGATGAAGGGGTGGAGATTCCTGGCAATAGGAAGTTAGCAGTATAAGTGAGTGGGCAGTGAGGTGCTTGCCTTATTGAGAAGGTAACATTTGAGCAAAGACAAGTCATGTGGCTACGCAGAAGACGTGCGCTAGCAAGATGGGACAGGGAGAACAGAGACCTTGAGGCGGGAGCCTCACGAGCCTGACAGGGCATTGTGGCTGGGAAGGAGATGATCTGGGTCATATTGATAATCATCTTGAGCCACTGCTGATTGAGGAGTAATCCAGAAAAATTTTAGGTAAAGCAACAGCCTGGGAATTAGGAAGACTTGTGCTCTGTGGTTTTTTTACCTTTAATTTGCTGTGAGCTTGGGCAACTTATTTCACCATCCTGACCCTTGATTTCTTTGTCTTTAAAATATATCTTGAAGTAGGAGAGCCTGAGTGGCTCAGTTGGTTGAGCATCCAACGCTTGGTTTTGGCTCAGCTCGTGATCTCAGGGTCCTAAGATGGAGCCCTGTGTTGGGCTCCGTGCTCAGTGGGGAGTCTGCTTGAGATTCCCTCTCTCCCCCATCCTGTGCTCTTGCGTGCATGCAGTCTCTCACTCTCTAAAATAAATAAATCTTTAAAAAAAATAAAATAAAATCTAGCTTGGAGTAGATTTTTTAGTGTGATTTCCTTAACATGAGCATTCTTTGGTTCCGTTATTTCCGTGAGGATACACTGAGTAGATAGAAAGGGATTTGTATAAGATTGTTGGAATGCACAATCAGAGGGGACTCCACCCACATTATATTCTATGTGAACGATGTCCCCTAAAACACAGCCTGTGATACAGTGTGAATAGTATGTCCTAGAGTTACACAATAGTTAGCAGGCCCGGCGCAGGAAGAGGCTCAATAGGAAATACAGAATCATGGTGCAGTTCCTTCTTTTAAGGATTTGAGACAGACATCTGTAGATATCACAGAGCGATGGACATATGGTACGTAAGAAAGCTATTAACTTATGGTTTATAGAATGCTGTAAATAAAAGGCTTCTCTGATAAGGCATCGTAAAAATTTTGGGGGTTTTCATTTGAGTCTCACACAGTGAGAAAGGTCCTTTAACTAAGAGTCAGTATAGAAAGTGCTTGAGAGTATGAGCTTTGTGAAGAGAATTCTTGGAAGATGGACCCAGCTTTATGTTTTTTTTAGTTTCCTGAAATTTCCCTATGGAAGCAACAAATAGAATGCATCGGCCCTCACTCACTCACACCAATGTCTGCAGCAAACTAGAATGCAGGGCAGCCACCTGAAACCCAGACTACGAGAGAGTGGGTACAAATTACCAAGAGCTGCAAGATCGCTGCAGTGTGTGTGGGAGGAACTAGAAGGACCCAGGGAGACGTCTGAGAACAGGAGGAGAACCCCAAGGAGCCAGAAGGGGCTCTCTGGAAAGACTAGTTTGAGAAAAGCAACTGAAACCTCTAGGGGTTTTGCATTCTCTAATCCATGGTTGAATGTAAGGCGCCTGCTATAAAATCTGAGGGAGTTCTAGACTGTGGGCCCTATGAACTTTTAAAACTAAACAGCTGAAGTTTGCTTCTGGGACCAATCCCCACACTAAGGTGAAGCTACTAGAAATATAGCCCACAGAGGAGGTCAGGGACACTAAGCAAAGAAAAAGAAAGTTCAGATAAATGTCCGGTTAGAGAGGAGAGCCATGAGATCCCCAGAAGGGCGTGGATACATTTAGGAATGCTTCACAGAAACAAAGAAAAGGTGGCCCTGCAGTCCTGAGACTGAAAGTGCTACCTTGGGTGCCTGGGTGGCTCAGTCGCTGGGTGTCTGCCTTTGGCTCAGGTCATGATCCCAGGGCCCTGGGATCTAGCCCCGCATCAGGCTCCCTGCTCAGTGGGAAGCCTGCTGCTCCCTCTCCCACTCCTGCTGCTTGTGTTCCCCCTTGAGCTGTCTCTCTCTCTCTCTCTCTCTGTCAAATAAATAAAATCTTAAAAAAAAAAAAAAAGTGCTACCTTGACCCACCCCTACCCCCTAAGATATTAGGAAAACTGACTTCAGGGGCACCCGGGTGGCTCAGTCAGTTAATTGTCTGCCTTCGGTTCAGGTCATCATGATCCTGGGGTGCTGGGATCGAGCCCCACCTCGGGCTCCCTGTTACGCAGGGAGTCAGCTTCTCCCTCTGCCCCTCCCCCTGCTCATGCTGTCTCTCTCTCTCTCTCTCTCTCTCTCTCTCGCTCGCATGCACTCTCTCTCTCTCTCAAATAAATAAAATCTTTAGGGGAAAAAAAAAACGTAATTTCATTAGAAATGAGCCAAAGACAAATGTCAGCCAAATCCAGGGCAAAGGTAGAAGATAGAGCAAGAGAATAAGAATATGTGTACTAATAACGGAAGCATGCAGTCTACCCATAAAATAGATGAAATCTACCAGGTAACTCTTCACAATAACTAAAAGCAACTGAGAAAATGATACAAGATAAAACAGAGGCATCTAGGGGCGCCTGGGTGGCTCAGTGGGTTGAAGCCTCTGCCTTTGGCTCAGGTCGTGATCTCAGGGTCCTGGGATCCAGCCCCACATCGGGCTCTCTGCTCAGCAGGGATCCTGCTTTCCCCTCTCTCTGCCTGCCTCTCTGCCTACTTGTGATCTCTCTCTCTCTGTCAAATAAATAAATAAAATCTTTAAAAAAAAAAAAAATAGAGGCTTTGAGAGACAGTGACTAAAGAATAGAGGCAAAGATCCAACAAATGTAAAATAGGAATCCCTAAGAAAAGAGGAAAACTACTAAAAGCTATACTTAAAGAAAATTTTCCTAAAATTAAGAAGAAAAAGACTCAAAAATGCCTGTGGAAAGAGCATACCCTGCACTTTGGGCAACCAGGACCAACACAGAGGTAAAGGGAAGGCAGTTCAAGGATAACCAGGCAGAAAGACCGCGGCCCTTTAAAGGGAAGAAAATCAAACTGTCACCAGACCTTTTGACAGCAGCGTTTTATGCCAGAAGAAGATGGAATCACATATTGAAGACACTCAAAGAAAGCACAGGGGTTTTCTATCCCACCAAGCCGACTTCCAAGTATAATAGGCATAGGCGATCTTACTAAATCTAGGAACTCAAAATATTGTTTCCTTCCTAAGGACCTCTTCCCACTACTTTCTCTGAGTGGTGGTCACCAAATGGTTTTGATAAAGAGCCAGAGAGTAAATATTTTAGACTTTGCAGGACACATGCTAGTCTCTGTTGCCTATCTTTGTATGGAGTATTTAGTTTTTGTTTTGGTTGGTTTATATATAACCGTTTAAAAATGTAAAAGCCATTCTTAGCTCAAAAGGTCATATTAAAATAGGCCACAAACACGATTTGGCCCATGGTTCATAGTTTACCAGCCTCTGTATAGAGAAAGAGCTTTAGACACACAATGATTGGACAGTCACAAAGGCTGGTGGTGAACATCATCTACATTTTTTATGATGGAACACTAAATGATACACCTAAAGGAGCAAGTATAGTAAGTAAAGGCTGTATTTCTGACAACAGGGATATAACTCTTAAACTATGGAGAGGAAAATGGGAAGAACATGTGAAAAGTAGAATAAGCTTGCTGATTATAGTTAACTGAGAGTTAAAGGATATTATTTCAGTTTGGACCCTGGAAGGGAAGTAGGAAGTAAAAGGAATTAGCTAATTTCAGTATTGCTTATAGTAGTGAACCAATAGAACATGACAAAATAAGAAGATGAAATTATATAAAGTTATTCATATAAAGATTACCATTAGAATAAAAATACAAACTTCCTAAATACCAAAAAATACACTTAAAAAACAAAATATAAAAAGAAAGCAAACAAAATAAACACAGATCAAAAGTCTACTTAGTAAAAAGACTTAGTTACATATAAATATAACATAAAATTATATGAGAGCACTGAAACCAACCAGACTGATCTTTAAAGCTCTGTGAATAAGAATTTGTTGAATAACCTTTGGTGCACTCACACAATAAGGTACTATGCAGCTATAAAAATGAATGAGAGATATTTCTGTAGAAACTCTATGTGCCACCACATAATCATGCTCAGGATAGGTTGGTGATATCCATTTGTATCTATTTATATTTAAAAATATATTTTATTAAAAAATTTATATTTTTAAAAAACCCAGCCAGGGAGTGCCTGGCTGGCTCAGTTAGTAGAACTTGTGACTCTTGATCATGGGGCCATGAGTTTGAGCCCCACATTGGGGTAGAGTTTACTTTAAAAAAAAAAAAAAGGAAGGTAAGGTAGAAATTTTTTTGAACACCTACCTGTAAGAGTGAAGGAAAGTGTTAGGGATAAAATGAGCATCTGAATAATCCTTATTCTTTAGATTTAACTTAAGAACTACATAGATAGTTCTTAAATTAACAAAAATTCCTCCTATACAGTTGAATATTAGTGATTATACATATAGCATGATTATAAAAGGAAATTTAAAAGAGCAACCTCTAACGTTGAAATACATTGGAATAAATAAACCCAAATATATATCCAGTTGGTGGCATAACCAAACAACCAAGTGACTCTTCATGCCTAGTAGGCTATACCTTGAAAACACAATTAGAAAAAAAAAAATTAAACTGTTTTTACTAGTCATATTTACGTAGAAACCTCGGTATTATTATTTCAAGGAACGTGTGTGTAATGCGAGATAAAACAAATGAATAGTTGTGCAGTATTCTAATTTTGCTTCCTCCACTGTCTTGGGAACCTGGATTCTTGGCACAGGAACAGTATATGCAGATGTAAAGTAGAAGAGATTGAGTAAAAAAACCCCTTTGATGTTAGCTTGAATAGGAACTATTTATATGGACTCATATTTTTGTTTGTTTAATATCTCTAGCTATGTCTAGTCATTCTACTTCTGTCCTTTGAACTTATGGAAACAGTGACCAACCCAGTCGCATAGCACTGAGCATCCTTAGCAACCAGATTTCCACTAAAAGGAACAAAGAATTTATCCTGCCTTTTATATAAGATGGAAGAAAACAAGAGATAAGGGCAAGTTCCTCTTTGGAGAAGTATTACAGCTAATGACTGAAAAAAGGAGGATAGAATTAAAATATGACCATTTTCCAAACTTGATAAATAAGTGCATCCAAGCATTGAGCACGAGTGAACTTGCTGCTAAACTTGCAAAAGCAGACGGCCAGACATCATGTGCCCCCTGATGCAGAACACACCACCATTTACGAAATAGTTTTGCTTTAAAAAAAAAAAAAGGATCAAACCTAATATGATCAAGCCTTTAGATTAAGCGGCTGATTTATGGAAAAGATCCAGAACAGAAAAACCTTCACCGCCACCACCAAAAACCAGATTATAAGAAACTATATGGGACAAATAACCTGGTTTATTCAACTAATAAATTGCAATGAAAAAGAGAGAAACACACTTCAATAAAAACTACTTGCACTATAAAAATTTTATTTGTATCCTCATTCTGTTTTTTAAAAAAAGAACAAAAAAGGACTTTTTTTTTAACCTAACTAGATTAGATTGACTGGGTATTTGATAATTTTCAGAGATGACTATTAACTCTTTTATGTATAAGAATGGCATTATGGTTGTATTTTTTTTTTTTTTAAGATTTTATTTATTTGACAGAGAGAAACACAGCGAGAGAGGGAACACAAGCAGAGGGAATGGTAGTGGGAGAAGCAGGCTTCCCACAGAGCAGGGAGCCCGATGCAGGGCTCGATCCCAGGACTCCGGGATCATGACCCGAGCCGAAGGCAGCCGCTTACCGACTGAGCCACCCAGGTGCCCCTTGAAGAAAAATTTTTATCTTTTGGAAATACTAATATGTTAATGACTGAGAGATGCGTCTGGAGTTTGCTTCAAAACAACACTTTTAGGAGAGGAAATGGAATGTAAAGAAACGAGACAGGTACTCGAATATAAATAATTAAGAGACACTAGTGGAAAAAACGAAAAACAAGATTTGTCAAGACTCTGGCCTCGGGCATATCTGGATTTGAAGTCTGCTTCTGTCTCTCAGTAGCTATGTGATAGTAAGAAAATTACTTCCTTTCTCTGAGTTTCAATTTCCATATCTGAAAATAAGCATGACAGTCCTGTTATCGGTGCCTTATTCTTAGTTTTTAAATAGGATTAAATTCAGTAAATACAAAAGTGAAACACCACACATATTCAAGGAGGGCATCATCCATCCAAAATATGTGATTTTATTTATGTCATGTTCTGCCGACATACGTTGATGTCACACATTGATGAATGAACAGAAATGGACCTTGCCCCACCTCAGGACCTGGTGGAGGGAAAAATCCACAATCATTTAGCAAGCAAATAAATACAACATTATAAATAGGGTTAGGGAAAATAGCTACAACATAATGCAAGAGAATTTTGAGAATCTTAATTTAAATTTGGGGTGTTGGGGAGATGGAGTATTGGTTCTGTGAGAATTTAGCTGAGACCTGGTAGAGCCAGAGGAAGAGCGGGGGTAGAGTGTTTTAAACGGCATGTTCAAAGGCCCTGCAGGTGGACAGAGTTCTATTTATTCAGCAAGATGGCCGCAGGCCAGGACATCTTGGAGAGCAGCATTAAATAAGACTGGTGGCAGAGCTCATTGTCCGGGTGCGCCAGGCCTAGGGGCTGTTCGTTGAAAGGTGTTGGGTATTATCCACAGTTCAGCATAAGGCCGTTGAAGGGTTTTGAACAATGGAGTAACTGGTCTGATGTACCTTTGAAAAACTGTTTTTGGCAAGCGATTCTCTCTAAAGAGGTCAGAGTGGAGACCGAGGCCAGTTAAATCAGCCTGGTGAGAGAGGATAGTACAGTGGCTTGGCACTCGAGAGAAGTCTCGACTGGAGGTGGAAATACAAGTATTGTCCACCTGAACAAGTTACTCAAAGTCCTGACAATCGACGAGAGCACAGTGAGGGAGAAAGTGGCATGAGAAGGAAGGAGGGATCAGTCCAGAGCTCTGAGGGGCCTCCAGACTTCAGAAGAGGAAATGTATGTAACAGGGCATCGGAGGAACGCCGCGTGCGTTGTGCTGGGTAGGTGTGTCTTAGAGAGGAAGAAAGGGTGAGCCAACTATGGGTTGAAGACCGAGGATGACACAAAGGTTGAAACATACCCACTAGATTTGACAGAACAGAGGCAGTATCTGGGCATGTAAAAATGGGACTTATTGTTAATTATAAGCTGCCAGGTAGCTAGAGGAGTCATGAGAAAACTTTCGGGGGTTAGATTTTTATTTATTTTTAAAGATTTTATTTATTTATTTGACAGAGAAAGAGATCACAAGCAGGCAGAGAGGCAGACAGAGAGAGGGGGGGAAGCAGGCTCCCTGCTGAGCAGAGAGCCCGATGTGGGGCTCGATCCCAGGACCCTGAGATCATGACCTGAGCTGAAGGTAGAGGCTTTAACCCACTGAGCCACCCAGGCGCCCCAACGGGGATTAGATTTTTAAATTGAAGTCTAGGACAGAAAGAAAATACAAAGCTAATTATTCTCAGTCTCCTATTCAGCCTTTCCCACCTTAGAATATGTCTGTACCCCTGTTTCTATTTCTTAACATACCCAACTTTACTAAGTTCTTATGTGGACGGATAGTAAGAGTTAAGCTTGCTTAAAATGTAAGTTTTATGTGAGTACTTTAATAATTTATAAGAATAAGCCTCACAGCCGCTAAACATCCTGATTAATTTAAATCTATACGTTAGACTTTAAGTTATGCTTAGTAAGCCAAGTGGAAAGAACTAAAATCAAAAGTGTGTTTATACAACTCCAGTTATAGGAAACTCCAGAGAGCCCCATCGTAGCCCTGGGATTACCTCCATGAGATCGTAGAACCTGTTTAAGCATCTCTTAAATTAGATAGTAAGCTTCTCAGTCACCATCACATCCGTGGTTCAAAGGAAATACTCCTTAAAGTGTTTTTGCTTTACAAATGTTTGCCATTTTCATCTCTAAAATACAGAGGAAGAGATTTTAAGGACTGAGTACAAATGAGGAAAATGCATACTGTGTAACCAAAGGATGTTGGGGGGGAGGGGTGTGGGGGGGGAGGGGTGTGTGTGTGTGTGTGTGTGTGTTAGGCTTCCAAAAAAGCTTTAGGTTGTTTTTTTCTTTTCAATCTTACATTCTTATGTCCTTACTATTATATTACTTATGTAGAGCCTTCTGTCCATTGAGTTCAAAGCACTTACAATCATCAAGTCATTTATTTCTTAGATTTATTGAATGGGTTGCCCATTGTTCAAAAGCCCGTGGGCATAAGTACAAAGTTATAAAAGCACACAAATTAAATCTAATAGCACAGGAGCAAGAGAGAAAGCCAGCAGGATCACTTTTGTGCCTGTTGGGAATGCCAGACTCTTAGAAAGAAAAGAGGAGAAAACAAAAGAGAAAAAAGAAAGGGAATAAAACAACCACCTAGGATTCATCATATTCTGAGAGTAACAAAAGAAATCTGTCCATCAAAAGGAGTGACCATGAGGTACAGTTAGGAGAGGCCTAACTGAATTTAGAAGGTGCTCTGGAAAATACTCCCGAGTCTCAGTCTCAGATTCAACTCTACTACCGAGAGCATGAGAAATGACTGTTCACATCCCTCATTTTGCAGACAACACATTCAGATACAAGGCCCCTTGGTGAACTGCTGTTGTCTCAAAGCAGGGTCGTAACATTTGAAGCAGTCTTTTTCTCAAATTCCCAGTTAAATCTTGCTTTCAATTCTTTCAGCGTTTTAGAAGGACATCTATTTCTTTTTAGTTCTCATTTTCATGTGGTAGCTTAAAAAAAATGGGTATTTTCAATAGTTTAGTAAACTAGAAAAATGTAAGCTGATTTTAAAATTAATTTAGAAGAGGAAAATCTGCCGTTTTTAAGGGCAAGAAATCAATAGATGATTTAAAATTAAAAATTGAGAGATACCAGCACACACTCTCTCAGAATTAAGAATACAAATGTCAGAGGAAACAGATAAAATGGTTCAAAATCCTTACCTCTATGTGGAGGGCAGGGAGGCTGGAGGGAGGCAGAAGGTGGCTGCGGACTGCTCTTGTTTTGTTTCAAATCTAGTAGTAGCCTTGACTTTAAACTAGGCTCATTTGTTACTTTGATAAAACTAAAACTAAAATTTAGGGAAAAGAAAAATAAGAACAGGAAACCAAACCCTCATGTGCAGTAAATATTTGGGATCATTTTCAAAACTGAGTTTAATGCATTATGCTCCGTCTAATTAGACAGTCTGATGAGTAATAGACTTATCAGCACCCTCACGCAGTAAACTTTAGTCTGATGGTTGATAATTCAAGAGAGATTAGCTAAACTGCTAAAAAATTACACATTACACAATTAGGCGTGTTTCTCCTACTTCTGGTATTCTTACGTAATCGGAGATCTCTAAGGACACTGACTGGAACTCCCAACAGCATTCTGATGTGAAGTCTTAAATGGGACCCTTCTTGTGCTATTTTATTCGAGGTCTCTGTCTAAATTGCATTTGTTTATACTCCTGTTTCTTCCTTTTCTTTGCCTTCTTTGCATTTCCCACAATTCATAGCTCTCCCACTGGACTCGAAACTCGGTACAGGCAGGGGTTCCATCGTTGGTCGTTGCTTCCATACCGCTCATAGTCGGGCACCTTTTCATAACAGCCATCAATTGGTATTTGTTAAATGAATGGCAGATTTCACCTGGGAATATATCGTGTGGGCTAATGGGTAGCTACTGGGAAGATTGATTAAATTGCATCAATTAGCCCGGTAACCTGAAGGAGTTAATAAAACTTCCCAGCTGCCTGGAGTACATTGAACCAGACCTGCCATGGCCAGTAAATTACCGAGGAGCACAGAATTCTGGGCAGGTGTTCAGTGTCCTTGCTGTGTTACCAACGCTCTTAGAAGGGTAAAGAATATTCAGACAGCAGCTGTTTTGAGAGCTTTTATAAAAGGCAATTTGTAATTGGTGTTTGGTGTGTGCAGTTAATTCACTGTTAATATCTCCCTCCATGTCTTTGTCTTAAAAATTTTGTACTCTTCTTGCACAACGTGTTTGACTCCCCATCCAGTTTCCTTAAGTTTTAATTGACATAAAATTGAGGTCTTTAAGGAGGTTATCAGCATTTGTCTATTTGGCTTGTTGGCACACCAAAGAGTTTAGAGAGAACAGTGGCTATTGAATAAGTAAAAACCAGCAAATTAGTTCAAAGAATGTCATCACATGTCCCCTCAGTATAAATCAGACACCTACAGGGAGAAAAACTGCTTCCTAAAAATTTTGCTTGGAGAGGCACTTTTATTAGAAAGGTGTAACTAAATTGCTAAAATTGATTTTACACTGCCATTTTCCAGTTCTTTGGATATTTGGGAGTTCTTGTTCACCTAGCTCCTGGTGCGATCTCTTGGTAAAACCAAATGATATTCAGGAAAATATTAAGTGAACATTGGCTTTATTGATGAAATGAGGTAGAGATTGTTCTGGAATTGCTGCTGTGAACATTTGGGTCCTTGCCGAAGTGAGATGAATGGCGTCCACTGCAAAAGGCCTTGTGTTACAGCTCGAGCCTGTGATGGATGCCCACGTGGTGAGGCAGCACCCACAGCGCGTCCCACTTGTGCTGGTGCAGGTCTGACAACAGCTCTGACTTTGGACGGAAGCTGCCTGTCTCTTGCTTACAAACAGCCAGCTGAAGAGGAGGTTCACTAAATTGCCCCTTAATGGTCTATAAACTGTAGGAAAGCGACATCACTGTCCTTTTACGAGAAATGCCACCAAGTGAATTTGAGTGTTGTTACCCTTGATGCTAAGACTTGTGCTTGAAAGTTTTCTCATTAACACTGTTCTCATTATCTTCAAATGTCTTTTGCTTGCATTTCATACCTTCCTGATAACAAAATCTTTTCCTTAAATTCCCAATTGATACAAGTAGACTAAAGAAGTAGAACAGGAGGGGCGCCTGGGTGGTTCAGTGGGTTAAAGCCTCTGCCTTCGGCTCAGGTCATGATCTCAGGGTCCTGGGATCGAGCCCCACATCGGGCTCTCTGCTCAGCGGGGAGCCTGGTTCCCGCCTCTCTGCCTACTTGTGATCTCTCTCTCTCTCTCTCTCTCTCTCTCTCTCTGTCAAATAAATAAATAAGTAAATAAGTAAAATCTTTAAAAAAAAAAACAAAGAAGTAGAACAGGAGATAAGAAAAGGGGAATCACCTTCCTTCTTGCCAAGTAGATTTTGACTGAAGAGACTCCTTTTAATAGTCTTTTTCTCTGTTTCTATATGAGTATCAACTTTTTCTTTGCCCCTAAAAAAAGGATTTCTTTTACGCTGCATTAGGGTTTTTCCCATTCTATTTTGATTTTATCTTTTACATATTGGTAGTTGTTTCCACAAACTGTTTTCCAGGAAGAATATCCAGAGAATAAAATTAGGCATCTTTCTCTTACAAAGAAGTCGGCAGTATATGGCAAAATGGCAGGCAGCCCCAACGTGTGGCATCTTTGATTGCTAAGCCTGATCCTGAGGTGAGCCATGGGAAGTCAGATCTATGTCAGTGTCATAGGTTAAGTCCAGTCCCCAAAAGAAAATTAAAATGAATGAATAATTTGTATTTTATGACCCTATATCACAGACAATAGTAAGATAAAAACTGAGTTTATATATCCTTTTGGGTGCCTTGGAGGCTTTTTGAAAATGTAAGTCCAATGACAGACTAAAGACATCTTATTTTAGTAACTCTTCTTGTAGTAAGCATTCTTCATTACTCTAGGGACCCTCAGATTGCTTTTTAAAATTTGTTTCTGCCATAAGAAATAAATTGCAAATTTAATACAGAATTGCCTCCGAAAGTTTTTGAATGGTAATTGCTGGGCAATAGGCAGTCTCCATGGCAACTTTTTCAGTGATCCGTTGCTCTAATTATAGCAGAAGACCAAGTCACCCTCATTGCTACTGACCTTGACTGAGTTGTGAGCATTGGCAGTTGTTTGGGCAAAATGTAGGCATTGATCCTAGTCCTTAGACAACCATAAATACAACTTTGGACATCATGTGGAATATAGTTAGAATGCAGTGGGTTTCAAATCAAACTCTGTCTTCCATCAGGGGTCACCTATGTTTCAGCATTAGACTCGGAGTATTTTTGAACACAGCATTTCCTAAAGGATTGAGCCATTTAATATAACAGTAGCATTTAGGTTCTTAAAGACCTCAGATTTATAGTTAGCTTGGTGCATTTCACTGCAATGCACTCAGATGTTCTAGAATTCAAATTTCAACATCATGGAGGCACTTTGCTTTAAATAGACATGAAAGCTTAAGTCAGAAGCATTACTGTTGTTAGTCTTAGTGCTTGGTAGCATTCCTATACCTCGGGAGCACATCTGTATCTAATAGGAAACTTTCATTCATTATTACTATTGCTTTTACTAGTAAGAGCTACAACTAGTAACTTGCTACTGCGTGTTAGACATTGGGGTAGGTGTTTCATAGTCATTATCTTGTTGCCACTCTACTGTAACAGTTTTGCTGATAAGAAGCCCAGGTTTAGAATCTTTCCCAAAGTCACATGAGCAGTAAATGGTAGAACCAGGGATTCCAAGGCCAGTCAGGTTGACCCCGGAGCCTGCACTGTTAACTGTTGTGGCAGTACTCTCTTCTGTAGCTCTGGCCAAGTTTCTGTAAAACTGGGAAGTCTTTAAGGTACAGAGTAATTGCTCCTGATTTGAGTCCATGAAAATGGTTTTTGGTGTCTAGAGTGAGGCTTAGCATCCCTCAGTTACATTCGCAATATGATTTCCAAGTGAAAATACTGTTAGGTTTTTATGTAAAATTCCTTACGTATCTTGAGAGAAGTGTTTTTGAGAAATTTCTGCCTTACAGAATTAGAATTTTATTACTCCCAAGGTGAAATAAAGGTCAAGGACATCATCTACTTTTATATCCTCATTACCTGTTCTCAGGGCTTCAGACTATGCTGCAGGTCACGATGTGGGCCCTCAGTTACTGTTTGCAATATCATTGTCTTCGGTGGTTATTTGATAATTTGTTTGTCAAACAAAACAATAATTTGTTTGTCACAACTGAGAATCTGTTTTGTCAAATTTGGTTAAACTGTGCGGTAGGTTTGTTGCTTCCCATTGAGAAATAATTAAATTGAGACAGCTTTTGTTTTATGTGTTAATTATTTTAAAGAGAACTTCCTTTCTGAAAATAAAAATGCCTCAAGCATAAGATATCATTTGGTTTTTAAATTAACAATTTAAAAAATGCATCCTATATATTGTTTCCCTATTTTAATTTGGCTGATTATCTGAAAAATAGAGGGAATATTTAATGCTATTTGAAACATAGTCTCCTTGTGCAAAAGCTTATTTGCTGCTGCTTTACTAGAATTCTCATAGACACCCAGATTTTCACCCAATTCCATTTGAAGACCATTGATGGGGGTGGGGCTTGAAAGATTGGGCTAATTGTTTTTTCCCCAACATCTTATTATGAAAATTTTCAAATGTGCAAAAAAAGTTGAGAAATTTTTACAGTGAATACCCATATACCTACCACCTAGACTCCACAATTAACATGTTACTGAACTTGCTTTATTACCTACCTCTTCACTTCTGCCCTTCTGTCAGTCCATTCTAAGTTGTCTGACATCCATCATTTGATTAACTGCATAATATTCCATTGTCCAGATGTACTGCAGTTTATTTAACTAATCACCTGCTGTTGGACATTTGGGATTGTGGTAGGTGTAATGACCCTTGAGTAGTTGTGGTAGAGTAATGACCTCTGAAAAGTGTCCAGGTCCTAATCCCCAGAACCTGTGGATACGGTAGGTTGCACAGCCAAAGGGACTTAGCAGATATGAGTAAGGTTATGGACCTTAAGATGAGGAGATTAGTTTGGATTATTTAGGTGGACCCAGTCAAAACACATGAGCCCTTAAAAGTAGAGCACTTGCACCAGCTCAAGTAGAAGAGATATACCCAAAGGGGAAGTTGGAAAGATTCAAAGCTGAGAGGGATTTGACACGCCCTTGCCAGTTTGGAGATGGAAGGGGCAATGTGATGCAGGGAACCTGAAGCTGCTAACAGAGACTTCCAGCTGACAGCCGGCAAGAAAATAGGAAACTCAGCTCTGCAGCCAGGAGGGTCTGAATTCTGCCAACAACCTGAACGAACTTGGAAATAGATTCTCCCCCGGAGCCTCCAGATAAGAGCCTCGCCCAGCTGACGCCTTGACTTTGGCCTCATGAGACCTAGGGCAGAGGAGCCAGCCAAACCTACCCGAATGTCTTCAGGACCGCGCGATAATAATTTGCGTTGTTGTGAGTTGCTAAACTTGTGGTGGTTTGGTATGGCTGCGATAGAAAACGAATTCAGGGGTAATGAGAATTTTTCATTATTATACAGTAAACATCCACAAGGCTAAGTTCTTGAGCACAGTCTTATGTCTTAAGATAAATTTCTGATGTTAGAATTGCAGGCATACAAAAGTCTGTGCACTTTTAAAGACTTTTTTTAGTATATATTGATACTGAAACCTGGACAAATTGTGTTACATTACACTTCTATCAGGACTCTGTTGAGAATCCCATTTCCTTTCTTCTTGACAACACTGGGAATTAGATTTGTTGTTTGTGTTCAGTGTGAAATGTCAAAAAAAAAAAAGGGAGGGATAGTGTTATCATTTTAATGGGTATTTTTAATCTAGCAAAACTGAACATATCTTAATGTTTTTATCTTTTGTGAATTATGTGTTTGTGTCCACTCTGCATTTTTCAAATGAAGGCCCTTTCTCTTACTTTACCAAAATACTTTTTAATTTAACTTTCCTCAAATTACTTTTAAAAATCCACTGATGACGACCATAACTTTTTTCTCCTTTGAATATTTACCCTATTATGTCAATATATTTCCTAGTATTGTACAATTCTAGAATTCCTAAAACTACTTGGGTTATAGAATTTTTTAGCAGTGTTGACTTTGGTGTGTATATATATTTTGAGTATTTTAGTGACATTGGCTTTTGTTTTCATTTCTGAGCTGACTTCACCGTACTTTGAAGTCAATTATGCTACCCTCACTTAAGGGAAAAAATGAGAAACTTTTTTTTCTGATTTAAAAGCTTAAAAGGGTGGGGCGCCTGGTTGGCTCAGATAGTGGAGAGTGCAACTGTTGGTCTCAGAATTGTGAATCCAAGCCGCACACTGGATGGAGAGATTCCTTAAAAATCTTTAGGGACACCTAATGGCTCAATTAAACATCCAGCTCTTGATTTCAGCTCAAGTCACGATCTCAGGGTCGTGGGATCAAGCCCTGAGTTGGACTCTGCACTGGGCATGGATCCTGCTTAAGATTATCTCTCTTTCTGTCCCCCTACCCCCATCAACTGCTCATGTACTTGCTCACTCTCTCTTAAAAAAAAAGAAAAGGGAAAAAAAAATTTTTTTAAATAAAAGCTTAAAGGGCATAGTAATTATACATTCCCTAAAGATAGAAAGACGTTACTCATAAAACTAGATGAGCACACTCCCCATTTTCAAGTTTATCGCTGACAAGTCTTTTTTCTCATAGCATATGTCTCATATGCTATTTAATCCATCCATTAAGTTCTTCATTAGTTATTGTATTTTTTTTTATTTTTTTAAAGATTTTGTTTATTTATTTTGACAGAGAGAGAGATCACAAGTAGGCAGAGAGGCAGAGAGGGAGAGGGGGAAGCAGGCTCCCCGCTGAGCAGAGAGCCCGATGCGGGGCTCGATCCCAGGACCCTGGGATCATGACCTGAGCTGAAGGCAGAGGCTTTAACCCACTGGGCCACCCAGGTGCCCCTAGTTATTGTATTTTTAACTTCTAGATTTTTTCATGTAGTTCTTTTTGTAGTTTACAGTTCTCTGCCAAAATTCTCAGTCTTGTCCTCGAACTTGTTTTTTTTTTTTTTCTTAAACCACAGTTTTTTATTCTATATACTAACTTTTACATGTTCTATAGCAGGGGGTCACGGGGGCGTGGAGTAGCCATGCCTTTGGGTTCTACTTACTGGGAGTGATGGGCTTATTAGGCAATGAAGGAGGGTATGGTCCCTCTAAAGGGAGCACATGCTTCAGGCTCCAGGCAAAGCTTTGTGTGAATGCTGGTCTAGTATTTCTGAATCCTTTTTTTTGGGTTTTTTTTTTTTTTTAATTAATTTTTATTAACATACAATGTATTATTTGCCCCGGGGTACATGTCTGTGAATCATCAGGCTTACACATTTCACAGCACTTAACAGCACATACCC
>CM053616.1:17863181-17888732 GCA_028646535.1 Procyon lotor
TGATTGATTAACTAGGTCTTGGCTGGATATTCTTGCTGATCTTCTGGGGGAGGGGCCGTAGCCTTGGTTCTCAAAGGTCTTAGCCCGAGGCGGAATTGCACCGCCCTTGCCAGGGGATGGGCCAAGCACTGTTGCTCAGGTTAGCTCTTGGAGTCTTTGTTCCCTGAGTGCTTTCTGTACCACCCTGGAGGCCGGGAATGAAAATGACGGCCTCCCAGTCGCCGGCCCAGAGGAGCCGAGTGCTGGGCGCCACGATCCTCCACAGGCCCTTAGAGGAGAGCCCTTATCACTCCGGTCTCCCTTGTCCGCAGTCCACGCTCTGTGCTCAGCTGTCCCATGGCGGAGCGCTTCTATCTGTAGCGCGCGGCCCCGTCTGGAGTCCCCAGACCAGCAGATTCCTGCTGCACGCGCCCGCACCGCTCCTCCCAGAGGAGGAAGGAGGGGGTGTCTCTGGAGCTGCCTCCCGTGGGGTCCCCACTTGAAGTGCGGCAGCCCTATATGAACTATATGTCTCAGTTCCTATAGTCCAAGGTAGGCCTATGCGGCGTTGCGCAGCTCCTTCTCTGCCACAGGCTTCTCCCCCCAATACCTGGGAGCTCTGCCGCACTCGGGCTCCCCTGGTCCCTTGGTGACCCCACGGGTCCTGAAACCACACTGTTCCCATGAGGGCTGAACCCACGGTTAGCCTCCGGAGCGATGTCCCTCAGCAGAGTGCACTAGAAGTTCCGGATTTTGTGCTCCGGGGCTCTGCGGCTGCTGGGAGCTGGCCCCTCCCCCCGGGGTCTCTCTTCCCGTCGCTTTAAATTCACTTTTTCCACACTTCCTACCTTCTGAAAGTGGTCGATTTTCTGCTCCTAGAATTGCTGTTCTTATTCTCTTCTCTCTCCTGTTGTGTTTGCCAGCTTTTAGAGTGGTTTTCAGCCTCTTTCTGGATCCCAGTGCTCTCTGTGCCTCCTACACTTCCGCCATCTTGCCTTGGGTCTTGTCCTCAAACTTGTTAAGCACAATTATTTTAAAGCATATGTTTAATGTTTCCCTGTGGGCCTGTTTCTATTGTCTGTTGTTTCTCTTGTCTTTCAGTTATGTGGTCTTAACTTTTAATGCACCTGG
Organism: Procyon lotor; assembly: GCA_028646535.1. Taxonomy (NCBI): domain Eukaryota; kingdom Metazoa; phylum Chordata; class Mammalia; order Carnivora; family Procyonidae; genus Procyon; species Procyon lotor. The sequence continues at coordinate 17,864,292 of CM053616.1, forward strand.
TTATTTTTACCGAGTGCCAGACATTTTATATGAAGAATGATGGAGATAATTTGAGGCCCTGGATGATGTTATCTTTCTCCAGAGAGGATTTTTGCTTGTGGCAATTGCCGAGGCTAGGAATGATATTACACCCAGATTGACTTAATCTAAATCCAATTGTGATGCTTCAAAGCTGTACATGAGTCTCTCTGAGGGGTGGTCTGTTTCTTTTTCACTTGTACAACTCGGGTGTACCTCTTGGACTTTCACATAAAATCTGGAAGGAATTACCTGGGTCTCTCTTTTTTGACACATCCTGAATTTCAGTATTTGCCCTTTCCACTCTTACTCCTGTGAGCCCGTCAAACCTTTTGCTAAGCTTCCCTATCTACTCAGTTTCTGAGGCTCTTAGCTATACTTAAGCAAACATCTTTAAGGGAAAAGTGGTTTAAATGCCAGGCTTACCTCTCTAGACTTTGCTGTTTTCCCAGATCTTGGATCTACAATTTTTTACCACCTTGATAGCTTGCTGAGGCCATTAAACAGTGTATGTGTATGCATTTGTGTATATACAAATGTCTGGCCTTTTTTTTTTTTTTAAGGTTGATTTATTTACTTGAGAGAGAGAGAGAGAGAGAGAATGAGCACAAGCAGGGGGAGGGGCTGAGGGAGAAGGAGAAAAGTCCTCAAGCAGACTCTTCTCTGAGCATGGAGCCCAATGCAGGGCCCCATCCCAGGACCCTGAGATAATGACCAAAGCAAAAATCAAGAGTCGGCCCCTCAGCCGAATGAGCCACCAAGGTGCCCCACACACATGGGGGGGGGGGGGGGCCTTAATAGCTTTTATAGCCTTTCTCAGGGGGGAAGGTTGGCCTGAAACATCTAATCCACCTGCCAGAAATCTCATTATATATGAAGTTCAGCTCTTTGAAGTTTCATGTTTGGTCACTGGATAACACATCATATTGACTTCTGTGTCCCTTTAACACAATTCACTAGTCATTGCAAGCTCTCCTGATTTCTAGTGCAAGATGTCCCAGCTAATATTGTATACATTCTGCCACAGACCTGGTACCAGTCATCCTGTCAAGGAGACTTGAATGGTTTTCTTCCTTTGTATGTTTGCTTGTTTTTTTGGTCATGAATGGTGTTTAGACAATATAATCTGACCGCTGGAACTCTTCATTGCTGTTTGGTTATCATTACTAGACCTTTTCAGTGGACTATATTAGAAAATACATATTTTTAAAACAAAACTCATGTTTACAATTTCAAATTCATATTCAACATTACAAGTTTTTAGCTTTCCTTTTTTATTTCTGTTTCTTTTTTTATTTTTCTATTTTTGTTTAAAAAATTTTTTTCTATTTTTAGAAAAAAGAAAATAGTTTATTTTTCTATAGTTTATTTTTCTATTTTTGTTTATTTTTCTATTCTGTTTCTATTTTTTATTTCTATTCCTTTTTTATTTCTTTTTATTTCTGTTTCCTCTCTTACACTGAAAACCTTGATTCTTAAAAAACCTTAACCTAGGGGCGCCTGGGTGGCTCAGTTGTTAAGCGTCTGCCTTTGGCCCAGGTCATGATCCCAGGGTTCTGGATCAAGCCCCGGGTCGGGCTCTCTGCTTGGCAGGAGGCCTGCTTCTCCCGCTACCATTCCCTCTGCTTGTGTTCCCTCTCTCGCTGTAATTCTCTCTGTCAAATAAATAAAATCTTAAAAAAAAAAAACAAACCTTAACCTATTTACTTTCATTAGGTAATCAGTAGCTTAAAAATACTGTCACCTATATGTCTCCTAAAAATTAGACCATTTATTAAGTTTGAGATTTCATATCTATTTGTCCTTAGAATATATACTACGTAGTATTCTATGAAGATTATCTTTTTGAACTGTGTTTCAAAGACACAGGAAATACTTTTGTCTGTATCATGTCAATTCTGATAAGTCATTTCAGTTTATTGTCAAGTTTTAGAGAATTCTTTTTAAGTCTCAATTTTGGAATATGTAAAATGTTTATTTCCAAAGTTAAAACTGTGTAACAGGATATACGCAGAAAGTTCTTGCTTCCATCTCTATTTCTTCTTCCTTGTTTCCTCCCTTCCTCTGTAGGCAGCTATTATTTTCTTTATTATTTTTGTTTTTTAAAGATTTATTCATCTATTTTTAGAGAGAGACACAGAGAGGGGGTAGGGGCAGAGAGAAAGAATCTCTTTCTCTGAAGCAGAATCCCTGCTGAGCAAGGAGCCCGGCTCAGGGCTTGATTCCACAACCCATGAGATCACGACCTGAATCAAAACCAAGAATCAGATGCTCAACCAACTGAGCCACCCAGGCGCCCTTTTATTATTTTTAGTTTATCCTTCCAGTTTCTTTTTGCATGTACACACACACACACACTCTCTCTCTCTCTCTCTTACACTCTTCCCTAGGTCCTTTCTTACCCAAAAGAGGACACAGTGTGTACTGTTTTGCATGTTTATGTATTCATGGTATCTCCCAGAGGTCACCCCATATGAGTGTAGAGACATCTTCATTGTTTTTCCTGCCCTGCATGGTATTGTGTTATTTGGAGATACCATAGTTTATTGATGGACATTTTGTTTTCTTTCGTTATTTACAAATACTACCATGACTAGCCTTGTGGGTATGCTATCTCATAATTGTGCAAGTCTGCCTTCATATTCACCTCCTAGTGGTAGGATTCCTGAATCAGAGTGCACATGCACATGTCGCTTGTTATATATTGCTAAATGTTCCTACAATGAGGTTGTACCATTTTGCATTCCCACTAACATTTCATGAGAGGTTCTTGTTTTCCTACAACCTCACTAATATATCATACTAGTGTTTTGAATTTTTGCATTTTTATCACAGATTGTCAATTCTCTTAGAGAATTATACAGAGAATTTTCATTGAAATGTTTTCCGCATCCATAGTTATATTTCTTTCCCTTCTCTAATGTTTTATATGGGTGTTTTTCTCTTTTTTCCTGATTAGCATGTTGTCTGCTTTTAAAAGAGACAAATGCATTTATTTACCTATCTCTTATGGTTTTACTCTATTTTCTGATTTATTTATTCATTTGTTTGTTTATTTATTTATTGTTGGTCTTTTCTTCTGTTGTGCTTTTTTTAGATTGCTTTTGTTGGCTTGCTTGATATTACCTGTACATTGTGAATGACTCTGAGGCCGTGCATTCTTGTGGTAACAAGTCTCGTTGCATCTGTGTCCCTAATTAGCACCAAGCCATTGGCTGTTTATATTTTTCTTACTTATTTGTAGAATTTCTTCATGTGCTTTTGCTCCTCCTGAATATGTTGTTAATATTTTTTCTTAGTTGCTACTAGTTTCTTCTCCATTTATGAGGCTCCTTTTTGCACTTACAAGACTTACAATTTTCATGTATTCAAAACTCTGTGGTTTTTTTCCTTCAGAGACTCTATATTCTTTTCTAAACCATTGAAAAACCTCCCTGCCTCTCTCACCCCATCCCCGGGTCAAGAAGATGAAAATATTTACCTGTATTTTTTTTCTAACCCTTTAAAGCTTCTTTCTTAACCTTTTAATCTTCTGGGATTCTTTTTGTTGAAGGAATTAATTAGAGATCTAGCCTTTACATTTTTTTCTATTTAATTATTACTCAGCCCAGTAGCAATGATTCGATGATTTGTCTCCTCCAGTATGAAATTCAATCTGTATAATTTACTGTGTTCCCACACATCCTTGGATGCATTTCTGCGTTCTGTCCCTCACTGTTTGTATCTTTCGGTGTATGGTGCCATTTCTAATATATTACATAGTATAGCTTTGTACTATGTATTTTTCTGTTAGAAAACAGAACAGCCTCTTGTGCTTTTTCAAAATTTTGGATGGTAGTTCCAGAGTTCACCCTTGAGTTTCAGTTTCTGCTCGCTCTTTCCCATTTCTTGTGCCCTTTGCACTGTGGGTAGCAAGTCATATGTCTGAATGTCTCCCTCTGTAGGTTTTCAGAATGCGCTCCCTCGCGGCATCTGGGGGGCTCAGTCGTTAAGCATCTGCCTTCGGCTCAGGTCATGATCCCAGGGTCCTGGAATTGCGCCCCACATCCGGCTCCCTGCTAAGCGGAGAGCCTGCTTCTCCCTCTCGCGCTCCCCCTGCTTGTATTCCCTCTCTCACCATCTCTCTTTCTCTGTCAAATAAATAAATAAAATCTTAAAAATGCACTCCCTGGACCTTTCCAGAATTGTTTCATCTTTTCCTCCAGTGCTGCATTTTAGCCGGAAGTAGTTTTTTTCTTCTCTTCTCTTTTTGGGTGTTTCTGAAGTAGAAGGAGCCCCGAAGTTCCTCTTTGTGCTCAGGGAAGTCTGGCACTCATCTGACTTGACCTGTGAGACCTGTTTGATCTGGTTTCACCTCTTGTCACCTCCCCCCTTCCCCCCCAGACACACACACACACACACACACACACACACACACACACACACACTTGACATTCTAGCCAAACTGGATTTCCTCCCCATAGTGTGGTCCACTTCACTGTTAGGCTTTCTGTGCATGCACTTCCTTCTGCCTTTTCCCTCCCCACCAGCTCAAACAGGTCTCTGCCTGTTAATAATAATCACAGTAACTACCATGTAATGAGCACTTTATATCTGCTAAGCAGGACAGCAGGTTTTTAAAATATATTATTATTTAATCATATCCTATAAAATAGGTAATATTCTGATTTTTCAGATGAGAAAGCTGAGGCCCAAAGAACACACAGCTAGTAAATGCTAAAGCTGGGACGAAAATCCAGGCCTGACCCCAGAACTTGTGTTTCTAACCACTCTCCTATACTTCTTCTCTTCTTCCTCCCCAAGGCCCCCAAGTGCTCCTGTGGCACCTGTACCCCGCCCGGGTGAATCTCCTCTAAATGACAACCCACGTGAAGGTCTGGGCATGTGTGGATCACTGCTCTGTCCCCAGCACTTAGCACATCATACACTCTATGTTACTTAAGAACATATGATTTATTTTATGTGTCTCAATTTTCTATTAAATACCAGACATTATGTATAAGACAGTAGAGTCTGGAGTGAAAAGTATGCCTATGAATGGGCACACCTTTGTGGGTGTGGGGTTGGCTCATTCTGGTTAGGACTGGGGCAGAGTTTGGGTTTTGTCTTTAGAACATCACTCACTTGACATTCCCCAGTGGTTGTGGCCTGTGCCCGAAGAGTAGGGCCTGGGTTCTGTTCATTGTTGCTTTACCAAGCTCCGCTTTTAGCAGTCCCTGCAGGGGAGTCAGAGAAGGGGTATTTTTATTGTCCTTGTCTAGCCTCTTTCTTGGGAAGTCCCTATGTGTGCGTGGATCTTCGAAGTGGGGCTTTCTCAGCATCTCTGTCCCTGCTCATCTTGGCAGTTCTGTGTCTGTTATTGGCCATGAGTGAGAGGTTCCTGCCCCTTCCCCAGCGCTGGTATAGGATTCTGCCCCCAACATGGCTTCCTGCCCTAACCCCCAGTGTTAGAAGGTTTTTGCTCAGTCCCTCCACCAACAGGAACAGATCTCTGCCTGTGTCCTAGAGGTAAGTGTCCTGCTTTTCATTCAGAGGCGGATGGGTTATGTTTCTACTTCTCCCCTGGAAGCGGTGGAAATTTCCTGGTGCTCTGGGCCAATAGAGTTTGCTGCCCCAATAGCTTAAGGCTTTTGCTTAGTGTGAAAGGAGGGTCTGGGAAGCAGGGTCAGATAGGGGGCTCTTTCCCATCTCCTTCTCCCTACCTCGTCTTTCTTGTGAGCACCTGGTGAAGGCAGGTGGCTGAGAGTTTTCCAGTGAATGCAAAGCCCACTGTACCCGGGGCTCCCGCTTTCCAGACTGACACATTAGACCACACTTAGCCTTTAAGAACGTACTGAAATCTTACTTGATTTCTTTCTGTCAGCTTCCGTGGAGACATGTTTTCCTCCTGTGCTTTGCCAAAAGCGAGACAGTATCTGTGCAAGGACTCTCTTTAGAGGGGCTGGTCCCTCTAGAGAATTCATTTCACTTGATTGCCTTCCAAAAATCATTCTCTGATGGTCCTGGGAAGACTTATGACTTATCCAATTATCTGGCTTTTTCTCACTGGTAGAGTGAGAGAGGCAGTCTTTGCTTATCCAAAGCAGAGACCTGTCTGGGTCACTTAGAATGCTCCTCTGCATCACACCCAGAGAGCCCGTTTATTTTGTATTTGAAGGGGCTGAGGCCCAGACGGTGACTTGTCCAGTCTAGGGCAAAACCAGGACTAAAACCCAATCTAAAGCTTCTCTCCACCGACTTGCAGCTACCTCTGTTTTGCCTTTTCCTTTTTTTTTTTTTCTTTTAAACTAGGCTATAGCTCTCCTGTACGTGATTCTGAGCATCACTGATTCTTCTCCCAGAGTGAGGATGAAAAAAGGGCACCCACGTGTAGAGATTATTCCCCTTTTGTGCATTAACAATATCAAAGATAATAAGCCTTTGAAGTTTAATGCATTCTAGAAGAAACAGTAGGTTCCTTGGTTCAGAGAATGATTATTTTCAAACTTCACCTTCTACATTTTTACTCTCAAAGGTGGTTGAGTGTTTTCCCTTCTAAACTAACAGTGACTCAGTTCAAGGTGCTAGGGTAATCTAAGTAAATTCTAGATTTTACTGAAGTTTGAGGTCATCCGAAAGCTTTTTCTACATTAGTTACATGTTCAATCCCTCTAATAAAATTTGCTTTCTAAATTCAGTATTTCCTACAGTCTTTATGGAAGCTGAGACTTAAGAACGACTTCCACTCAAGTGAAGTGACTTAGCAAAGGTCACACAGCTCGTTATTGGCAGAGCTGAAACTATAATGGGGGGGCTCTTCTCTCTCTGATGGGGTGAAGGAGAGTGTCGAAGCCATTATAAAAAGGGATGCATCTTCCTAGAGAGTTATTTTACTCAGATTTTACTTTTCATAGGTTGTGAAAGAGTAGTTCCTTTTATAATAAAACCAATATATTTTGAAGAAGAATGGAAATGAATACCAATTCTTAAGGCAAAACATTAAATATTAAAAAATCAAAACAAAAAACTCGAAACTCGGATAGATGCTCATTCTCTGCCATAGGAGGGCCTGGGGAAATAGGAGAGGCGCTGCCCTGTACCCCACTTTGTGCCCAGTGTGGGGAGCCTGCTAAGGTAATGGCATTGTTGGGAGCTGCAACTGAGTTGGATTCCATCAGAACATTCCTTTTTTGTGAGTTCTACGGCTGTTTTCCAAGTAAGGAAAAACATGGAAAGTTAGCCAGTGTCCCCTAGCAGCCTCCACTCTCTTGCCTCCCTGCGATCAGTAAGCATGTTTTCAGTAACAGACTTCCCAGACTTCTAGTTGAGGCCTGTGGGCCGTGTGCAAACCCTGTCTAAGGAATAAAGAAAAAGACCACCTCATTTTTACACTCCCACACAGGAACGGTGATGCCATAACTCTGCCTTCCCCTCCCCTGCCCCTCCTCACGGCCCCCACATTAGTAAGGTTACACGTTGTCTCCTCTGGTCACAGGATTTAGTCTTCAGCTGTGGTTTTGCATGTAACATAAAGCAAGTTCTTGCTATCAGAAGCTCAAGATTTAGGGACAAATCCAGTTCTGGCTAGAAATACCTTGGTCACAAAGCTTCTTAGTATGTGTGCCAGTAAATTAACAACATAAAGATAACAGGAGTCTATCACCAAATGATTGGCTTTGAAGGCCATTTGCACATTAACTTTAAAAAGAGGCTTGCCTGTGCATTTCCTCCCCCTTCTTCCCTACTTTGGCAAAGCCCCATTAATTTTGTTGAAGGTTTTATTTTCTGCTGAAAATGCAGGAAATTTAGAGAACTCGCTTGGAACCCCCCCAAAACTAATACAAACAAGATACATATGCTTCTCTTACGGAAACTAAAAATAAATGATTTGAAACTATTTAACTGTATAAATTCCCTCTTAAAAGGAAAAGGAAGTTTATATAATGAGGCAACTCTGAGTACTGTTGACAGGGTAAGATACTCCGATAACTGCCAGCTTGTCTGTTGGACATGAAATCGTAGCTTAGCACAGAGCTTGTTTAGTGGTCATTACCAGCCTGGGCAAAACCCAGCAGCAGCAGCTGAAAATGGGACTTTTTTTTTTTTTTTTAAGGATACTTGTTTTAACTTTTGAGATTTTCTATAACAAAATATGCTTTTTTTTTTTTTTTTTTTTTTTTGAGAAGAAAGTCTGATCTGGGATCCATTTCTGAAATGGAAGCTGTATGTACTTAAAAAAAAAAAAAAAAAAGAATGAAAAAGACGTGATATTCTTCACGTATTTTGCTGCTCCACCAGTGAGCCATCAGATTTTATCTCTGAAAAGCTAATTTTGACACAATACAGAGGAAACGTGGTTGGTTTTTAAAACATGTCTTTTTATAAAACCTTATATTAGTCCATAAATTTAAGTCAGCTTTCCTATACATCTCCTCAAAGGGACCAGTTTTGCAAATTAATGGAAGTGGGATCTGGGACTTATTTAACACTAAGAAATGTGATTTCTAAGCTCTTCGTAGTCACAGTAATTGAATTAATTTATCAACTTTGGAAAGGCATTAATCTTTGTTCTTATTATAATTATGTCTAAGATAAAATGATTTTTCTTCTTTCAAATACATTGTTTTAAAAAACACCCACATGGTACTTATTGTGTGTTACACACTATTTTAAGGGCTTTTCAAATGCTACCTCGTTTAATCTTCCTGGGGAAAAAAAACAAATAACAAACTTCCCTAAATACCATTTGAAATTCTGACACCCAAATGGTGATGTGATTAGATAACATTTAGGTCTTTTTAAACACTGAGATTTGGACGATTTTGTAATTGTAAAGAAACTCTAATCAGATCCATGCTAATTTTTCGTCTTTTTACAAGTAGTGATTACTACCCGGTAATGCTTTTTAAAAATGAAGCACATAGGACTTCATTTGCCTGTTGCCATTCCTAGTAGATACCTGCACCAGTATCTGATTCAGTAAGAGCAGCAACTTAAAGATTCAAATAAATTGTAAATTATGATTATTGGAACTATGTATGTTCATATAGAACACATATGAACTATGTATGTTTTCCTTGGGAATTAAACTTAACCAAAAGTTTGATAATAGATCATTAGATCTCTTGGAATCAGAGAATTGGAATAGACAGATCTCTTAGAACCTTCATGCTGTGAAGAACCTTCTTGCTGCCCAGAGGAGACCGTATGCAGAAGAATCAAAGACCCTGGTCCCCACCCCAGCTGTACCCTCCAGCCTTCTAACAGGCCAGCACCGGCCTGGCAGCCCTGCGAGCTATCATACCAGGAGCTCCTCCCACCTCCAGCCGAGCTGAGCTTCGAGCATAGCATCCTAGCACCCCAGTGAAGCCACCCGGAGCAGAGACCTGCTGGCCCATCAGGCCTGGCCCAGATGATTAGCAAAACAAACAGTTATTGCTGTTCTCAGCAGCTAAGTTTGGAGTGGTTTGTTACACAGCAATAGGTAACTGATTTAAAAGTCACAAAACAAAACATGATGATAGGAATAAATGGAAAGGTACCAGCAATAACAAATGTAAATGAATCAAACTCACTTGAAACTCACAAACTATCAGGTTAGTGCTGCAAACTCAAAAACCTAGCCATACAGTTGAACTATATATGTTCAACTTTGAACTATATATGTTTTCTCTAACACAGAAAGTTTGAAAATTAAAGGCTTGATGGTTATAGATATACGTGGCAAATGCTTAAAAAAATGAGATGGTATAGCAACATCAGTAAAACATAGGCTTTAATAAACAACATGGATTAAGAGAAACAGTGCATAGTGATAAAAATGTTTTTTTAAAAGATGACAGTTGTGAACCTAGAGTCCCTCTGCATGTATGAATCACTTGGAAGAATTGAGAAATCCTTTCTCATTTTGGGAAATTTTGACCTAACCATTCAGAAGTGATGAATCTTTTGGACTATGAGTGTTAAATGGAATAAGTATATGTGTGGGTGAGAATGAAGGCAAGAGCCTTCCTACCTTGTCAGCATACATGCGTTGTCATTGCTCTTTAAGCAATGATCTGGCAACATTTATTAACAATACAAATCCAGTATTTTCACTGATCCCTCTACTGCAGTCTGTCCCAGAGAAATAGGGCAGATCTACCAATATGCTTATTGCATTCTTGCTCATAGAAATGAGGAAACAGAAATAAATTGGATGCCCATTACTAGGACGATAATATATTACTACTCTTTTGTTTTCGAAATCAGTTTCTTTCAGAATGAGTAAAAATAAAAATGTGGGAGAGGCAGCTGCAGCGCCGAGTGGAAGAGGCAGGGAGGCAAGCGTGAGCTGGGGCTGGGTGGGCACCAAAGCCGGGACCACCACCATGGAGGCGGTGAAGCGCAAGGTCAAGGTTCTGCAGCAGCAAGATGACACAGAGGAGAGGGCCGAGCACCTGCGGGGAAAGTGGAGGGGGAAAGGCGGGCCCAGGAGCAGGCCAAGGCGAGGTGGTCTCCTTGAACCCTACCGTCCAGCTGGTTGAAGGGGAGCTGGCCCATGCCCGGAAAACCCCCGGCTACAGCCCTGCAAAAACTGGAGGAAGCAGAGAAAGCCACTGATGAGGGTGAGAGGTGTGGAGGTTCTTGAGAGCTGAGCCGTAAAAGATGAAGAAAAGATGGAACTCCAGGAAATCCAACCCAAAGAGGCCAAGCACACTGCAGAAGAGGCCGATCGGAAGTCTGAAGATGTGGCTTGGAAGTTGGTGATTATGGTGGGGGACTCGGAACGCCCAGAGGACCGAGCTGAGCTGGCAGCGTCCCGCTGCCCCAGGTGGATGAGCGGATCCGACTGACGGACCAGAATCTGAAGTGCGTGAGTGCCGCCACAGAACAGCACTTGGGAAAGGAAGACAGCGAGGAGGAAGAGGTAAAGATTCTCATGGATAAACCCAAGGAGGCAGAGACCCGTGCTGCGTTTGCTGAGAGATCGGTAGCCAAGCTGGAGGAGACAGTTGATGATTGGGAAGATAAGCTGAAATGCAGCAAAGAGGAGCACCTCTCTACACAAAGGATACTGGGCCAGGCTCTGCTTGACCTGAATGAGATGTGGAGCATCCTAGTCCTGCCCCCCCCACCCCCCCTCTTCCCTTACCCTCTCCTGTACTCAGCCCGAAGCTGACCTTGAAACCAAGGGCTAATCTTTAACTAGAAGGCTGCTTTCTCCTTTCGCTGCTTCTCCTACCCTAACCCGCGTCTTTTTACCAGGCTGTCTGTCTCTGCCTCTCCCCAGTTTCCAGCTGGCCTGGAGGCTAAGCACCTTTGGGAACAATGAATGTCTCAGGGGATGCGAGCACGGTGCAAAGTGTCTTTAAAAGCATGTTGTAATGTACACATCTTGTAATTATCTTTTTTGTTGTTGTTGATGTAGCGACCATTTGTAAAACATTCCAGATAATTCCCTAGTTCTGAAGCAGCAGTCTAACCCCTTCCTCACATTTGGAAAGTAACTTTTCAGTTTAATGCAGATGCCCTCACCACAGAGGAGGAAAAACGGCAGGGGCCCGCCTTACCGAGAGCCAGAGCCCGGAGAGACCTGCTCTGGGAAGCTTCATTGCTCTGTCCAAACCACCAGCCAAATTAGAAAAGTGATTCCAAGAGGAGTCGGCCCGAAAAGTGTGACTCAGGGTTTCAGCTTCAAGGTGCCTTTGAGCAACTTTATTTTCAATTTTTTTTTTCCATCCGAAGTGACCAGGGATGGCTTGCCTCCCGTCCAACACTGAAACGGCACCCCTCCCTTTAGATGAGCTTGCATAGTTTCTCGCCAACTCTCTGCCGTTAATGCAGATCTTTGTGTTTCCACATTTCGTGTTTTTCCCTCTCTGGCTGCCTTCAAGATTTTCTCTTTGTCTTTGGTTTTCAGAGTTTAAGATGATATGTATATATGTGTGTTTTTATTTTGTTTTGTTCTGGGTGGATTTGGAGATTCTTTGAGCTTCTTGGACCATTGTTTGATTCTTTCATTGTTTTAATGCTCATCCATTACCTCTTCAAGACTCTGTTAAACCCACTGTTGAACCCATCTAGGTCTTCTTTACTTCCAAATACCATGTATTTTTTAAATTCTAGCATTTACATTTGTCACTTTCTTATAGTTTTCAACTCCACTGGAATTCCCCATCCATTCAAACATATGTAGATTCATAGTAGATTTGGTAAATCATAGTTTGTTTAAATTTATTGTTTGATATTTTTATTATCTTTGTAGCTCTCAGTCTGATACTGCCGATTTGTCTCTTGGATGTGGGTTGTTTTTACTTGTTTGTCTCATATATTTTGGTTGAATGCTGGATATTATACTCTGTATACATTATATGGACTGAGATAAATTGTGTGGGAATAAGCATAGCTTTTTATGCTTATGGACCAGATGGTAAATATTTTTTTTACTTTGCAGGCCATACAGTCTTTGAGGTATATACTTCATCTTTCACTAATAGATTAATTTTTCAATTAATATTTCCATGGTGTATATCATTTTCCATCCTTTTGTTTTCGACCTAACTATATTTGAAGTGAGTTCTGTTTGAAGTTTCTTATGGGCAGTATATAGTTGGGTCTTGTGTTTTTTATCCACTCTTCCTATCTTTGGTTTGAATTATTTGGAACATTGCAATTAATGCAATTATTGGTAAATATGTTAGAGCTTAAGTCTGCCATTTTACTGTTTTCTGTTTGTTCCCTCTTTTTCATATGTCTGTCTTGTTTTTCTGCCTTCCTGTATATACTTGAATAGTTTCTTAGAATTCCATTTTGATGTATGTATAGTATTTTTGTGTGGATTTCTGTAGATTTGCTCTAAACAGTATGCATGCATGAGGTGTCACAATCTAGTATTGTGGACATTTAACAGCTGAAGAGAAAGGTAGAAACCTTTTCTGTCTTTACATCCCTTTGCCCTCCCTGGTTTATAATATTATCAACTTATATATGCCCTTATATATGTTGAGAACAACATCAGACAATATTATAATTTTTTGCTGCAACTTTGAAACATAATTTAGAAAACTCAAGAGGAAAAGGAAAGTCCATTGTATTTACCTGTATTTTTGCTCTTTCCGTTGTTCTTTCTTCCAAGAGATTTGTTGATTGTTTTTGCTGTCTTGTAACTATTTTTTGTTTAGATTCCCAAAGACTTGACTGAGGAAAAAGAGACAAAACAATAGGCTATTTATCTGTAAATAGAAAGATTGAAATGACAGTGTAGAGAAATGAGGTAATGTTCTGAATTAGGCACTTTTCTTGGACTTGGGAAGACCCACCCACCACTTTACACTGTGGAAGTCTAACGATTTAGGGTGATGCTCTGATGAGAAGGCCGGTAAGGATGTAGTAAGTGAGGGGCTGACGAAGCCCCAAATTTCCCTCCAGATTGGCAAGTCTTTAATTTATTATCTTAAGTTCCTAATTGTGACCATCTGAGTTCAAAAGAGTTTTACTCAAATACTTTAGTAAGTGATAAACCTAATTCTAAAGATTCTTGACAAAAGTCACCTGGTAGGGTTCTTTTGCATTATCTTTTCAATGTTGGAATTTTATTTTTTTAAGATTTTTATTTATTTGTCAGAGAGAGAGCAGAGACTGGTGGAGCCACAGGCAGAGGGATAAGCAGGACCCCTCTGCTGAGCAGGGAGGCCCCATGCAGGACTCAATCCCAGGACCCCAGGATCATGACTTGAGCCAAAGGCAGACGCTTAACCAACTGAGCCACCCAGACGCCCCTAATGTTACAATTTTAAAGCAGTTATTCTTGTTCTGATTAATTCTCTTAAGGAAAAAAACACTGTGTGTGTGGCTTTTCTTTCTTTATTAGGCTCAAGACCTGAATGTCATTGAAGAAGTGATTCGAATGATGTTAGAGATCATCAATTCCTGCCTGACGAATTCTCTTCACCACAATCCAAACCTGGTGTACGCACTGCTTTACAAACGAGATCTCTTTGAACAGTTTCGAACTCATCCTTCATTTCAGGATATAATGCAAAATATCGACCTGGTAAGTGTAAATGGAGATATTACGATTCTTTTTTAAGTATCAAAGCAGCAAAAGTTGAAGAAACCTTGCCAAAAACTGCAAAAGTTCAAATCCCTTCTTTGAACATAAAGTATATTTGTAGTCTTTTCTGCCATAATAATCATTGTATTCCCTGTGTGTGTTGCATATACATACACACATATATTTGATAGAATTAAGATCATTCTTTATACAGTTCTTTATTCTATCATTTTTACTTAGCATTTAGATCATCAGCATTTTTCTGTGGCATCATCAATTCTTTGAAAATCTCCCATTTTAATATCTGTATAACCTCTGTTGTGGATGTCCTAAAAGAATATTTAACCATTATCCCATTATTGCTCATTTTGGGTGTTTCACTTATTTTATGTTGCTTCTTAATTTATGAACTGTTTGTAAATAAATCTTATCTCAACTTTTTTTCACTTAACAGTTTTGGCATAGTCTTAGGACTGGAATTATACTAGTTTTTACTGTCAGGGTATCTGTATTTTTAAGACTCAACACATGCTGCCAGATTGCTTTCCAGAAACATCAGGCAGTTTATGCACCTGTAAATCATCTTATATTTCCACACCTGATTTATGAGATGGTCTGTCTCACTACATACTAACTCTTGCAGCTTTGAGTATTATACTTACTTTAATATTTGTCTTTTTACATCAAAACTGGCATTTCATTATCATTTTGGTTGATTTCTTTTCTAGTATGGCAGAATATTTTTCACAGGTCTATAAACTTTTACTTTCTGTCTTTTCTAAAAATGTTTTTGCTAAATTTTCTATTGTTGTATTAGTGTTTTCCAATTCAGTTTGATTACAGAACTATTTTTTTTTTCCTCACAGATTAATCTCTTTCATTAGCATACTAGGGAAAAGCTTAAAGAAAATAGCAAAAAAATACATTCAGCAATTTATCAAGCAAACCAAATACCATAAACAGGTAGCATTCAATCCTGGAAAGCAACCAACATTTCTTATTGGTAATTTATTTATTGTAGTAGACCAAATGAGTAGGGGAAAAAATCATCCATATATAGTAGGATCGTCTTATTAAATGCTAAAGATATTGTATGAAAACAGTTCTGAGGAAAACTGTATGTAGCATAGTTCTCTATTTTCCTTTTTTTTTTTTAATTTTAATTCCAGTGTAACTGATGTATCATGTTACATTAGTTTGAGCTATACAGTATAGTGATTCGGCAGTTCTATGCATTACTCAGTGCTCATCAGGATAAGTGTACTCTTAATCCCCTTCACCTGTTTTACCTTTCCTCCCACTCATCTCTCTGGTAACCATCTGTTCTCTATAGTTAAAAGTCTCTTTTTTGTTTGTCTATTTTTCTTTGTTTATTTGTGTTGTTTCTTAAATTCCCTGTATGAGTGAAATCCTACGATTTTTCTTTCTCTGACTTACTTCATTAGCATTATACCCTCTAGATCCATCCATGTTGTTGCAAATGGCGAGATTTCATTCTTTTTATGGCTGGATAAAATTCCATTGTGTATACGTACCACATCTTCTTTATCGATTCATCTATCAGTGGACACCTAGATTGCTTCCGTGATATGGTTATTGTAAATAATGCTGCAGTTAAAAGATAGGGGTGCATATGTCTTTTTGAATTCATGTTCTCGTGATTCCACAGTCATTTCTTGAGTAACTAATCTGAGTCACAGTATCACACACAAGAGCAAACTGAAGAGCCAATATCCCTATCCTTATGTTATTTACATTCAGGAAGACATTCACTCATTATATTCTCACACAAGTAGAAGTATGTGAGTTCAGTCATAGGTAAGCAGATGTACATACCTTTTCCTGGGATGGACACCCAGAAGTGGAATAGCTGGGCAATGTGTATTATGCCCGATTGTTTTCCATGGGCTGCTACCATTTGACTGACCAGTGGTGTGTGAGAGGTTCTGTTACTTCCCATGAACACTTAGTTTTGTCAGTTTTGTGATGGCACCTCATTATTGTTTTAATCTGCAGTTTCTTGATTACCATTGAGAATGAATGGTACCCCCCAATTTGGATTTCCTCCTTTGTGAATTTCTATTCAAGTCCTTTTCCAGTTTTTCTGCTGTTTATTTTCTTGCAGTTACTTGATGTGTTCTGGATTCTAGGCAGATTTTCTTGATTATGTGTTATAGACATGCAGTCACTAACCCAGCCTCAGACTTGTAGATAACTCTAAAAGTCCTCTCAAAATGGTCAAGCAGATCCAGTAAAATTTTCATTTCCATCCTTTTCTTAGAGAACTGTTCCTGCTTTCTGCCCAACCTTGTTGTGCTCTGGTTCTCCTGCCCAGCTGTAGCATCTTCTTAGGAATTTCCTTCACTTGGCTCCTCTGGTGGACGTTGGCTCCTGTGTCTTCTTCTTTCTTGGTTTACTGCTTCGTGTTGGCGGGAGTATAGTAGCTTTCTGGGAAAAGGATATGAGTGTGGTATATTTCACTTTAATTTTTAATGTATAGATAAACTAACTTAGAAAGTTATTTTTACTTGCTCACAGTCACACATTCAGTAAGTCATAGAACTAGGACTCAGACCAGACAGTTTGATGATAAAGCCCACGGCCATGTTTGTAATCAGCACGCCTCACTACTGTACCCCTTCGCTAAATGTTCCCCCAGTTTCTAACTCACTGCTTGAAAACATCTGGCCATATCCACAAATCTGGAGAGAGACTTCACAGTTCACTTTCTCCTCAAAATCACTTCTGATGTCAAATCAGTCTTTATTCCCCAATGACAGAACTGAAGATCCTTCTTGGTAACAAGGTGATTAACAGTTGACATCCTAAAAATGTCTCAAAAAGACTGTATTGGTTTTTGAAAAGATACACAAGAACCATGAAAAGGGTTTAAACTACCCCCGTTCAAAACTTAGTCTCCTTTAAAGAAGGAAAAGTGAAGTGAAGACCAGGGTGAAGGTGAGGAAACAGAAGGGACCTCACTGTGTATCACACGGTGTATGCCCATGTAGAAATGGAACCAAGGTGTTAATTAGACTTACACCCGGGGCTCGCTTTCCTGTGCCTGACAGAAGAATGAGCCACTGACACTTCCCTGTGTTCAGGGAAAAGGGCCTCTTATGGTAAACATTTGACCATATGCTTTTATGCACTTCTTATAGGGGCGCCTGGGTGGCTCAGTGGGTTGAAGCCTCTGCCTTTGGCTCGGGTCATGATCTCAGGGTCCTGGGATCGAGCCCCGCGTCAGGGCTTTCTGCTCAGCGGGGAGCCTGCTTCCTTCTCCCTCTCTGCCTGCCATTCTGCCTACTTGTGATCTCTCTCTCTCTCTGTGTATCATAAATAAATAAAATCTTTAAAAAAAAAAAAAACTAGACAAATAAATGCCTACATTTTGTTGAGCACCTGCTAAGTGCTAGGAACGAGGCTAAGTACTTTCATATACATTAGCTCTTTTTCTCTTCTCCTTTTTTTTTTAATTCTTCTTAAACCAGCAAACAGTAAACTAGGTATGATTATCCCATTTTATGGATAAGAAAACCAAGATGTTGAGCGACAGTGTCTCAGGTGATTTTCACACAAATCCCAGCCTAAGGATCATTGTCTTAAATGATGGTTATACATTTGCATAGGTCCTGATTGTGGGTAATTTGCATATACATATCTCATGTGACCCTTGAACCAGGGAGGCCAAGCAGGGCTTGAGAAGGACAATGGTTGGCCCAAGGTCACTTAGCCAGTAAGTCACTCAGCCAGACCTTGACGCCAGGTCTTCAGATTAGAAACTGCATGCTTTCAGCGTTCACTTGGATAAACCTAAAAAAGTAAGACTTCAAGCAATCAAGTTTTCGAACAACTTTTTGTTGAATACTGCCATCCAAAATAGTGCGGGCACAATGGAAGTTCATTCAAAAAGCGTTTTAAACTCTTCTGCCTATTTTGAAAAGAATGCCATGATAGAGATATAAATAACGTCTCTACTTTTTGCTTCTTTCAGCACTTTGCCTTCCCCTTCCCTGCCCTAAATGCCCCTGAAATTTGGCTCCAGCAAGCCTTTGCTATATCTTTTTTCATGGAGTTAACCTTGAAAAGTATTGGTAAAGGAGACTATGAATTACTGTTATTTTTAGCTGACAGGGAGTTCAGAGTTGATATTTTTCATTAAGACATTCAGCAGTGTGACCTTGGAGCACTTTTAACTTAACTGCGGGTCCTTCCAACAAGTTTTCCAAATGGCCAGATTTCTATTAGCCACTGCTCTGTTTCCCTCCCATCTAACCCATAGGTGATATGATCTGGCGGAATTAAGTAATAGGACAATAGAATTGCGATACCAAATGAGGGAAGTTGTGAAAGGAATTTCATGGCTGAATGTAAGTAAAGGGCAGAGGCAATGAATGGTAACAGTTATGTAGTGTGTTAAAGGCAAGAACCATTTTTATCTCTGGACAATGTAAAAGTCATGTTAGATTTTGTGTATTTCCAAACCCGACCGTCCTTACTGAGCTCCAAACAAATGCATTCAGTCGCCTACCTGACGATCCCACAAATGTTGAAGAAGGTTGAGTCAGAATTCCCTGTTTTCTTCAAAAAATCAAACACAAAATGAATCAACTCTTTCTTGTGCAGTCTTCCTCATCTCAGTAAATGACAGCAATATCGACCAAATTTTGTAAGCCAGAAAAAGAAGAGGAATAATGAATGAGTGCTGGTCGGAGCAGGGGTGGGAAATTGTGAGTCCAAAGAGCACAGTCAGAGAAGGCCTCTCATTGAGAAGGCGCATCTGAGCCAAGACTTGAAGGAGGTAGAGCGTAAGCCATGCAGATAATCTAGGGTCAGAGTGTTCCAGGCAAAGAGAGCATAGGAGTGGGATGGGGCATGTCTGTGTCTCCCTTGGGCGTGAAAGGTAAACCTGCTTACTGACCATTATGAAAGATTTGGGTTCCCTAAGCTCTGAAATCTCTTCATGTAATATAACCTGCTACACGTCAGGGAGTCATCCAACCCTCATCAAACCACCTTTGTGCAAATCGGGGCCCGGAGAACCCATAAAAAAATACTAATGCTCTGGTCTAATGTGCTGCTGTTGTTTGACTAACAGCTGTCCTTCACCACTGGCCCAGAAATCTTCATGTGCTTCCACGATCCACAAAACGGTGACTGACTCGTTAACTTGCAAGTAGGGCAAAATTCTTGAGTTCTTGACAATGTGAAATGGTATGGTATTATTTGAAGGTAGACTGAAATGCAAGATGACTGTATAAACTCTAGGCCAACCACACACCAAAAAAAAGAGTGAAAGAGACAGAACTGGCATGCCAAAGATGGAGATAAAATAGAATTATAAATTATATTTACTCCAAAGGCAGGTGGGAGAAGCAGACTAAATAGTAGTGGAACAAAGAGTGACAAACAGTGTGGGAGATTTAAATCCAGTCATGTCAACAATCCCATTAATGGCTCAATTAAAAGAGATTTTCAGATTGGCTAAAAGATAAAACCTATGTGCTCTCTATAAGAAACTCACTGTAAATAGAGCTAGGTAGATTAAAAGGCAAAGGCTGAAAGAAGTTTTATCACGTAGGGGCGCCTGGGTGGCTCAATGGGCTAAAGCCTCTGCCTTCTGCTCAGGTCATGATCTCAGGGTCCTGGGACTGAGCCCTGCATCGGGCTCTCTGCTCAGCAGGGAGCCTGCTTCCCCTTCTCTTTCTGCCTGCCTCTCTGCCTACTTGTGATCTCTGTCAAATAAATAAATAAAATCTTTAAAAAAAACAAAAAAACTTTTATCATGTAAGCACTGATTAAAAGAAAGCTGGAGTGACTATGCTATCAGCAAAGTAGACTTCATTAAAAGAAGCATTACCAGAGATAAAAGAGGGACACCGTTAATGATAAAGGGGTCAATTTAGCAAGGAGACATAACAGTCTCAGATATGGATGCACCTAACAACAGAGCTTTCAAAATATGCAAAGCAAAAACTGATAGAATTACAAGAAGAAATTGGCAAATCCATAATTATAATTGGAGAAGTCAACACTTCTTCCTCAGTGACTGATACAGTAAGTAGAAAATTGGTAACAATAAAGACCCAAACAATACTGCCAACTTGATTTAATTGACATTTATGAAACATTGCACCCATCATCATCAGTGTACATGGGAGCAGTCCCTGAGGTAGACCATATACAGGACCATAAAACAAACCTCAACAAATTTAAAAGACTTAAAATCATAATAGAGTATGTTCTTTGACCACAATGAAATTTAACTAGGAATCAGTAAGAGAGATATCTGGAAAATACCCCCAGATATTTGGAAAGTAAACAGTATACCTATGCTTCAAAGAGAGGAGGCCAAAAGTAAAGAGAACATATTTTATTTATTTTTTTTAAAAGACTTTATTTATTTATTTGAGAGAGAAAGATAATGAGAGAGCAGGGAGCCCGATGTGGGACCGGATCCCTGGACTCCAGGATCATGACCTGAGCCATTAGCAATTGCTTAACCAACTAAGCCACCCAGGTGCCCTAAAGAGAACATATTTTAAAGTTAGCAATTTGGTACTATACATTGGCTAACTGAATATGAAAAAAAAAAAGTTCAAAAAATTCAAAACTAAAAAAATAAAGGTGGAAGGAAACAGCAAAAATAATAAAGTTAGTAAAAAAGAAAATGCAATATATCAAAATTTGTTGAATACGGCCAAAGGGAAATTTATAGTATCAAATGCTTCTATTAGAAAAGAAGAAAGTTCTTAGATTCCACATTAAGAAACTACAAAGAGTAAAACTACAAAGAAACTACAAAATAAACTTTGTAGTAAAACTACAAAGGGTAAATACCCAAAGCAAGAAAAAGGTAGGAAATAATAAAAATAAGAACAAAAAAAATCAATGAAATTGAAAAAGAAAAGACAATCAGTGATAGCAAAAGCTGGTTATTTGGGAGGGAAAAAACCTAACACTATAAAACTGATAAATCTGTAGCCAGATTAATCCCAGAAGAAGAAAGAAAACAACAGATTACCAATGTCAGGAATGATAGCAGGAACATTGAAAGGTTAATAAGGTAATATTATGAATAAGTTTCTGGCAATAAATTTGATGAGTTAGAGCAAATGGACAGATTCCTTGAAAGGCACAAACTTTCAGAGCTTACTCATGAAGAAATAATCTGAATAGTTCTATATCTTTAAAAGATACCGAATTATTAGTACTTAAAATTTTTCCAACAAAGGGGGCGCCTGGGTGGCTCAGTCGTTAAGCGTCTGCCTTCGGCCCAGGTCATGATCCCAGGGTCCTGGGATCGAGCCCCGCATCGGGCTCTCTGCTCGGCGGGAAGCCTGCTTCTCCCGCTCCTCTGCCCCTGCTTATGTGTGTTCTCTCTCTCTCTCAATCTCTATGTCAAGTAAATACATAAAAATCTTAAAAAAAAAAAAAAAAAAAAAAGTTTTAAATTGACCCTCAGTAGTGTATTAAACTTTTTTTTAGTATATGTGCTGCCGAAGCGAGCACAGTAAAGTATTAAACTGATAATGATCATGTTGGTTTTAACCAGCAGACTTTCCTGGAATTTACTTTAACTAGATCACACTTGCTACTCCTGTGTGGTTTGATTTATCCTTAAGTTTCACATGTAGTCTAAGTATTTTCTATGTGGGGGGTAGGGCAACTTTTTCATTTTATAAGTGAAGATATTGAGATATACCTAATGATAATGTCATCCTATGGGCCCTTACCATGTGCCAAGCATTGTTCTTTGCACTTCGAAGGTATTAACATATTTAATTCTAATGGTACCCATTGCATGAGGCAGGTTCTCTTATCTTTCCTCATTTGTAGATCAGGAAACTGAGGCATAGAAAAGTTAAATAACCTGTCTACGGTGATAAACAGAGCTGGGAATTAAACCCAAGCCTCTGACACCTGGTAGGTGCTCTAGACCCTGAGTTCCACAAGTCAGGTAGCTTGTAAGTATCAGAGACAGGACCCAAACTATGCCTTGTGACTTTGAGCACTTCACAGTCTACACTGCCGTGTAATCTGCTTAATTGTGCCTGTTTAATCTGCTCTTGTCCTCCCAATTACATTTCATCTTTCTTGAAAATGTCTGTTTTCTTTGTAAATCTTCTAGAGAGCTCTCCCAGTGAGTAGGCTGTTAACACATGGATTGATTAAGACACAAAAACTTGAGGAAAACCCAGGATCAATGAGAAAACACATGTGTATTTTACTTTTCAAAACATGTTCATTGTCTTTTATAAAACCGAAGAAAACAGCTTAGCTCTCTACTTTTACCTCTTGGAAGAGTGACCATTTAGCAAGCAAGAATGCCTGTCTAATATGTACCCTCATCTACCCTACAAAAGCTTCTCATTTCTTTTTTCTTTTTTTTTTAACTTCTCGTTTCTGTAAATCTGTATTCTAGTGATCACTCACTGGTTTCATAATAAGTGGTTGTTAAATGTGATTTTGACATTACTCAAAGGGTACAGCTGATTAATCAGAACACGACCTTGGATAATTACTGTTCACAACTAATAGCATAATTGAAGGTAGTGTGCTGTACTTAGATTTCAGGCATTGTGGCCAAATATGGTGGGTAGAGGGAAGCTGTGTAACACCCACGGAGAAGAACCCTCCTCTGGAAAGGTTGCCTTTGAATTGCACTAACCTGTCATTCATTCCCATTTCGCTAAAGGTTTCACTCTAAATTTTTTCTATATATTGACTGCATCTTCTGCAAACATTTTCAGAGGGGAAAAAGTTCATCAGTCTTAACAATTTTAATGGTTCCTATGAAAGTCGATAAAAGCCACCTAACTATTACAGTCATCATCACTAAATGTACTGTCATCTGAAAAATTCTAACTGGGTGATAGGAATTACAAGTTGTATCTTTGAATAAATTGTTTCACGTTCTTTGCTAATGTTGCAGCCTAACTCCAAAAATTTGGGGCTGTACAACTTATCCCCACCTCAGATATTTTCCATTAGGAAAACTAAGCCTTTTGTTACTCAAGAATTGTTGGAGACAACATGGTAAAGTGAGAAGGAACATCCGGGTACCAATGCCGCTCCGGACGCTTACCGGCTAGCCTGGGTCAAGCAGCTTGCACTATGACTGTGTCGCGTCGTGTGTAGGACATTGCTTTCATCACCTCGTGGGATTGTGATGAGAATTAATTAAATAGAGGAGCTCTTGGTCCGTAGTAAACATGCAGTAGATGTCCGTTCCCTTCGTTTTTGAGACATAAATTTACTTTTCTCCTAGAAGTTGGTAGTTTTATCATTTTCTAAAGTAGTGTGCAATGCAAGAATCAGCAGAAGACATAACCAATGAGAGCTAGTTTGAAAAAAGGAACTTCTTAGAGAGTGAGTCTCTTGCCTGCTCCACAGCTCTCCAGTGAGAACACGAGTTCCTTGAGGCTTAGAGGGGAGTCTGTGTAGACCGCAGAGTGGACCCAAGTAGATTCCCATTGTATTACTTCCTCCTTAGATGATGCGACACGTCCATGCTCTGTCACGGCGGTCTGAAGTCTCCGTGTCTGAGCACTATGCGGTCTGCCTAGCTTTGATTATACACATTTTAGTATCTCCATCAAGAGTCTCCAAAGTGGATGGGTACACATGCCCCAGAGATTGCACCCACAGTCCGTAGTAGCATGGGAAGATAGCATCAGAGCTTTTTCCTCTCTTCGTCTAAAAATAAACAGATTGAGTTTTCCTCATTCTTAGTATTGGCCCGGACAACCTGCCGGGCTTCAGCCGTGTCAGCTGCGGTACCCCAGGTATCCCAAGGAGGAGAGGGGGCTTCGCAGCTTGGAAGGCTTGGCTGGCACTCACACCTGCCATTCACTTATAGGTCCTCGTAATGTATATTATTGATAGTTAGAATATCTGGATTTAAGGAAGTAAACCCTCTAAAGTGGAAGACTGGTATGGTTCCTGCAAAGGAACTACAAATCAAAGGCAGTAAAATATAAGTACCCGTGACAAGAAGGAAATGGCCGAGCCGATGTCCCCTTCGTCCTAGAACAGGTGCTACGTCATGGGGCAGAAGCCGTGAAGAACCCGCCTCGTCTCACCAGAGCCGGATGCACAGAAATTACCAAGCAGCACGTTCGCATTACAGATTTGGATTTATTATGATAAACAGTGTTCTTACTGTGACCAGTCCTGTGTTTACCATTGGCAATGTAAAGCCTTCAGGATTAGTAAGGCATGGGATAGCTAATCGTCCAGATTAGTTCTAATGATCATATTTTAATGAGTATAAAAAACTATTTTGGGGCGCCTGGGTGGCTCAGTTGTTAAGCGTCTGCCTTCGGCCCAGGTCATGATCCCAGGGTTCTGGAATCGAGCCCCGCATCGGGCTCTCTGCTCGGCAGGAAGCCTGCTTCTCCCGCTAC
>CM053616.1:17888832-17901151 GCA_028646535.1 Procyon lotor
TTCTACAGTTAGGTACTCTTTTTCAACTAGTTTTTTTTTTTTTTAAGATTTTATTTATTTATTTGACAGATCACAAGTAGGCAGAGAGGCAGGCAGAGAGAAAGGGGGAAGCAGGCTCCCCACTGAGCAGAGAGCCCGACGCGGGGCTGGAGCCCAGGACCCTGAGATCATGACCTGAGCTGAAGGCAGAGGCTTTAACCCACTGAGCCACCCAGGTGCCCCTTTCAACTAGTTTTTATCTTTTACATATCAAATAGAAAACCTACAAATGGAAATGTTTAATTTTTTAACAAAACATTTTTATATTTTTGCATGTCTGACTGTAAATACTTAAGTGTTACTCTGCTAAGTGACTGCCTTCGGCTCAAGTCATGATACCAGAGTCCCAGGATTGAGTCCCGCATCAGGCTCTCAGCTCCATGGGGAGTCTGCTTCTCCCTCTGACCTTTTCTCCTCTTATGCTCTCGTTCTCTCTCTCTCTCCCCCTCTCTCAAATAAATAAAATCTAAAAAAAAAAGACAAATAGTCATCTTGATTTATTAGCATCATGATCTTAAAATGATTTCCTCAAGAAATAATGACATTCTTTTTGTTTTGAGGGACAGATGTTAAAGGACAGTGTTATGTTCAGAATGCTCCTGTGTTATCAGCATCTTGCCCCGCACAAAACAGAAGTTCTAGCTTGCTGTTGATTATCCTTATTGCTCAAGGAGAAGAGTGTGGTGAATAAATTAAATTCATAAGCCATCCCCCAAATATCATTTTCACCATTAACTTCAAATCCTTTCTCATTAAGCCTTTTTTTTTTTTTTTTTGAGAGTTGCTAGTAAGCCTCAAAATTGACAGGTTTTAAGCTTTAGCATTCTCTTCCCACCTTCTGAGGGGGGCTGCCATCTAACTGAAATCGAAATAAATGAGAGGTGAGGTCGCAGGCTGGAGGAGCGGAACTCGGGAGGCTTGCTTCAGCCATGGGGGGGGGGGGCATCAGCCCCCTTTAGACAGGACCGTGCAGAGGAGAGCTTGTGAAGAAGTCACCCTAGGAAGTGGGACCACCATGTGAGCAGGCCACCTCCTAAAAACACAGCTGGGGACGCCTGGGGGGCTCAGTGTGTTAAAGCCTCTGCCTTCGGCTCGGGTCATGATCTCAGGGTCCTGGGATCAAGCCCCACGTCGGGCTCTCTGCTCAGCAGGGGCCTGCTTCTCTCTCTCCCTCTGCCTGCCACTCTGCCTGCTTGTGATCTCTCTGTCTGTCAAATAAAGAAATAAAATCTTTAAAATAAAGTAACACAGCTGGTACCTCTTGTTTGTTTAAAAATGAACATTTTACATTCCAGGTGATCACCTTCTTCAGCTCACGATTGCTGCAGGCAGGAGCTGAGCTGTCAGTGGAACGTGTCCTGGAAATCATCAAGCAGGGGGCTGTCGCGCTGCCCAAAGACCGGCTAAAGGTAAGACCGGGCAAGTAAACCCGCACTGGGGTATTGGCTCGGGCTGATCGGTCGCGTCTGAGCAGGCGCTGGGCGGACTTGCACTGGAAAAGGCTCTTTAAGTACTTCGTCCTCTCCTCCATGCTGGCGCACAGAACAGTGATGCAGAGGGAGTCTGACAGTCTTGCCAAAGAAGGACTAACACCTTCATATACTGTGAGTTAGTCATATACTGGGAATAAAGAAGCATCTTATTTTTTTTGACCCAGTGAAATAATTCGGTCTTGTAAGTATCGGGGGTTGACGGGAAGGCACCGCTGGTGGTGGCAATGCTGACGACACCACCGGCCCACACATGGTGCGTCCGCAGTGCTCCGTGGAGCCCCAAGTGTCTCCGTTATTGACTGCTTCCATCCGCACAAGCCTTACAGCTAGGTGGTGCTTGGCCCCCACTTTTCAGATGCACAGAGTGGTTAATGACTTCCCGAAAACCACACAACTAGAAAAGTGTGGCACTGAGAGGTTCATGCTCAGGCAGGCTGGCTCCGAAGCCCACGCTCTGAGTCCCCGCACAATTCACTGCCTGCTTGCATGTAGCTCTGGAAAGAGAAGCATTTCTTGCCTAAGTAGGGGAACTGTTGTATCTTAAGAAGGCACTTCTAGGGGCCCCTGGGTGGTTCAGTCAGTTAAGCATCTGTCTTCTGCTCAGGGCTTGATTCCAGGGTCCTGGGATTGAGTCCCGTGTCAGTCTCCCTGCTCAGTGGGAAGCCTGCTTCTCCCTCTCCTTCTGCCTGCTGCTCCACCTCCTTGTGCTTGCTCTCTCACACGTACTCTCTCTGCCAAATTTTAAAAAAATAATAATAATCCTTATTTAAAAAAAAAATACACTTTTGCATGTCAGTGTGTTTCCAAAGTGATCTCGTGATATAACTCACACTCCAAGAATAATCTTCTCATAAGAAAAGAGGTGACGGGAACATTCTGTGGGGACTCAGGAAGGTACTGCATGGTAGCCTGTTTTTGCTTTAATGCTTCTTTTTAATGTTTGCCTTCATCACCTCTCATTTTTTTGGAGTGCTTATTCCTAAATTAAAAACACAGGGCATCCTAGCGGACGTGGGGCCTTCTTCATCATAGTGTTTTATCACAACTAACTTCTGGTCCAGAGTGACTGTTTTGGGGCCCGTGTTTTCAGCACTATCACAGGACACCATTGCTTATGAAGGCTTGAGAGAGAGATTGTTGTAGGAGATGAAAATATTTTCAGTTATAACAACAGAGTTTGTAAAATAATAGCACGTGAGTCATCGTAACCACTTAGAGAAGTTCCCCGGAAAGGAAAGAGCAGTGGGGTTCCCATTTATCAGCCGGAATGGCACCACCGTGTGGCAGTAACGTGAACACTGATCAGAGCTCACCAGACCCTCCCGCTGGGATTTGCCTCCCTTCCTGACAATTCTCTGAATATAAGGAATTCATATGGTTTCCCCTCTTACATAAAGTAAGTCCTCAGAGCGCTTTTTGTTCTGAGGGCGTGTGTGTGTGCGTGCATGTGCGCACGTGCTTTTTTCAATTTACTTGAGCTACTCCATGGGATCTGGTACAGAAATCCGTGAAGACTGGCACGGCTGCTGCCCAGAGGTGGTGGATCTCGGTGTCTAAGCTAAGGAGAGAGAGTGGAGCTATCAGGAAGCTGGAAGGACAGGGCCACACAGGCGTGGGGAAGGGGATTTGAGTGCAAGCAAAGACGGTACAGTGGAAGTCATGGCGATGGGCCTAAAGAACAGTATATTTAGACTGAAGACATGAGAAGTGGAGCACATCTCAGCAATGACACGGTCCGGCCGTGGCCGTGAGTGAGGGACGAAAGTGCTGTGCCTGTGAACGGAAGTCAGCGTGGTTGAGGCAGTTCATGAATGGGAAGCCAAGGATGGACCATTCACATAGGCGTCTTAGTCTCTTAGGACAATAAACCATGGGATGGAGAGAGAGACTGTGAGCCAGATTCTGGAGTCAGTGGGACCATAGCCTAGAAAGCAGTAGGTGCAGGCTGCATGGACTAGAGGAAGCTGGTACCAGCCTCATAGGAGCCGAGCTTTCTGTTTAAGGGTAGAGGAATAATAGCCAGGAAATAATCCTAAAACAATCATGAAAGCAAAGCACCACCACCACCTCCAGACCCTGAAGTCTGGAATATGAAAGAATGAGCAGCGTCTAACTTCCAAAGGCTCCAGGGGAGTCCAAGTCCCAAGGGGAGAGCTGGGTTTCACTTAAAAAAGAAGTAAGGACGGAAGACTGCACGCAGGGACTGAGAATGTAGGGATTATTTAACAAGCCTGAAATAGGCGTTCAGAAGAGCCCTGTAGGATATGGGAGCAGTGTGGTCGAGCGTCACGTTAGTCAAACATGCTGTGTGCAGAGGCAGGTGACGTTCCTGGAAAGAACTTGTAATTCAAGTACGGTGAGGAAGAGAGGATGTATAGCCTAGGGAAGGGAGGACTTCAGGAAAATAGAAAAACTGTGTTCAGCTACTTTAAGGATGATTCTGTAAAAGAGGAACCTAAGCAGTTCACTGTAGGCCAGAGGGCAGTGGGTAGAAATTGAACCAGGACAGGTGTTAGTTCAATACCTGGATGGTAAGTGCAAAAAGAGCACCAGATGGCAGGGAGACTCAAATCCATAACATAGGAAAAGAGGTTGAGAGAATTCCTATTATACAAAGTTATAGAGTTTGATCCCAAAGATCTCTTGCAATTCATAAGAGTCTAGACTTCCGTCTTCTAAAATTCGGTGAAGAATTTTTGCAGAGCAGAGCCTAGTAACCTCCTCCTCCTCCTCTTCCAAACTACCCTAGAGGTCAGTGCCCTGTTGCTACCAGAGAGTCAGGAGTCCTTGGACAGGGTCGCTAGACCATGCACAGTCTACCCCTCGCTGCCGTGTTCCAGTCTTTGCTCTCCATACTTCCTTTTCCCCATCCAGTGCTCCAGCCAACCACAATGATCTCTGTGTCTGTTGCTTTTTCTTACCTGCATGTTTGGAGTTTGGATTTGCTTATCTGGTTCTCTCTTCCCAGTATATCAGTCGCTCACCCCTTTGCTTTCTGCTTATCCAAATCCTAAGTATTCAGAGGCCTTACTGAATTTGAGAACTTCTATGAGACCTTTTCTTTTCTTTTTTTTTTTTTAAAGATTTTATTTATTTGACAGAGAGAAACAAGCGAGAGAGGGAATGGTAGTGGGAGAAGCAGGCTTCCCGCAGAGTGGAGAGCCCGATGCGCGGCCTTGATCCCAGGCCGCTGGGATCTGACCTGGGCCGAAGGCAGACGCCTAACGACTGAGCCACCCAGGCGCCCCGAGACCTTTTCTTTTGCCTCTCACCCTACATAGGCCTCCCTCCTCTAAATGCCCACAGCACTTGATACTTTTTTTTTTTTTTTTTTTTTTTTTTTAAAGATTTTATTTATTTGACAGAGAGAAACACAGCGAGAGAGGGAACACAAGCGAGGGAACGGCAGGTAGCGGGAGAAGCAGGCTTCCTGCAGCGCAGAGAGCCCGATGCGGGGCTCGATCCCAGGCCCCTGGGATCTGACCTGGGCTGAAGGCAGACGCTTAACGGCTGAGCCACCCAGGCGCCCCTACACTTGATACTTAATTTGGTGGGACTCCTGTCCCCCTCCACCCTGTACATAGTTGTTCAGATGTTTTCTCTCTCCCACTCAACTGTAACTTCCTTGAGAAGAGGGGTCATGTCTTGCTTATCTGCATTCACTTGATGCCTAGTTCAGTGTCTTGTGCTTCGTAGTTACTCAGTCAATGTGATGAGAAGATGAATGAAATGCTCTAGACAGGAAACAGGGACTTGTTAGAAGCACTACACTAGGTAGTAGATACAGTGATGGACAAGATAGGTAAAAATGCCTGTCTTCATAGAGCTCATTTTTTGGTGGGGAAGATAATCAGATAAATAAATACAACCAGATAAATAAGGAAATAAGTAATCCAATAATCAGGTAAATAAGATAAATAAGACAATCAGATAAATAAGTAAAATGCTTGCTATTTTAGGCAGCAGTAAATGGGAGGAAAAATGCAGAGGAGAAGGATGACAACAGTGTTAGGGAAGAAACAGTTTTGGAGGGGTGGGCAGAAGATGTTTGAACCTGTGCCACTTTGCTATTTTTTTGTTTTACATTTTCTTTTAAAATAATTTTAGACTTACCAGTAAAGTTGCAGAACCTTCATCCAGGTTCCCCTGATACTAACAACGTATGTAACTGTATTACAAATATCAAAACTAGAAAATTAACGTGAGTACAATGCTATCACCTAAATTACAGACCTTATGTAATTTTTACCAGTTTTTTCCTTCTAGTGTTCTCTATTCTGCTCCCCGGGCCTATCCGGGATCCCACTTTGCATTTAACTATTATGTCTCCTTTTCTCCTCCAGCCTGTGACTGTTCCTCAGTCACTTCCCGCAAGTGACCTTGACGGTGTGGATAGTTCTGCTCTATTGCTTTGCATAATGTCCCTCAATTTTTGTTTTTTTCTGATGTTTTCTCATGATTACACTGAAGTTATACATATTTGACAAAAGTACCCACAGAGGTGATGTTGTATTTTCTCAGTTCCTAGAATCAGGAGGCACATGATGTCAGTGTGTCTCATTACTGGTGACGAGTATCCTTGATTATTTGGTTACTGTGGTGTCTACCAGGTTTCTCCTGTGAAAAGTCACTGTTCTTCCCTTTGTAATTGATTACTGTCTCGGGAGCGAGACTTTACTAATATCCCATTTCTCCTCTAACTTTTGCCCACTGATTTCATTTTCATTCTATTTCTCCTCACACTTTTGCCCGCTGATTTTATCATCCATCAGTGGATCTTACCTGCACGGTTCTTGCTGTGTGTTTACCTAATGATAACTCTGTATTTTGTTATGGATGATAATTCAGTGCCGTCGCTCACTCTGCTGCTCCAGCGGCTCTTAGCACTGGCCCGTGGGCGCTCCTCCAGCTTGGAGCCGGTGTCCTCTGACTTGCCCCCTCCTGTTTTGAGCCCACCTTGACTTCGCTGCGCACAAGGTGTTTCAGACTCATCTTGTGTTTTTCCTGCCCCCGCACTGGAATCAACTACTTTTCCAGTGAAAAGTTCCCCCTTCTTTTTCTTTGTCTTTTTTTAATAAATGATATTCTGGAAACAAGGCCTGGGCACCAGGCCACCTTCTTAGAACTTTACGTACCCTTCCACCCACTCGTCCTTTCCCCATCTCCTTTCTCTTCTGTGGGCATCACTGTGCTCCAGACCTGGTACTCTTCTTTTACATCTGTCCCTCTCCTGCGATAAACCTTAGCTCCTCTCTTTTGGCTTATTGCACACTACTTGTGTCTTTAGTCCCCTTTTTCCTACTGTTTCCAATCCCAGATTTTATTTTCTAATTCCTTTGGTGAATGCTCCTAGCCCTCAGGCCCCTCCCTAGGCCATAGCAGATACCAAAAGTTAATTAGTTCACTACAATACTTAAAGTGAAACGAACTATAGTATACAGGCTATATGTTTGAATGTTGATATGGTGTTCATTCATTATTCTATATTCAGAAGAAAAAATCTTCTCTATATTGGAAACAGTAACATAAATGGAAATATAACTTTGTTTTTCAGGATTATGGCTAAATAGAGAGATTAACTGATCTGTGGGAGGTCCCAGGCCGGTTAACTCTCATTTAGACTAAGATCCTATGGAAACCAAGGTCATGGATAAATCCCTTAAGTGGGCCAGTTCATTTTGTTCTGAAACGTAGTGAGAAACTGTACTTCTGACTCCAGCTTACCATCTCAGTCTGTGGTTGCAAGAAGGACAGATGATGGAGGAGGAATGATTTAGTTTAAAAAAAAAAAAGAAAAGCAAGAAATCCCTCCCCAGTACTAGAAAAGAAACTTAAGTTGTATTTACTCACAGATTGGTGAGTCATCCTCAGTTGGTTTAAATGATAGCACATTATTACCACAGATGTTACCAGGAAAAAAAAAAAAAAAGCTGTTTATCTTTATAATCAAGTCTTATCTCAATTATTTTAATCATCTTTTTGGATTGAGTGTTTATAATAAAACGAATCACTTAAAACCTCTAGAGTTTAATTCGTGGAATACCGCTATATCTAGAGTTGATAGAACATTCAAGCTGTGTGTTGAATAATATTTTTATTCTACAACATGACAGCACATTATTTTGCCTTTTGGGTGGTGTACTAATATATACTGATAAAATAATTGTCGGGTATGTAATAATAGCTTTGTATGCAAGAGGTTGTTTGAAATTGGAAATGCTGCTTTAATAAGGTCTTCATGAAAGTGTGGAATAGCGTGCAGTTATTGATTTGTTCTTTCTTAAAATATAAATTAAACATTAAGAAAATTCAGAATTCTTTCCAACTACCCTTTGGGTTGTTAAGAGGAGCACAGTGCTCCTTACTCATGAGAAATAGTCAGCTAATGTCAACTGAAGATGAGCCAAAAGGTTTTGAAGTTTCCCTTGCATTATAGAACTCAAGCCAAATTTGTAGAAGAATTATTCTTCCAATTTTGGGCAAGTAAACACGAAGATCTGGAAGCCCATGGCATAGTAATTGACTTTCAACCAAATAAAATATTTTTCAATTAAATGTTATTTGACATAGCCTTCTAAAATATTTGTGTAATATCCTGTGTGGGAACATATACTCTTTGGATAAATCTGTCTATACAGTTAAACAACTTGGCCGTTCAGAGTAAATAGTATTAATGTCATTCTAAACATCCTCTTCTTACTGGTATTCCGTGAAGTCTGGGAAAGGCGATACCAGGTAATTAGTTTTTTCAGACTCTCCTGCATAAACAGAGACATAAAGGACAGTCTCTGAAACCCTAAGTTGCTTATTTCTCCTTTAGGATTTGGAAGGAAATAAAGAAAGTTAGTGTGACCTCCGGGAGCTGAGTTAGAAGCCACAGCTCAAAGTTCTCACTGTCTGCGTCCGCAGCCGGGCATGTTCCTGGCTCCCATTTCGCTTGCGAGCCAGCAGTCTAAGTGTCCCGATGGCGGGCCCAGGGGGTGGGGGTAGGGGGGGGTCTGTGCGGGCTCTCGCTCCTCTTCCGCTCCACCTCGCTCTCAGTTACACAGTCTCCAGGTTCCCTCTTTGCTTTGGTTTCGTGAATTATCTGTCATTTGAGAATTCAGAGTTTGACCCATCTATGTAGAGTTTGAAGAGTAGGTCATGTCTTTCAGGGGGAATTAACCAGAAGATAGCTTCCCTTTTAGCGTAAATAGGAAGCTATGGAATAATATAAGGTACTGACATTAACTGAACTTTTCGTTTCGTTCACCTGATAAACCATAGGAATTAAGAGTGGAGAGCCAGTGTCACACTAAAATTACATTTAAAGCCTTTATTTTGTATTCACTTTTTAGAATACTTTCATTGTTGTTTGTTGTATAAAGAGAAATACAGTTAACTGAAATTTCAAGAATGTTTTTCATAGCTTAATACTGACTTGCTTAAAAACTGCCCCCCTTCTCCTGCTGGAGTCTCTCCGCATCCCCACCCCAAGTGTCTGTCATTTCTCTGTGCATTCTCTATCCTAGAGATGCTTTCTGAGGGCCTCCCTGGTGTGCCCACCTGCTGCTGGGTGTCCCTTCTCCAGGTCCCCCAGAAACCACCATCATCAGGTTGACAGCCGCACTGTTCTGTGTCTCCATGGATTTCTACCCTTGGAAGGCAGCCAGCCAGCCTCCTCTCTAACTCAGAAGTTTTGAATTCTATGAATTCCGATGATTTCCCAAATCTCTCTTTTCCCTCCACATTCCTACTCCCTCATTTTGTTCCTCGCATCTCACGCAGTGTGTCACCTTAGCCTCCGAACTGGCGACCCCACTTGCCCATTCTTCCTCCCAAGGCTCCCTTTGGCCCTGTAGCCAGAGGTATCTCCTCGGCGCACACTGCTATGATCCCAAGCGCAGGGCCCCTCAGAGCTTCGCTCTTGACTTTGGTTCTTGTTGTCCCCGTGGCTCCTGTGCTCCAGACTTGCTGACTTGCCTCCACAGGGACAGTATTGTTGCGCATCTGTGCCTTCCTCGTGGCGTTCCTGTCTCCTCCTTCCTGTCCTCCCACTGTCTTACAGCTTTGTGGCTTTTTGTCACATGAACCACTCATGCCTCAAGTTCCAGTGCAGCCCACTGATTCACCCAGGCAGCACAGACGCTGCATAAATTAACTTTGCCACCCCCTCTCTTGATTCCTTAGATCTCTCTTTCTTCTTGGCCAAGATATTGATTTGTCCTTTGGTCCTTTGGCTCTCCTAATCCATCTCACAGCATCAGAGCATAGCATCAAAAGGACGTAGTCACACCC
This sequence comes from Procyon lotor, assembly GCA_028646535.1. Lineage (NCBI taxonomy): Eukaryota > Metazoa > Chordata > Mammalia > Carnivora > Procyonidae > Procyon > Procyon lotor. The sequence goes on from CM053616.1 coordinate 17,898,642, forward strand.
AGTGAGAAGTGAGGAATTTCTCCATGGCATACTGTACCAATGAGCCGTTGGCCCAGGCTATGGAGTGGCGAGGGGGAGGCTTGGGGCTGTGCCTGCCCTCAGCACTGAGCTCCCCCAGCCGAATGTTTACCGTGCATTCTGCCCTATTTCTACCACCCATGTACCTCTGTCCCCAGACTTAGACACAGTCTGCGTTCATTCCCTATTCCTTTACTTAATTTTCAACACCATCATCGGTAGCACGTATGCAAATAACACATTATAATTTTATTTATTTTTTTTAAAGATTTTATTTATTTATTTGACAGAGAGAGACACAGCGAGAGAAGGATCACAAACAGGGGGAGTGGGAGAGGGAGAAGCAGGCTTCCCGCTGAGTAGGGAGCCCGACGCGGGGCTCGATCCCAGGACCCTGGGATCATGACCTAAGCCAAAGGCAGACACTTGACCAGCAGAGCCACCCAGGCGCCCCGCCAGTCTGCTTTAAACAGGACATTGCCAGGGCATTGTTGGGGAAATGCAGGTGTCTAAGACACCAACCTGCCCTCAAACAGGGTGTCACGTTTCAAGAGAGGAAAGGCACCACTTGCAAAGGTCACTCACAGAGCAGGGCCATCTATGCTACATATCAGATGAACAGTATAGAAGTTAAGTTCCAGAGGAGGTCAGAGCAGGGAAAGGAGACATCACCGGGAGGATTTGAAGGAGAAACCTGGACTTGGTCTTTTCTGTCTTGAAAGGATGGTGAGGTTTCCATAGACTGAGATGAAAAAGGAGAAATCCAGGCAGAGGAAATTTATGGGTGAGTGAAAGAGAAGACCCAAGGCAAGTTCGGCTCCATGTCCCACTGAAAGAATAGGAGTCTCAGATTCCCGCCAGCAGATTCATGTGGTTGGTGTTATTTAATGACACACTAATGTCATTAGACTAGTGGCTTTCAAACTTTTTTGATCACCACCCACAACAAAAAATGCATCATACACATTTCTATACAACGGAAACCAAAGTTTCATAAAAGGTAAAAAAAGTTTTGGGGCACCTGGGTGACTCAGTGGCTTAAAGCTTCTGCCTTCAGCTCAGGTCATGATCTCAGGGTCCTGGGATCGGGCCCAGCATTGGGCTCTCTTCTCAGCAGGGAGTCTGCTTCCCCCTCTCTCTCTGCCTGCCTCTGTCTACTTGTGATCTCTCCCTGTCGGTCAAATAAATAAATAAAATCTTAAAAAAAAAAAAAAAAGTTTCACTTGCTCTTAGTAAATGTGATGAGCTCTGATATTTCCTATTTCTTTACTTTTTTTTTTCTTTACTCTTTTTAATTGCCAGGCAGACCTATTCAATTTAATGGTCCACCATTATTTAGTGACTCAGTGCTTGAAATAAGCATTAGATCATTGGTTTCCAAAGCATAGCTCTTGAACCAACAGCACTAGCATCCCATGGGAACTTGTTAGAAATGCACATTCTCAGGCCCCACCCCAGAATTCCTGCAGCCGAAGCTCTGGGGCTGGTACCCAGCGGTGCTTGAACGAGCCCCAGAGGTGATTTCTGAGGTCAGCTCCAATTTGAAAAGCACAGCAATAGGTCATTCCCTCTGACACACCAGCACTCTCCACTCTTGGCCCCTCTGCACTGGGTTTCTCTTCCCTGTCTCCACTGCTCTCCCTGGTGTCTACACACACCCCCGCTTGCCGAGCCTGTCTCCCTGAGACCTGCCCTGATCTCTGGTTTCAGTGTTTGCACTTCGCATCCCCTTAATTCTCCTGCATTGTTTCTTTCTCCACGTCATGTATTACCTGCCATGCTGAGTACCCGTTACTCTTCTCCAGACACTGGAAGCTCCAGGAGGGCAGGAACCTTCATGGTTTGTGAACTCGGTGTATCTGAACCTATACTGACACATGTGGGCACTTTCCTATTTACTGAACAGGAAGGAGGCAGGTAGAGAAGGGGGTCCGTTGACCACTGGGTGGTAGGCCAAGAGGGTCCGGCAAGTAAACATTCTTTGGAGAATAACTCTCCGTAGACTTTCTGCAAGGTCAGCTTTCATGCCAAAATACCGTAGCGGAGCAAAGTTCAAAGCAGAGGTCCCAGTCACTTTGTAGAAATAGTTACATTTCTTCAAGCCTATAATATTATTCCACACTCATGCATTCTGAGCGCTACAACACACCGACCTGGCCTCCACTTCGGGGGCGCCTGTCAATAGGATACTGCCTGTGCAGACCGGCCTCACTGAATTTTTCGTAGTATCTCTTGTTGGCTGTTGCTGGCACTGATTTCATTATAGTTCAAGCAGAGGAAACTATGCAGATAGTGACCTCATTCTATTTCTGAATCTTTCTTGGAAAGGGAAGAGCATGGTGGAAAGAGCATGGTGGAGCTACCTGATCATTCTGACTGACCGCCCTCTGCTTTCCTCAGGATATGTGGAGCATGCGTGTTTTCAGGTCCAGAGAAACACTGACAATAAGCCGGTCACATTCCCACAGGGAAATCAGAGCTCCAGTGCCGCC
>CM053616.1:17901251-17929807 GCA_028646535.1 Procyon lotor
CCTTTTTACTTTTGGCTGGACTTTAGAAAGCGCTAAGTGAGCAATGTCCACAATAGCCAAACTATGGAAAGACCCTAGATGCCCATCAACAGATGAATGGATAAAGAAGATGTGGTATATATATACAATGGAATACTATGCAGCCATCAAGAGAAATGAAATCTGGCCATTTGCAACGACATGGATGGAACTGGAGGGTATTATGCTAAGTGAAATAAGTCAGTCAGAGAAAGACAATTATCACATGATCTCTCTGATATGAAGAATTTGAGAGGCAAGGAGGGAGTTTGGGGAGTTGGGGGTGAGAAATGAAACAGGAAGGGATGGGGAGGGAGACAAACCATAAGAGACTCCTAGACTCAAGAAATGAACTAAGGGTGGCCGGGGTGGGGGGGGCGGGTTGTGGGTAGGGATAGGGTGGCTGGGTTGTGGACATTGGGGAGGGTATGTGCTGTTAAGTGCTGTGAAATGTGTAAGCCCGAAGATTCACAGACATGTACCCTGGGGCAAATAATACATTATATGTTAATAAAAATTAATTAAAAAAATTTTTTTTTAAAAAAGTGCTAAGTGTGAAAGGCACAGGTCTGTGCTGGACTTGCATCCTAAGAAAAGGGGCAATGATTACATTCCTGCTGAAGTTTTCCCAGATTCAAAATGATCTCTGCAGGGGCACCTGGGTGGCTCAGTGGGTTAAGGCCTCTGCCTTCAGCTCAGGTCATGATCTCGGGGTCCTGGGATCAAGCCCCGCATCAGTCTTTCTTGCTCAGCAGGGAGCCTGCTTCCCCCTCTCTCTCTGCCTGCCTCTCTGCCTACTTGTGATCTCTCTCTGTCAAATAAATAAAATCTTTAAAAAATATATATATACAAAATGATCTCTGCCGAAGTTTGAAAGTCAGAGTGGCTCTCCCTTCTGTTCTAAGCTTCTTGAGTTTCTTGTCCGGGAAAGACAAAGATCAGGTCTTACTCATAAATTACTTCTGTGTCTTCCGGAACAGTAAACACTAGCTCATCAGTGGTTCCTGAGACCGCTGGAGTAATGCTGGCAGCTGATTTTTAGGACCATTCGATCCCCCTATGAGAACTGTCTTAGGAAACATGTGATCTTAAATGCACATGCGTGTATGTGCACACACACCCAACATACACGCATGCGAGATGATGTTCTAGCGTTCCAAGCCACCACCTGCACATCGGTGGGGAAGTAAATGGGAAATCTTATCCAAGGAGAGTCAATCCCTCAAAAAAATCCCTCAGAGCAATTTTTTGAGGACAAGGACTGTAGGAAGCTTGATAGAACTTTGACAATGTGGATGTTAGAGTCCTTTCTGTGGGGGTCTTACGTGAGAACAAATCTGCTCACACTGTTTCTCCTTCCATCAAGGTGAGAGTTTCTTCTAGAGCACTGTTTTCAAATGCAAATTTCTGCATCTCACCTCAGATTCTCAGTGGTTTGGCGATAAACTTGGGAATCTTTTATTTTTATTTTTTTCAGCAGTCTTCACACCCAGTGTGGAGCCCAACATGGGGCTTGAACTCACAACTCTGAGATCAAGACCTGAGCTGAGATCAAGAATGCTTAACTGACTGATTTGCCCAGGCACCCCATTTTTTTTCTGGGAGTCCGTCTTTTTCAGTAGTTCTCTGAGTGATCCGGATGACTGACCAGATTAGGGAATCACTATTGTATGGCCCGGTCTCCTCCAAATCGCTGCCCTCATGAAAGCCAAGGAGATGATGACTTGGGGTTACCAGTTAGCTTTGATAGAAACAGAGTGGTTTTATCTTCCTTCCCTAGAAAAGACAGGAAACTTTTAGATGATTAAAGTAGAAGATTTCTTTTACATGTAACTGCAGGATAAGATAACCACAGTTACTTTATAAATTAAACAAATAGTAGCAAAAAGTTAGAGTCTGTGTCTTTTAAAATGTTATATCTGCTCATCAATCTGACATAAATATCCCTCTTTTGGCTCTTTTTTCTTCGTTGTTTATCAACTAATTACACTTATTGAGCACTTGCTCTATGCCAGGTCCTCTGCTAGGTTTTGTTTTAAGATTTTGTTTATTTTGTTTTGTTTTAAGATTTTGTTTATTTATTTATTAGAGAGTGTGCAAGGTGGAGGGAAAGGGAGAGAGAATCTTAAGCAGACTCCACGGTGAGCACAGAGCCTGATGTAGGGCTTGATCTCATCACCCTGCGATTATGACCTGAGCCAAAACCAAGAGTCGGACACTTAATAGACTGAGCCACGCAGGCACCCCTGTGCTAGGTATTTTTACACGGGTGTTCTCATTTGGTCTTCCCAACAATTGTAAGAAATATGACGATAATTTATATATTTTGTAAGTGAGGAAACAGGCTAAAGAGAATTTAATGGCTTGTCCAAGATTTTTTTCAGTCCCATCTTATCTTTGGGCCATAAATTTCAGCTCTTCTTTCTTTTAAATCTTAAATTTTGTCTCCTCCTAAATCACAGACCTATTTGCCTATCAGATCAATTGGTTTAACCTAAAGCTTTCATAGTGCACTTAGTTCTTGGTTTCAACAGTGTCTTACTCAGTGTTGTAGAGTAACCCTAAAATGTTCGAAATGAGACCTGTTGCTACTTTATCGAATACTCAAACATACAGAGCATTTTCTCATACATAATATCGAAGTGGCATCCAACGCAGCAGCCTTGTGTCGTACTTAGTTTTAGAATAGCCATTCCTAATAAATATCCTGACACATGGTATTTGCTATATAATGTCTTACATTATTTTTGTTTAATTAAACCTGTGGTAGATTTATAAGCAGCTGATAGGATTTTTTTCTTCCTTGCAATGAATGTGAAGTAGATTAATCCTAGTTTTACTTCGTGATGCCAAAGTATAAAATTCAGTCTTTGTTATCGTTACATCTCAAATATAGTCATGAAAACTAAAACACATAATTGAAAAGTGATAAAAATCTGACTGTTCCGTAGTCAAAGGATTTTTGCCTAGTTTTCCAGCCATGGTTTCCAGCGACCGAGGGACACATGTTTTGCCCTGCAAGGGCAGATGTGGAAAATGTTGATACTCTCCCGTGGAAAAGGAAACCCTAAACTGTGTGGTTTTATCTTTAAATCTCTGCTAGAGATTATTTTGATAGAATTATTTTGGTTTTGATAGAATTATTTGCTTTGGTATGGGTAGAACTTTGTAATTCACCAACAAAAATTTCCTAAGGAGAGATTCCACTGTAGTGGTTAGAAAAAAATCGACCCAGATCCCATTATTCATGTCTCCATCTTGACTTTTCCATTAGGTTGACCATAGGATAATGACTGAGATGTTCCATTGCCTTTACAGCTACTGTTCAAGTCATTTGCTACAGTCCTTACAAAGTGTTGTGTAATGCAATTTATGACCAAGGCTCCCTGTTAGTTACAAAATTACTTATTTTTAATGGGTAATAAGTGAAAAATGAATTATTTCTGAAAAAAGGATGACTAATGAATTATGATAATTTGTTCTGTGGGTTCTGCTTATTAGTACTCTCAAGTCAGAGGGAAAAAAACAATTTTTTTAAGTGGAAGAATAAGAAAACTAAATAATTGTGTTTGGGTCTAGTGAATTTTAAAGAGATGTTCTTAGTTGAGTGAGCATACACAGCCCAAAAGCTTCTGAAAATTTTAAGATGATAAAAGACTTTTTAAAGAAACCCAAGTCCACTACTCTAATTCCTTACACGTAGCAAAACTGGTTCATTTGGAGGAACAAAACTACTTCCTTTATGGCAGCTTTGATTTCTGGGGCAAGTTGGAAAGAGCAGTGATTGGCACGTAAATAATCACACTGAGGGTGTTGGTGAGCATCTGGCCATCCTCGTTAAAGTTTCTTTGTAATGCATTTGTTGGTGTTAGAGGACTGGAGACCATGAAAACCTGATTCTATGAAGAACGTGAACACTCTTCTTCCCTCCAGGATTCTTGCCTGAAACCTCTGAGGGCAGCAGGAAGTATCTTAGGCACTGCATGGTAATTGGAAGCAACCTAATCCATTTTGAAAACTTCTCAGTAAAGTCTTCAACCCAAGCACAGCTAAATACTTGAATGTGGACAAATATGTCAGGGGATTTCCTAATCTCTGACCAGTACAGTGCCGATTACTAGACTATGAAGATCACTACCACTGTGCCCCTCTTTAAAAAATCAAATATACAAAAACCCTGGGATTAAAAGATGATAAATATAGGCTAATTATTTATGTCCAGAAAGGGTCTGTGCTCATCAAAAAGATTTCTTCCATGCTCTTTCAAATAGAAATGACCTTGTTACATTTAAAATAAAGAAACAGCTTTTAAAAAGCAATTAAAGTCAGTTTTCCTTTGGCATTGGGGGAGGTTAAACCTGACCTGTGTTTGTTATCAAATTATATTATTGCTCACTAGATTTACAGTGAGATTGGAAGGAACATGTTTTATGCCCATTTTCAGAAGTATTTTGAGTTGTAAGAATCATAATAACCACTTCCTGGTCATATGTTGTACATAGAATGTAATCAAGGTTCCATTAATTAATAAAGCCTCCCCTCCTTTTCTTTTTAAGCTGTGAGCAATATCACATATAGATGACTACATAAACTGTAGACGTGTACTTTAAAGGAATAATTAGAAAGTGAGTATCCATGAAGTCACTATTCAGATCACAAAATGGAGTATTGCCAACAGCCCATTTTTATTCCCTAGAAATAAAAACACTGTCCTGACTTTGGAGGTGACTGTCTTATTCTTCATAATTTTACCATCTGTGTGAATATTCCCGAGTGATACGGTTTTCCATTTTTGAACTTCTCGCAAATGGAATCATGCTGTTTATTTTTCTTTGCACCTTTCTTTTTTCGTTTGACATTATTTATGAGATGTTTTTTGTTCTTATATGAGGTTTGTTCCTTTCCACCCATGTATTAGCATTAGGTTGTGTAAATAGCCCATGGTTTATTCATTCTACTATTGGTGGACATTTCTATTATTTTCAATTTTAGGCTACTAAAAAAGTTCCCATGCTATCTTATATACAAATATGTGTGTATATATTTTAATCTCTCATTTCATTTTTAGTTCCTCACTGTGTTTTCCATGTTTATATCCCACCCCCCATAGCATCTAACACAATTCACTGCCTTGCACAGTATAGCTACTCATCAAATATTATTGAATGAAGACAGTGTGGTTGAAAATCAGCTTGAGAACACCTGTTTCTGGGCATCATGGACTAAGACCCCCACCACACGACACCCCCTACAGAAACCGCTATAAAGCCTAGACAAGTAATACAAAATACAGCTGTATTGAAGGTATGGAGGGTGAATAGAAGCAAACAAACTTCCATAGGGAGTTCTTGCTCATTTAGGGAGCTTGGAGCTGTGTACGTAAGTTTCCATGTCACTGGCTTTTAGCCTGGGGCTAAGCACTGTCCCTGTAGTTTACTCCATGGTGGTGAGGGGATTACATGGAAAAACTTTAGTCTTTCTGGCCCGAGGAACCACAGAAGTGAAGCTGGGAAAGCATTCCTCTACTCTGAGGAGAGTAGAGGAATCCCAGAAGGGAAAGAGCACGAGAAGGGATCCCCAGTGTCTGGATCTGCTCCCAACTCAGTGATCCCTGAACCATGGGTGGGAAACAGGGCCGCTCAGCCAAAACCCAGAAGCCTGAAAGAAGACCGGACTTGCCACCCTGGAGAAAGAGAGGAGCGAACAGATGCAAGAAGACTCTAGTGGAGTCTGTACTTTGACTTGGAGGAAGGAGAAAAACAAACTTACCTCCTGTCTCTGAGGCTTTTAGCCCGGGGCTGACTGTAGTCCATGGCCCACACAGCAGAAATGGGGTGCCTGGGGGAAGTTGTAACCTTTCCAGCCTGCAGAACCAGAAAGGAGAAGCAGAGAATCTATGAAGTCTGAAAATAGTGGAGGAATCCCAGGAGAAAAGAAATCACAGAAGGGGATCCTAAATGGCATCTACCCACAGCTCTGACTAAACCTCGAACCGCACATCTATAGACCAGACTTTCAGCAGCTGAGCTAAAGAAAAAAAATTCTGAACAAGAGACCAGAGCTGCTACATAAAATACAGAGTTTGCAGCTCAAACCCAGACAAGAATCTCCACGACTTAATATTATTCAGGATGCAATCCAAAATTTTCAGACATCCAAGAAACCAAGAAAGTGGAACACGTCTCTACATAAAAGAAAATCAATTGAATTCAACCCCAAGATGAACCAGATGTGGGAACTAACAGACAAGGATTTTAAAGCAGTTACTATAACTCTCCTCAATGTTTTCATTGCATAAAACATGTTTTCAATGCATGAAAGTCTCAGCAGAGAAATGAGAAGTCTCAGCCGAGAAATAGAAACAATAAAAAAGAACCAAATGGAAAAAAGACAGAAATTTGCAAATATAAGATGCTAACACAAAGCAGAATAAACACGGAGAATCCCACATCAAGGCACACTATCATCAGAAGTACTGAAAGCCAGTGATGAGGACCAAGAGGAAGATGGCATAGTACATCAAGAAAGACAACAGTCAATTTACAGATCACTTCTGGTTGGGAACTGTAGAGTGTTGAAGAGAATGGGACAAAATCTTTAAACTATGAAAGAAAAACAATTGTCAACTCAGAATTCTATATCCAGTGACAAGATCATTCAAGAATGCAAATAAGACACCATCAAGTGTAAGAAAACCAGGAGAACTTGTTGCCAGCACTCTTGCATTATAAAGAATGCTAAGGAAATTCTTTAGGCTGAGTGGAAATGATCCCAGATGGAAATGCAGATCTGTGGAAAAGAACGAGTGAAAACACATCTACCAGAGTGGTAGATGTCTGAGTAAATGCCAATTATAGGATAAAGGATAAATATGGTCCCATAGGATGCTCTGTATTTTACATTAAGTAGTAAACTATTATCTATAAGTTGGCTGTGAAAAGTTAAAGATATATGTTGCGATCCCTAGGGCAACCACTATAAAAATGACACAAAAATGAATAGCTAAAAAGCCAACAGAACAGAAATGTAAAAAATATTCAGATGATTCTTCCCTCCCCCACAAGGCAGGAAAGGCAGACCAAGGAACAAAACAGAGGATTCAGACAGAAAACGGGAAATAAGACCCAGTCGTAGCAATAATCATATAACATGTTCATGCACTAAACACTCATTAAAAGGCCAGGAATGTCAAGATGGATAAAATAAGACCCCGCTCTATGATGTCTGCAAAAGAGGTGCTTTAACTTTAAAGATGTAGATAGGTTGGAAGCAAATGATGGGGGGGAAAGGAGGTTCCATGCAAACAGGAAGCATAAAAAGGTTTAAAGTGTCTGTTAATATCAGATAATAACAGATTTCACACCAAAACCTAGGATGAAAGAGGGGATATTTCATAATGGTCAAAAGGACAGTTCAACAGGAGGACAGAAGTAACTGTAGGTGTATAGGGACCAGTAACGAACATCAAAATCATGCAGCAGAAAACTGGCAGAATTAAAGGGAGAGACATTTCTACTGTTGTCGTCAGAGATTTTAACATTCCTCTCTCGGCACTTGGTAGAACAACTAGACAAAAAAGAATCAACAAGGACATGGGAGATCTAGAAAATACTCTCTGACTTGATTGGTATTCATAGAACATCTCACCTAACAGTGGGAGAATTCTTTTTTTTTTTTTTTTTAGAGATTTTATATATTTATTTGACAGAGAGATCACAAGTAGGCAGAGAGAAGGAGGGGAAGCAGGCTCCGTACTGAGCAGAGAGCCCAATGCGGGGCTCGATCCCAGGACCCCGAGATCATGACCTGAGCCGAAGACAGAGGCTTTAACCCACTGAGCCACCCAGGCGCCCCTGAGAATTCACATTCTTTTTGAGTGCGCATGGCACATTTAGACTAAGATAGACCATATTCTGAGCCATGGAGCAAATCTCAATAATTGTAAAAACACTAGAATCGTCAAAGTTAAATGCAATAATTAGAAATTAATAAAATATGGGGCATCTGGGTGGCTCAGTGAGTTAAGCATCTCACCCTTGGTTTCAGCTCAGATCATGATCTCAGGGTCATGGAATCCAGCTTTAGGCTCCACGCTTAGTTCAAGGACTGCTTAGGACTCTCTCTCCCGCTCCCTCTGCCCACCCCACCCCACCCCCACGTGCTCACACATGCGCTCGCTCGCTTTCTCTCAAATCTTTAAAAATAATTTTAAAAATTTTAGACAAGGCAAAACTGTGACTGAAAGATCGTGGCTGCCTTGGGTCAAGGGTAGGTGCAAAGAGGCAAGAGAGGGCTTCTTAGCATGAGGGAACTAGACTATATCATCATTGTCGTGACAATTACAGAAATGCATCCAAATAGCAAAATTGATCAAATTGAACACTGAAGTTCGCAAATGTCATGATATGATAATCTCAATAAACAAACAAAAATCAGTTTGGTCATTCTCACCGACCAGATGCCGGAGTTCAATTCGGAAATTTAACCTGAAGGGGGATGCCTGGGTGGCTCAGGTCATGATCTCAGGCCCCTGGGATCGAGCCCCGCATCGGGCTCTCCGCTCAGCGGGGAGCCTGCTTCCCCCTCTCTCTCTCTCTTTGCCTGCCTCTCTGCCTACTTGTGATCTCTCTATCTCTCTGTCAAATAAATAAATAAAATCTTTAAAAAAAAAAAAAAATTTTAACCAGAAGGGCGCCTGGCCGGCTCAGTCATTAGACCATGCAATTCCTTGATCTCCGGGTTGTACGTTCGAGCCCCATGTTGGGGGTAAGGATTACTTAAAAATAAAATCTTTAAGAAACAAAACAGAACAAGAAACCAAAAATGTAACCGGAGACCAGAAAAACATTGCCAAGAGGAAGAAGTACTTTCGTGAGGCTCCTTGGCTGTGCAGGGTATACAGGGTGTCTCACCACTGGAGCAAAGAGCTGACTGGTGGTTGGATCATTTGAAGAGTTCCGATTTGGGGGAAAGGAGCTTTACAGGCTGCAGCCCTTCGGAGAACTCCGGAGCATTCTTCCTCTGTGTCCCTTCTCACACAGCCCGGAGCTCGTCCTTGTGCCAAAGTAAAAGCAATCTAACCCCTGCCCTCAAAGACCGAGCTGCTTTAGGTGGAACAAGGAAAAGATTTTCCATCTAAGCATCTCATCTGCCAAAAAGTTCTTGGGCCCGGCGGCAGTGGTGTGCCATGTGGCATCCGGAGCCTGTCTGTGGCGCTCCCGGGGAGAATTCTGGGAGTAACTGAAACCACATTGATTCAGCACCTCCACAGATTGTTGGAAAGCAGAATGTACAACTCACTTCTCCCCGGTTGTCTTCAGGATGGCAACATGCTGCACTTTATGATAAACCTTCGTGTAAAAGGGCTCCTGAAAGCTCATTTTGTGTGGCCTCTGGTCTGAAACCCCTAGACAACACAGTGCTCGTTACCACACTGGAGTGGTAAACTACTTGAACGATTACAATATGATGTTTTACCAGAACATACTTCAGTAGTTTACTTCTGGCATAATCTCTGTAGCATGGAGAGTAAACCAAAAGTAGGGAAATAATTTATAGTGTCAGCTAGAACTAGAAAGGCATGGCAGTTTTTCTTAATGTGTCTTCCAGACTCAAAAACATCATAACACTTTTCATATGATGGCAACTACGTTCGTATCTATATTTATACATACGCGCCTGTGTGTATGTGTTTGTGTATTCACTCATCCAAAGGCAGACACACACACATACACACAGAGATGGGAAGATCATTCCCCAAAAGGAAAACATTTACTTACTTTGAGTAGCGAGATTAAGTGTGGGTCGGGTTTATTTGTTTGCCTGCTTGCTGAAAATTCATGTGGATGCCGTTCCGCTTCTGCGGTGACAGGGCACTCCTGCTAACACGTTTCTGACATTGCTCTATCAAAATCAAGGATAAACATTACCATAGCCTCATCAGAGGAAAATATGTGTTAGCAAGCTTTTAAATGTGTGGGGTTTAAAGTCTTCCCATGTTATATCAGATCCTTACTGTAAACTAGCCAGAATGTTTCCCAGCAGAAAATAATAATTATGTCTTCCACTGGAAAGAGCACTTCATAAAACTTTTTTTTTCTATAAAACAGAGTAAACATTCTTTTGATCCCTCTGCTCCCCACCTCAAAACTTAAACTACCATTCCTCCTTTCCAAGACTCACAGTAGTAAATGTTTTGAATTCTCAGTGTTGGAAAAATCCTGACATTTATAGCATGACCCACTCCCGCCATCATCAAAATGTGGATGAAATTTCGCATCTGTAGTTTAGCTCATCGTACCCATTGCCAGGTTCCCAAGTAAGGTTCCAGAAATGTGTTTTCTTTTTGACCCTGTCGTCAACTCCCTGTTTATCCTTCACTGAATCTGTCTGTGCCTACAAGTCCTCAGCTGTAGAGTGGTTATATTTGTTCGCTTTAGCCAGACTCACATTTCTGAGTGACTCTGATCCTTGGACAAAAGTCTGAGGACAGGCATACAGAATAGTGGGAATGGGAGAGAAGCCCACATTTCCGGCTTGGTGTGCTCCCGGCACGCTTAGCTCTCAGAGGGGTGAGTACGGTGGCTCATGTATACGAAGAACCTTGAAGGAAAGAAAAGTACACGGAAAGAGGGGGCTTCCCTGGCTCCTCCTCCTGAGTCCCTCACATTCCCAAATGTCCAGACCCCGGGATCTTGCATCCTCATTCATCTCCAAGCTGACAAAAAGCACGCTGGCCGCCCTTCGCCAGCAAGGAGGCAGAAGTCGAAGCGACTGTTTTAGTTGGTGAGCCTCTGTGGGAAATCCCGCCCTGTCTGCCTGCCTTCCCCCCCATCCCCACCCCCAATGCTCACGCCTTTCCCACATCAGTCTCAACCTTCCCCCCCTTGAAGCCTTCCTCCTCCCCCGAGCCCAGCCCATCAAGCTTCTGAACTTGCGATGGTCCAAAAGCAGCCACATTCAGAAGAAAACAGAAAAACATGTTCGTTCTTTTGGAACTTACTGTATGAGAAACCCATGTGCTTTGCAGAATACTTACAAGAAACAGTTCTTGAGATTAATTAAAGGCCTCAGATGTGCTTTTGGCTATTAAATACAGTAGTCATTTGTAGGTCTGTTCTACAAAGCACTGACGATTAACCTTTAAATAACTCTTTTCATGTTAAGAACCAGACTAATGCTCCTACCACAGGTAATGAGCCCTATTTTTAAACCTTTCAGTTTCTCTAGTTTTGCTTATTTTCTGAATTTAGAAGTACCAGGCACAGTTATTTTACATGTGAATAAATTAAAATTTGAAGTGGTTCATAAACCCAATATTTAGAAATGTATTTTTTGCTCTTGATTTATAAACTGTGGAGACCCAAAAGAGACCTGGTGTGAAAGTGGCTATCTTTTTCACTTCGTATGACTGATGAAGGTCACAACTTAGATGGTTTTTTGTTTGGTTTTTTTAAGATTTTATTTATTTGTTTGACAGAGACACAGAGAGAGGGAACACAAGCAGGGGGAGTGGGAGAGGGAGAAGCAGGCTTCTCGCCGAGCAGGGAGCTCGATGGGGGGACTCGATCCCAGGACTCTGGGATCAAGACCTGAGCCAAAGGCAGACGCTTAATGACTGAGCCACACAGGTGCCCCTAGATGGTTTTTAAGTAACCTTTTAAACTCCCGTTCCCTTCATTCTCTCCTATCTGTTATCAGATTATTTGACCTAAATCAAGCCGACTAAGTACTGAGTCCCCATGAGTGAATGCATAGACTTTCTCCATAGCCTGGGCCTGAACACAGCCCAGCTCCCTGTCACCAGGAATCTACAACTCAAGTAAAAAAAAAAAAAAAAAAAAAATGTATCTTGTGGTCCCAAAATCTTGGAAAAAGAGAAAAAAACTATGGATCAAATGGTGAAAGAAGAAGCTAAAGGGCCCATTGTCTTTCCCCCTTCTCTTATTTTATGCCGTATTCTTGGTGGGTGGAATTAACATTCCCCCTGCCTGCAAACCCCAGCAGCCCCTCACGGAGGCTGTGACGAGGCTTTGCGAGGGTGGGGCTAATCAGCTCCAGGTTTCCTCGCTGCCAGGCCAAGCCTGCAAGCCTCTTGAAAGCTCACTAGTTTCAGATTTTATTTTATTTTTTATAATTAAGGGCCTCAAGCCATTATTTAGAGGGTTTTTTTCCCTTCTTCTGCCTTCAAGTATTCATTTGACTGTTTTATATAGGGTAATTTTGTCTATTTTCTAAGCAAGGCCAAATTAGATATTTTAAATGTCAGATTGAACTTGAAGAAAATTTACTTGAATTCAGCAAGTATATCTTCAAGTACATGCTTTGACCAATTCTGAATGAATGTGAAGAAGTGTTCTTTAAGATTTTTTTTTTTAATTTTAAGTATGAATAGAGCATATGTGGTTGTATTTATGAGAATTGCCTTTGGGTTTACTTAAACCTACAAGTATTTATTTCATTTCAAACTTAGAAGGTAAATGGCCTTGTGATTAATTAGGCTATTTACGTTTCAGGTAAACTTGTTTCGGTACTTTGAAGTACTTTCTGTCTTTCATAACTGCCCTCCAATTGACTTTCTACATGTGACTCCTATTTATCTGAGCATTTGTCTGTTTTTAGATACCGCATTCCCCCAAATCTGAATCTAAATTCAGATTTGGATGCTTAGAGGGGCACCTGGATGGCTCAGTGGGTTAAAGCCTCTGCCTTCGGCTCAGGTCATGATCTCAGGGTCCTGAGATCGAGCCCCGCATTGGGCTCTCTGCTCCACAGGGACCCTGCTTCCCTCTCTCTCTGCCTGCCTCTCTGCCTACTTGTGATCTCTCTCTCTCTCTGTCAAATAAATAAAATCTTTAAAAAATTAGTAAATAAACTGGATGCTGAGGGTGTTTTGGTTTGGGTTGTGGGGGGAAGGATTAAGTGTAATTGATGAAGACCATTAAACCTGCTGTTCTAAATAATTTTAATAGGCATGTGTTTCCAGACCTACAGGTTAAAAAGACCAGGATATTGGCGGTGGGGGGTGATACAATAGCAGTGTCATTTCCTAAAGGGATACCACATGCTTGTGCCCGCCCCTCCCCGGGGCTTCAGTCCGCTGGGAATGGGGTCTGGCGGCCGCCCTGTTTGCATGGGGCCTGCCGGCTGAGCAGTGATAAGCAAGAGACAGGCTGGCTCCTTCAAGGAGTCTTTCAGTAAAGGCTGAGCTCTCAACGGATCCGAAACTCCCTGGCCGACTTTCCCCCCGTGGACCATTCATTTATCAGGAAATGAAATTGGTTACAGGGTTTCTCACATTGCCAAACCTCACTGACGAAATCGGATTTCTTCCAGGGTTCAGGAGGAGCATTAACCCTTTCTTAGTGTCCAGTACTTTAGACCTCAGGCCGTGGGGACTGCCATCAGTACCAGGGTCTGAGGAATTGGTCAGAGGGGCTGCTGGCGGGAGATCGCTTACATCTACGCAAGTAGCCCCCAGATCGCGCATTGGGTCAGGGGGCTACTTCCATAGATTAAAAGAAAAGGTGACTTTGGGGGACAGGATTGTTGTATTTTTGCACGTGAACTTCGTCTTTCAAACCAGTGTCAGTTTCACGGGACTGGCTTTTTCCATTTTCAAAACCGAAGGCCTTTACACATGACGCGAGTCACCTTGTTGGCAGCGTAACCTTGTAACTTAGACCAGAGATTGGTGTCTAAATTTTGCGAAACTGTAAGGAACCCAAATAAAGAAAAGCATGTAGCTCTGCAGCAGAGATGTTTGGGGAAGTGAAGGTTAAATTATTACAAAGTATATAATCTAGTTCATATGTTTAAGGAGCGGAACTAGGCTAAATTACCTCAAATATTCTGACGTCCTGAATCATTTCATTTTGTACAACAAAATCTGACTAGCGGGGCATGCGGTCGTAGGCCCGTCTGTTCGGTGCAGCGTTCGCCTGCGACCTCCTGTGTTTGGGATTAGCAGGCCCAGAAGTAATGCACGGAGTTCATGTGGCAGTTATTACGGCGGGGGATGTGGCTGCCAGCTAATTGATAGCGGGAGCCACTAGCAACAGCCTTGTTTAATTTTCAGGAGTTCCTGTGACAAGGTGCTGTAAACGAGACCCTTTGCAGTCTTGCCATTGTTATCTTTCGCTCCATGTCACCAAATAGGAGATATTTAACGGATTGATAATATGTAGGAGTGAAGTCTTTTTTTGCCCTCTTTTGCAGATGCTCTTCATTTAACTTTTATTTTAGGCCCCAAGTTAGTAAAAACTTAATACCAGTGAGCACTTTCCCCCTTGACTGGTATAGCTCTTATTTGCTAAAAAGCCAGCCCCTTGGCCTCTGCTGGCTGGCTGCCGTGCTCATAGTCTGAACCCCAAAGAGAGATGCTGGTTCCATAAAGGATAAACGAATGAATGGTTTTCTCTCTTCATCACTCAGAGAGAAGCTTTGGTGGATCTGAGTTGCATTCAGACTGCTGTGGCCATGGTTTCAGAATGTGTTCCAGAATGTTATGCAGACTGGTGTGGGTGGTGACTTTTAGTCAAGGGTGATCTCCATTCAGTTTTAATGTGTTTATAGCAAAAGGCCATATTTGGGGAATGAAAGCACAGTCTGTTTTTAAAAATGTGCATTAGAGGAATTTCACCAAAGGGCATTCAAATAGTATGTCTAGTTGTTTTATCATATCTAATGATTCCTGCCATTAAATATCAGTCTTACCAAATTTGTACATTCGGCATTCTTCCTGTTGACACAGACATGAGAAATAATGCCAGGTAGGCACTGTAGAAGATTTGCCTTCATCTCTAGCCATCTGTGTCCCAGCCCTAAGCTACGGGATCTGAAAATGAAACATCAGTGAGTATTTGGTCCTCTGTATGTGTTCCTTCCATTCCCTCACATTCCCTCTTACCGTGAACAGTCCCCACTGAAGGAAGACACCAGATCCAATGGTGAGGGATTTTTCAGATCAGGATAGAGTGGGGTACAAGGAACCATGTGAGCTCTTGATTGTCGTATTTATTTATGGCTCCCACAGTCCTTGGACCTCTGAGTCCTTGCATAAATATCTCCGACATCCAGTGCCTAGCATTCCTCTCTTTGCAAAGCTACTATTTGCAGTAGGGGTTTTCTTGTCTTTTGTGTATGTGTTGGACTAGTATTGACTGAGCAACTAACTCCTCCTCACTCTGGCAGCGGCTATCCCTTAAAGGGGCTTCCTGCATGGGGCGGGCACAGTTTCTAAGTAGCATTCAAAGAAACAACTCCCTCTCTTCTGTTCCTTTTTAAATAAGGAATCGTGGGACGCCTGGGTGGCTCGGTCGGTTAAGCGTCTGACCCCTTCGGCTCAGGTCATGATCTCAGGGTCGTAGGATCAAGTCCTGAGTCCGGTTCCCTGATCAGCAGGGAGCCTGCTTCTCCCTCTCCTCCCCATTCCCCGCTCTCTTTCGCTATCTTTCTCTCTCTCAAATAATAAATAAAATCTTTTAAAAATAATAATTAACTAAGGAATAGTAAATAAATGGCAAAGGAAGGAAACTGCTAGAACCCCTCAGGATTTTGAGATACCTTGATTTCCCAGAGTATGGAAATGATAAATGGTTGTGGACCAAATACCCCAAAACCAGTGCCTTGAAGCACATAAATGGGGGGGCTGGTAGGCTACTGGAGGCCTTCAGAGTGAGTCTTGGGCAGGTTACTTCATCCTTACTGTGCAGTGTCTCACCTCAGGGATGGGTCTCTCCTATAACCTTGACCTGCCTCCTGAGGTAGCTGGGGAAATTTAAGAGACAATAAATACAGAGTTCCCAGCACGAAGTAAGCTCTCATAACCATTAGCCAATGTTATTTTCCTGCTTGTCCATCAACCTCACTTCTCTAGAACAAAACCAAGAACTGGGACAGTAAGTTCTAAACAACCAAAATAGGTGGCTTGTCATACACCCCGTCACTTGTCACGCACTCCGTCACTAGGAGACGGCTATGAGCTCCTTAATTCACAGCCTGAGATGCCTTGCTCGATACACCCTCCCCCAAGCTCAGCTCTCTGCTCCCCATGTTCGTGGCAGATGGGGAGCCGCAGCTCTCGAGACCTGCAGCCAGCAGGTGGGTTAGCGGGAGTGAAGACCAAGGGCCCCTCGTCCTGTCTCAGCGAAGGAAGGAATAGAAAGCAACGCGTGTGAATCTTACTTTTTGGTGTCTTATAAGAACTCTTATATACTGTTCATGAAAAGATAGCAGAAGTTGAACATCTGTGGAGGTTATGACCCTGAAGAAAAGCCGGGGTCATTCTAGGACACTGAACTGAAGCCCGTCTCTGTCCTTAAGGGTCTTAAGGCCTCGTTTTTTCGAACAGCAAGTTTGAAATGACCTCAGCCCAAGACTCAGTCGCTAGTTTGAACTCTCAAAACAGATCAGTTCCTGAATGATCGTAGGTAACTCATTGGTTGGTTTGGCATTTTAGTTTGGAGGGAATTAGAGGATGATACTTTTTAAAGAGTAGCTTGAAAATATGACTTGATTTATAATAATTTATAGTTTATTCACTATTTTTTTGTGCTCACATCAGTAGCCCTGGCAGGACTAAGTTACTTAGTTCACCCGTCACTCCATCTAGAAAGTTCTGTGTTGTAAATTAAGGCAGAGCTGGGTGTCCCAGCTCTGAAGCTCCGGTCTTTCCATAACCAGCTTCTTGTACTACTTGTTTTGCTGTGTCTGTACCTCCTCGGGATACCTGCTGCTCTCAGGATACAGAAGCTGAAAACTCGCTATTACGGATTTTTCCCTGATTTTGAGATTTTCAAAAGACACTTTAGTGTCTATACCTATGAAAAGACCTATCAATTCCATGCAGATGTGTTTGTCTTCACCATTAGAGTTGACTGACTCCATTTCACAAGTGTACCACTTTCCAGCCCAGTAAAACAGATGGTTTGGAATGCAATCACTCCTGGAGGGGAAATAGGAGAAGCCACTTCCTTGTTTTAAATTTTCCACTCTTATCCTCAGCAGAGGAGCGTACACGTGTCATTGAAGGTCTAACAAAGGCTGCCAAGTCCAGGGCTTCTAGTTCATTTCTTTGGTTGTTTTGATCTGTCCTACCCTTCTCCCCTCCAGGAGCCCAGGTTAACACAGTCTGTGTGAAGCAATGTTTTCTGGAGTTCATTCATTGCTCAGGAACGGCTTCAAGCATTGAAGTTTCAGGGTTTGGGGGAAATTTTGTTGTTTAAAGAAAGCTACAGAGAAGTCAGGCATGAGCCTCCCTCGTTCTTAAGGAAGTGGGCCAAAAAAATGTTCCTTCTCTTGGCATCCAGTTGCGAGAATAGAGAGATAAGAGATACTTTAGAAAACCCTGTTTCAACCCTTTATTTTACAAATAGAGAAAGTGAAGGGAATCTACTCACTGCCGCTGGTCCCAAGACCGGCAGGGGCACGTGCGGCCCAGATCCTGACTGGGATTTCCTGACTCCATGTGCACCACTGTTCACTTCTGCATTCAGGGGGTGCCGTAACCCCCAGGATCAGGCTAAGCCATCCAGCAGAGAAGCCTCAAAAAAGTTTGCAGTTCCAACTATTAGTAGTAATTGGCCCTTTGCTACATAGAAAGATGACGCTGTGAGTTTTTGCCGGCTGTTGATGGTGTATTTGTGTTCAAATAGTCTTTCCCTGACCTACCCCTTCATGACCAACAGAACGTGAGGTCCCCTTTTGGAGTCCTGCATGGCCTGCGACAGTAACATCACATATCTTTCTAGACCTTGGAAGGGTCACATTCTCAGCGGCCTAGTACCATACATATTTTTAGAACTCTATTTTGGAGTTCTATTTGAATGCACATTTGTGACTAAGTGCAATGTTTTTAATTGGCGAACTTTAATTTTTTTATTATGTTATATATCTTATTTGGCTGCAAGTTTCCTCTTCAACTGGCCATTCAGGAGACAGATTCTGCCCCGTGCAGCTATAGGTGGCACGGATCAGTCAGAGGGTAACACTCATCCTTCCCTGTTCTCTAAACACAGCCCACACATTCCCAGCCGTGGCCTCTGCTCGTCTGCTCAGCTTGTGTTTCCCTCGAGGCCCAGCCAAGCTCCCTCCACTCTCCTCCACATATCATCCTACCTCTACCTCTCCCCTACTTCCGTCGCATTCATTATCTACCCCAGTTCCTAGCTGCTTCATGCATCCTGCCTCCAGTGAGACTCACCTTCTTTCCCGTGTGCCCCTCTTCCCAGCTCCGTTGTAACACGTGATGGCCAGGCCCTGCCGTCTTCCTTTTTATTATCCCTGACACTCAGCCTTCCTTTTTATTATCCCTGACGCTCAGCCTGGGACCCTGCATACAATAGGCACACATTGCACGGCCGTATTTTCATGTGTGTTGGGACGGTGTGAGTCTGACCAGAGTACGGGAGGCCATGCTGGCCAGGGTGCAAGTGTGACAGCCACCAAGTAGACTTCAACAGTTTCAGTTTCAACAGTTTCAACAGTTTGAAATAGTTTCAACAGTTTCCAGTGAGGGTTTGATAGAGGGGCAGGATCAGGGATAAGAAAAACAACAAACCGGGGCTGGTGTGGTTGTTGGAAGTCTTTAGAAAAATTAAAAAAAAAACTACACTGTACAAACAATAGAAAAGTGTTTGGCCTGTGCACTAGAGTTGACCACATGCACACACCTCTCATCAGCGCACACCTAACCTGAGTGCATGCCCCGTGTGCCGGGAAGTACATACGCATTGTTTATAAGTGAGAAACCCTGGACATAACCCCGTGCACCAGCAGGAGAATTAACTAATAAGTGGCGGTATATTCAAACCATAGAGTCCCGTGTGGCAATGCAAATGTATGAAACTTACGAGTACAATGCTAAATGAAAGAATCCCGGTACAATATAATAACTAAAAGTCCATTAATATGAAGTTCAAGGAAAGGCAAAACTCAACTGTAGTGTTAAGGAATTCAAATGTAGGGGCGCCTGGGTGGCTCAGTGGGTTAAAGCCTCTGCCTTCAGCTTGGTCATGATTTCAGGGTCCTGGGATGGAGCCCCACATCGGGCTCTCTGCTCAGTGGGGAGCCTGCATCCATCCCTCTCTCTCTCTGCCTGCCTCTCTGCCTACTTGTAATCTCTCTGCCAAATAAATAAAATCTTAAAAAAAAAAAAAAAAAAGGAATTCAAGTGTAGGCAGTACGATTATAAGAAAGAGCAAAGGAAGTGATTACCATCACGTAGCAGTAACCAGGGAGGCCATGGACGTGTTCTTACAGATGCGGGTGATGATGATTCGAATGCTTGCCGTATGCTGATTTCGTCATTATATGTTTGTGCTCATGAACTTTTCTGTATGTGTGTTGTACTTCAACAGTTGAAAAGGCCAGGAGTTCCTGGGTGGCTCCATTGGTTAAGCATCTGCCTTTGGCTCAGGTCATGATCCCAGGGTCCTGGGATCGAGCCCCGTGTCTGGTTCCCTGCTCTGTGGGGAGTCTGCTTCTCCCTCTGCCTCTGCGTGCCACTCCCCCTGCTTGTGCTCTCTCACTCTCTCAAACAAATAAGGAGTCTTAAAAGGAAAAGCCAAAAAAGTGAGGAAGTCCATGAAGACTCCTTTATTTAAAAAATGAATGAAGTATGTATGGTAAGTGATGAAGCGTTAAAGAGATTTAAATGAAGGTAAAAATATTTTTATCGGTATGTAAGATTCTTCTCTGATTCTATTTGCACATGAAAATCAAATTTTCCTACCCATTTCCCCTCTCCTAAAATATGATCTCTGCCCCCCTCCAGAAAAGGGTAGAGGAATATATTATCAAAATGTTTTATAGTTGTTTATTGGGATTGTGGAACTAATGATAATTTTTTAATCCCTGTTTAAAATTTTTTCTTGAGTGAATAGTATATTTTATTTAACTATGAGGCACATAATAGAAAATTTTTTTGAGGTTTTTTTGTTTTTTTTAAAGATTTTATTTATTTATTTGACAGAATGAGAGAAATGATAAGTAGGCAGAGAGAGAGGGGGAAGCAGGCTCCCTGCCGAGCAGAGAGCCTGATGCGGGTCTCAATCCCAGGACCCTGAGATCATGACCTGAGCTGAAGGCAGAGGCTTTAACCCACTGAGCCACCCAGGCGCCCTGAGTTTTTTTTTTAATTAAGAAAAAAACACCCTGGATGCCTGGGTGGCCCAGTCAGTTGGACATCCATCTCTTGATTCCAGCTCAGGTGTTGATCTCAGGGTCGTGTGAGTTCAGCCCCCACACTGGGCTCCACACTGGGCATGGATTCTACTTAAGAAAAAAAAATCACAAAAACAAAACAGCACACCCATTATAATAAAAATTGTTGGTGGGGCGCCTGGGTGGCTCAGTCGTTAGGCGTCTGCCTTCGGCCCAGGTCAGATCCCAGGGGCCTGGGATCGAGCCCCGTATTGGGCTCTCTGCTCTGCAGGAAGCCTGCTTCTCCCGCTACCAGTCCCTCTGCTTGTGTTCCCTCTCTCGCTGTGTTTCTCTCTGTCAAATAAATAAAATCTTTAAAAAAAAAAAAAAAGACTGTAGCTAATTTAAATTCTTTGGGTATAACTTTTGAGAAGATACTGTGCTTATAGCTTAACAAAGCATAGGGATTGGGCATCTGTGTTGCTAAGAATCATTATTTAGTTATGACTATAGATTAATACTAGATACATAATAAGCAACCAAGGAGTTGAATTGCAAAACAACATTTGAAAGTAAAGAAACTACAAATTTGAACATGGGAAAAATTAAAACTAGATTTATTTCAATTACAGATTTAGAAGTCTAAAAAGGAAAAATGTATATTTGGAACACAGTGCCCCAGAGATTTATTAATAGAACTTAATACACTCTTGCTGGAGATCTCAAATACATGTTAGCCTCTCTATGCATAAGTGCAAAGGCCAAAAATTCCATTGTTATCAGTCTGGTAGAGATGTGTATTATTTTTAATTTTCGAGTAGGATTTAATCAAAGAGATCATAGCTGAAAAATCAGAGTGGCCCTCAGCAAGTGAATGTAAAATTTTTTTACTGTTAATAATTTCTTTAGGGAATGTGAAATCATAGAGTTTACTATTGAGAGCCTCATAAAAGTTCATCTGTTTTTGGAATTATGTATTTTATATAAATTCTTGCATGTTTATTTTCAAAGACACTTTCTTTATAAGCAGCAAGTGACTTTAGGGAGAATGAAATTTGAAAAAGTAGTTTAAAATAATTGAAATCTCATTGGGGCCCCTAGGTGGCTCAGTGGGTTAAAGCCTCTGCCTTTGGCTCAGGTCATGATCTCAGGGTCCCTGGGATCAAGCCCCACATCAGGCTCTCTGCTTGGCGGGGAGCCTGCTTTCCCCTCTCTGCCTGCTTGTGATCTCTCTCTCTCTCTGTGTCAAATAAATAAAATCTTTTAAAAAATTATAATAATTGAAATCTCAGAAGTTAATTTTTATTGACCAGTGAATAGCTTTATGAAACCTCTCATTTTGAAATCAGAATTTATATTTACAAGCTGGAATCTGCCTAAAAATGCTGCTTTTCTAGGCATTGTGGTTGCTCTGATAAAAGTTTTTGTGATGTATATGGTTTTATGTTAATGTCCTATATCGGCTTGTAAATTAAAAATTGTCAGTTTATAAGAAGTTAGTTATAAAAACATCTCATCCCTTGGGGAAAGGCCTGGCTCTACTATGTCTCTTCTGAAGATAAAGTCACTATGGTTGCTTTTGTGCACATGCCTCTGTTCATACTTCTCCCCGATGTCTCAAGTGCTTCCTCCCTACCAAAACCACCCCCTTTCTCTCAGGATTTGGAAATTACCACCATTTCAGCAAAGTCCTCCCCTCCCACTTGGTCAGCCCGGCTCTGAGAGTGCTTCGTACTTGGAGTCAAGCCTCAGGGTCAGGGCTGTCCTCTGGCCGGGAAGCTCTTCCGGGTCAGAGGCTGTCCTAAACCACATTCAGCTTCTTGGCTCTGGGATTCAGTGTCTTTCACTTACATATTTCCTTAGTTCTGTCTATATAAGCATTTACTTACAAACTACAACTTCAATATAACTTAGTCCCTGGACTTTGTATGGTAAGAGAGAGAAATTCTTCATGCATAGATGAGGAACATGTTGCTTTTTATCTTTTGTGAAGAATTCACAGTTTTGCTCTGTTTCCGTCGTCCTGCTCATGTGAGTTCCCCTAGTACAGGCCCATGCAAGGTGTGGCAAATCATGCAGAGTATATACAGATCTCCGGGGGAGGGTTCTGTAGAAGTTTGTTGTGTTTTTCTGCACTTACTGAATATGTGCTTGTGCTCTTCTTCGTCCCCTTCTTCAGTGAAAGTTCCAGTCAGTAGGGTTCTAGTTAAATCAAGACTTTGCCACCCTCAAGAAAGGGAAGTTGAGAAATGAGTGAGACAGGGTGATCACAGAATATTCCAGATGCAGAAAGCTCCCACTTGGGTATATTGTTACCCTCTACCCTTAGATGAAGTCAGGGTACCTAAATGGCTTTCCAGGTTTATTAATATCTCCTCCTTCCCATTACCCACTCCATCCCTACCCCTGATTTCCAGAAATGAGAAGGGAATATGATGGGGAAGAATCTCAGGAATGAAGTTTTATAAGCACATTTCTGAAAAAGAGTCTGTTTTTCTAAAGCTGGAACCCTGCCCCTAATGTGTCCCAAAGGCTCCTGTTTCCTTTCCTGCTAATTCAGGAGTGGAGCTGGGGGGAAGCCACATGGCAAAGAGCACCACCAACCACGTGTGTTCTGTGCATGAGAGACGGGCTGGGCCCTTGAGGCACCTTGAGTCCAATCCATTTTAACGTTTATCCCTGGAATCCTAAAGGCTTACTGGTTTTCCCCCAACTGTGGAGGGCAGTTTCCTAGCTTCACACTTAGGCAAGAGGACTATGCATCAGTCTCTGTGTTTCTGCGAGCCTTGGAGATCCCAGAGTCAAGGCCTGGGGACTGACCAGGGCACCGGTCAGCAGGTCCTGAACTTGAGCAGGAGAAGGGTGCACTTCCTAGACTGATCAGAAAGCCCGTTGATGACAGTCTGTCCTTGCCCCTTGCCATCGTTACCGCTCTCGAACACTTACAGGCCGCTGAACAGGAGGGACCCGGACAAAATAAAGCAGGACGTCTCCCTTCAGAAATAGGTACTGGGACCTTCTCCCAGGCGTTCTTACCCCTTTTCAAACTTTGAAAGACAGAAGCTGAAGAGGCAGAATTTTGATAGCCCGTCCAGACAGCTCACTTACTGGGTGGGCTGTGAGGTTCTCAGGGCGGGGGGCAGGCCCCGTGTCGGCACTCGCTGCTGAGCTAAACACAAAGGCACGGTGAAGTGCGCTGCCCTTTCCCAGAGGCCGGTAGGCTCAAAGAAACCCTATCACAAGATAAAGACTCATTAGTAAGGAGCCAGACAGAGGACGGAGACCAAGTTTTATTTGTCTGCTCCTTCGTTTCTAGTGAAAAACAAAAGTAACAAAGCTCGTTGGACTCCAAACATATGACCATCAACAGAGGAAACTCTTGGATTTATTTCTGGACCTGTCACTTGCAAGTCCTCATTTCCTTTTTTTTCTTTTTTTTTTTTAAGATTTTATTTGAGAGAGAGAGAACTCATGCACACATGTGCACAAGTTTGGGGGAGGAGCAGAGGGAGAGGGGGGAAGCAGACTCCCCGCTGAGCAGAGACCCTCACGCGGGGCTCGATCCCAGGACCCTGGGATCATGACCTGAGCTGAAGGCAGACACTTAACCAACTGAGCCACCCAGGGGCTCCCCTTGACTTCCATTCTGGGGAGAGGCAGCTGTGAGAAGCTGCCAAGGCGCCCTCCCTCTCCCCTGGTGGCCTGGCCACCGCTGCTCTGTCCCAACTGCTGTGGCCTGGGTTCAGGCCCTCGCCCCTGTCGCCTGGACCCCTGCCCACCTCTCCCAGCCCCTCTGCTCCTAGGGCCATCTTCCCCACCCCCACTCCAGATGGACCCCACTGTTTCCCAAATAATTCTCCAAAACCACGTGCAGCCCCTGCTCACAAAGACTCTTTGGCTCCCTGCACAGACTGAAGTCCAGAGTCAGGCTTGGCAAGTCTCCATGAACCTGCCCTCACATCACTCCCCCCCCCCCCCCCCCCCCCCCCCCCCCCCCCCCCCCCCCCCCCCCCCCCCCCCCCCCCCCCCCCCCCCCCCCCCCCCCCCCCCCCCCCCCCCCCCCCCCCCCCCAGTCTCCTTACCCTCATCCAAGCAGCCTGGAAGCCAGGTGCTCCTTGGTCAGCCTTGTCCATTTCTGCCTCCGTGCGCTTTCTTCTCTTGCTCCCTCTGCCCCGAGCTTTCTTCCTCCCACCCTTACGTGCCAGATCATACCCATCGTTTACACGCCACCCACTGCTGCCGCCTCCTTGAAGCCTTTCTTGATGCCCTCATTTAATGTCATTTCTCCCTTCTCTGGACTGCCATAATTTGCCATAAATTGCAATTCTTTGCACCCCTCACATGATACTCAGCACTTCCACCTTGTCTTACAGTTACTTTCGTAGATGTCATATTTCCACGCCTAAGTTATAAACGTCCTTGTGCAGAGTTTCTGCCTATCCTTTTCGGTACTTTCTCTGCCTGGAGTTTTCAC
The DNA here is from genome assembly GCA_028646535.1 of Procyon lotor. NCBI lineage: Eukaryota > Metazoa > Chordata > Mammalia > Carnivora > Procyonidae > Procyon > Procyon lotor. Next base: position 17,925,886 of record CM053616.1, read on the forward strand.
TGGGAACCATGAGGATTATTTAAGACACAGACCAGTACCATGATTCGATTTCATCACTGATCACGTGCCCCTCACTACTGGAGCTCCTCAGAGAGGTCAGCAGATGCAAGGGTTCAAACCTTTTTCTTGCTTGGAACACATCCCCCCCGCCCCCCCAACCATCCCTCCTTCGGGATCACCCACATCCACTGTCTCATCAGCCTCTTCTAACTGCTCTTGTCCACGGAGTCTGTCTCTGTTTTCTCTCTGGGCCACCATGGCCCATGGCAGGGGTACCGTTCCTCACTCCGCAGAGCCTTCCCTGATCCGTGATGGAATGCTCCCGAAACTGCCTTTTCTCCAGGCCAGGTCCCTTGTGGGAAATGTGCAGACAGAGCCATGGCGGGCAGGCACCAAGCGCCGGACAGGACCACGAAAGACTTTCTAGAGGAGGGGAAGCATCCGCACCAGCTCTGCAGGAAATGATAATGTGGTGGGAAGGACATGGTGGCCGCAAAGAACAGTCTCAGAAAAGGCATGGAGGCGGGAACTACCGGGAATGTGCAGAGAGCCTCGAGAGTTCACTTTGATGGTTCGTGTGAAGGAGAGGTGACAGATAAAGGCTAGGAGGTCACATGGATCTGCTTGTGCGCATCCCAGACTCCGTCAAAGCCAGAACTGAGTTTGGAAATCGTGTCTTCTGACAGTACGTTATGTTAAAGAATTGGGGGGTTTTTTTAAGTGATTTTTTTTAAAGATTTATTTATTTGAGAGAGAGTGAGAGAAAGAATGTAGTAGGGGGGCAGAGGGAGAGAGAATGTCTAGCAGATTCCATGCTGAGCACGGAGCCCGACACCGGGCTCGATCTCATGACCCTGACATCATGACCTGAGCTGAAATCAAGAGTCAGATGCTTAACCGACTGAGCCCCTAGTGAGTCTTTTTTCCATTTGTGTTCATGTTAGCTCTCCAAGTAATTAACATTACATAAGGGTACCAGGGACCATATTTCATATTTTTTTAAAAAACACATCAATACAAAAGATCACTCCATAACCTAATTTAGTCTCACATTAGGTATCTTAAAAGAAGAGCAAAAAGTTCTTCACTGTTTGATAATATATAGGTTAATGTGGAGGGATAAAAGTACGTGTCTGGGATTAGCACCAAAATAATTCAGAGGAGAGAAGTTTGAGATAAATGACACAAAAGTGACCCTGAGTCGATAACTTGTAGCTGGTTGGTGGGCACACTGTTCTCTATTTTTGTGTGTGCGGACACTTGTACCTAAGGAAACATGGGGGAAACAGGCCTCCCGATGGTCCTGAGCAAGCCTTCAGCTTCGGCTCCCAGCCCGTCGCCCAGCGCTGCAGCCCCGTGTGGCCCCCGGCTGTGCCTCCCGTGGTGCTGTCTCCGCCCTGAGCCCCAAAACGGCCACACGTCAGCCGTTTGGTCGGGGTGTTGGTATAATCACAACAAATGATGGGACCCCTCAGCCAGACGGCAAAGAAGACCATTATTTTGCAGCCACCCTTGTGTTAAAATACCGTAACTGTTAAAACATCAGTGGCTGTAATTAAAAAGTAAATATTAATACTGAGGAGGGGAGGGTGCAGAGATGAGTAGGTCCCCTTGCAAGAGGGGTTGAGTCAGAAGTTTTGTCTCAGCACATCTTTCTTCATCAGAAGGCGTCTGTGCTCACCAGGATGGGGAAATACCGGACAGATGATTAACACTGTTAGTTACTCTTCCTAATAAGCCCAGGGTTCTCCCTTAGTCTGTCTCTTTTAAAAGAAAAGCTTTATTTTAAAAGCCCCAGAATTTAGATGTCATCATCCCTTTCGTGACAAGCACACAGTATTTTTCTTTAGGAAAAGTTTATAGTTTTTACCTTGTTTTCTTATTTATCCCAAATTGTGATTTAAAAAAAAAAAAGACATACATCTATATTCTCTTTTCTAAGTAACCTCCAAATATTAAAAGAACATTTTATTATTTTTCCTATATCCAAATCCTAAAATATAATATGTTATTTAAATGTAGGATTTCTCTTAGAAATATCCTTGAGAATGTTCTATGAATACTTTCCAGGTAAATTCCAGTCTGATTTAATTTTCATGCTTGCAGCATGTAACAAATTGAGTTATCCATGGTTAGTCCCTGGAAGTAAACGGAAAGATAAGCAATGTATCCTTCTTTATTCAAATATGTAAATATGGAAGGATTAGAGCCGATGGTATAAGACACAAGACTCCTTCCTGCTAAGCCACTGTCCTACTTTGGAAATGACTATAGATCTTCTAAGGGTTCACATGCAGATGTTTTGCTTGCCTTCTGGGGCACCGATTTGGAAAGAAAGATAATGGTGGAGACCAAAATGGAGAAGGAAGGAGTCCCTCTGTTTCCCAGTTTGCCTGTAGTATGACCTTTGTCACAGGGCAGGAGATGGGCTCTTTCCAAGCCCTTCTGTGGCATGGCTTGAATGAGGCAGAACGAGGTGCTGGCCCAGCTGGCCCTCGCTGCCCTCTGCCGGATGGGCCCCCAGCCCCCCCGACCCCCGAGGCCTTGTCAGCAGGTGACGTGATCCGTCCGAGTCTGCTAGTGTCGGAGCCAGTCTGAGACTCAGGCGTCCTGAATTTCCCCTCCACTGTACCGTTCACGGCCTCGATGGCAGAGATACGTTATTAATCTTAAAAGTTTATGCCTCCTTCTCACAGTGTTTATTTCCATTTCAAGTAATCGGTAAGCGTGACCATTGCCATGAGGAGCATTAAGTATCAACTGCCTGCCTTTTGTAACTTCCAGTCCGGGTCAGCTAGGAAATCAGAAGGGACGGGGGGCGAAGCGTTCACCTGGCCCAGCCATGGCTCTCCGGCCGGGGCTCCCACGGCCCTGACCAGCGCCCTCAGTTGATGTTTGCAGTTATGCGTCCTCTGCCCGTATTTGCAACACACAGAGCCACTGCCGCAGAGAAAAGAGAAACAAGTAGGACCCCCGGCTTCCTTGCCTTGCCTTTCCTGACCACCATGGCCCAGGTTTGTGGCCCCACGTGCCCCTGTATGTGAGCGGCGTCTATGAGACCTGGGGCTCCAGGAGCAGCCCTCTCCCCCGACCCCCCGTACACGCTCACCCTCCTGGGCCGGCCTGGCCTTGCTGCTCCATACCCCTGCTCTGCCCCCTCTGAACAACCTCCTCACCTGCCCGTGGGTTTGTGGCTCATTCATAAAGTTGTGAAGTATTCCCTTCATAAGAAAATTGTGGAAAAACATTGAAATCATGTGGGCTTCTGTCTGTGAAGTTCCATTTCTAACCTGCCCGGAGGCCTGCGTTTTGGATGTGGGAGGCCGATTTTTTTTTTTTTTTTTTTTTTTAACGTATAATGTATTATTTGCCCCAGGGTACATGTCTGTGAATCATCAGGCTTACATATTTCACAGCACTCACCATAGCACATACCCTCCCCAATGTCCATCCCCCAACCACCCTATCCCTACCTTCCCCACCCCCCAGCAACCCTTAGTTTGTTTCATGAGTTTAGGAGTTTCTTATGGTTTGTCTCCCTCCTGATCCCATCTTGTTTCATTTTCCCTCCTACCCCCAACGATCCCCTGCCCTGCCTCTCAAATTTTTCATGTCAGAGAGATCATATGGTAATTGTCTTTCTCTGACTGACTTATTTCGCTTAGCATAATACCCTCTAGTTCCATCCATGTTGTTGCAAAAGGCAGAATTTCATTTCTCTTGATGGCTGCATAGTATTCCATTGTATATATATACCACATCTTCTTTATCCATTCATCTGTTGATGGACATCTAGGTCCTTTCCATAGTTTGGCTATTGTGGACATTGCTGCTATAAATATTCGGGTGCATGTGCCCCTTCGGATCACTACATTTGTATCTTTGGGGTCAATACCCAGTAGTGTGATTGCTGGGTTGTAGG
>CM053616.1:17938251-17963428 GCA_028646535.1 Procyon lotor
GGGGGAGTTCCCTGTAGCTTGAGCCCAGGTTGTTCCACGGAGGCCGCTTCACATTCAATCAGGTTGACTGAAGAGTATTTCCAAAACTCTCTTATAATTTCTGTCTATTATTTCACCCTTTTAAGATGTTCCCAGTACACTGTCTTAAAAACAACTCATTGCAGGAAAAAGGGAGCCCTTTACCTTGTGCTTTCAAAATGTGTGTATAGCCAGATTTCGAGAATGTGCTCTTCTTTTTCCTTCTACTTATGGTTTATCCTCTCTTCTGAACCTTTTAAGTGTCAGCAAAAAGTTCTGCACGAAGAACCCAAGAAATACTACCTCTGCGCTCACTCGTTCCTTTGAGGAGAGGGGAGCTGGTACTGTAAATTCATGGGCGTGTGTGTGTGTGTGTGTACGTGTGTGTGTGTGTGTGGTGGCCACAGTGTCCAGGGTGGGGTGTGTGTGTGTGTGTGTGTGTGTGTGTGTGTGTGTGTGTGGCGGCCACAGTGCCCAGGGTGCATTCGTGCCGCTCCGTCTGGACTCGCTTCCGCCCTGTCCGGTGGCCCCCATTCCAGCGACATGACGTAGGCATCCAGCGTGTGACAGGGGTTGGGCTTTCACAAGCCAGCACGGGCAGGGGCCACGGCTGGACCGCCACGCCGTTAGCCACAAGCTCTCGTGCCAGAGGGCACTCAGCCACAGCCTCGTGCTTGTCTTGGTTTTAAGCATTTGGGAGGCTTAGACTTGTAACCATCTCTCATCAACTCACAGGAAAGCTCAGGACCTCTCGACATTTACCCTGTCCCCCAGCCGGCCACCAGCGCACTGATTTGTCACAACCCTGTGAAGGAGACGGGATGGTTAAATTCAAAATCTCAGAGTAAACTTTGTTTTAAGAGCCCAAGTGAGGGTATGAGCCTTGTCCCAGGTCATCCAGCTCCCAGGACCTGGACTTTGAGCTCTTAAATGCCAGGATTGTGTGTGTGTCACTCAGCTCGATTTTTAGTCCTGGGCTCATGACACAGCAGGCCCTCAGTAAGGACTTGCTGAATGAATGAATTAGTGGAAACAGATGGGGTTTGCACTCAAATTATCTGCTTGCCTTTCAAGTGCTTCTTCTAGTTAGTTCAAGAATTAAATGAGTGACTAAATAGAAAGTGTTTGAGGGACACCTGGGTGGCTCAGTTGGTTAAGCAGCTGCCTTTGGCTCAGGTCATGATCCCAGGGTTCTGGGGTCGAGTCCCACATCGGGCTCCTTGTTTGGCAGGGAGCCTGCTTCCCCTTCTCTCTCTGCCTGCCTCTCTGCCTACTTGTGCTCTCTGACAAATAAATAAATAAAATCTTTAAAAGAAAGAAAGAAAGTGTTTGAACTTGCCTGCCGCATAATAGGTGATCAGTTTTGTTAGCCACGCATGTGAGCCGTAAAGTTGATACCGTTTTAGCTGCTGTCTTGCATCTCCTGTCGTAGACCGCATCCTGGATGTTCCCGCCGTGCCGAGCACCATCCTTGGTTGAGAGTCTGCTGACGACATTTACTACCAGCATGAGAGACGGATTGCTTTTTAACATAATCTGGAGCCACAGTGAAAACAAGGCATTTTCAGCTCTGTTAGATTAGGCGGTGAGAGGGATAGTAGGGGGATGCCCGGTGCTTTTCCTCGTGGCCTTTTCCTAGATCTGCCCGTGCACGATCGAGGGCAGGCTCGGACTCATTACTCTCTCACGCTGAACAGTCATCAGAATTTCCCCAAAATCATGAGGGCAGGAAAACTTAGTGCCAGCCATTGAGTGACTCTAGCCAAAGCGTCTTTAATTAAGTTGTAAGGAGTACTTACAAAAGCCGTTGGTTTTCTGGTTCTCTTTTCCATTCCAGCCTCAGAGAGGCAGGGAGCAGCCTGGGGCAGGTCTGACACCCTTCCCTGAGGCCTTCGTCGGAAAACCCCCAAATACGTCACTGGATGAAGAAAAGGTTGCACATCTTTTAGTCATTTCTACCTCTAACAACAAGTGCGTCGTGTTGGCAGCATTATCACTTAGAAATGTGGGGTGTTGTTAGTCTAGCCGAAAGAGCAGCGTGGGGGCTCTGCCCTTTTCGGGCCACCACCTCTGTCCTCCCCCCTTCCTTGTCTCGGGGTCGGTGGGAGAGATTTTCTAGTTTTCTCAGGTTTGAGGTCATTCTGAGAACTAGGATTTTCATCCTTGTTATTACAAGGTAAATTCCTTTTTCAGACACAGTTCCTCATTCTTGATGATGACGTTCCTGTGGCTTGGTTGTTGTTTAAGGACCAGCAGTGAGCCGGGGTCGGTGCCGTGCCGGGGAGCACAGCGCTGTCCCTGAGGGGCCCTGTGCGGCCGAGGAGACTTGAACTGAAGGACAGAGCACAACGTGGCCACAACTCTCTGTCACTTTTCAAGCCGACTCTCCCCCTCAGTCAGATCTACACTTTAATCCCAACTCCACTGCACGGGCTACATGACCTAGAACCGGCTTGGCCTCTGCAGGCCCTGCTGCACCTTCCATCAGCGGCGTTGGCCACTGGTCCTTAACAGGACCTTGGGGTGACCGACCACGGCCTGGTGCTCAGGTGCGCTCAGCCGCGCCTTGTTGCTGCAAACGCAGGTTTCTCACGGGAAGGAATATTGTTGTGTTGCGGCCTCCAAGACAACACAGCTGACTCCCTGAAAGAGATTGCTTGCCGCCTCCAAGAACTCTGTTCCCTCATCCCTGAGGATGCCAGGCCAGGCCAGAAGCAGCACAGAGTGTGGGGGGCCCACCTGAATCCCAGTCTCATCAGTAAGTGCCGGCCGCCGTCGTCTGCCTGAGCTGACCAAACTGTGTCAGCCAGAAGGCCCACAAGAGCCCGCTGGGAGGAGTCGTCCTCTCGGTCACAGTCACTGCCGCTGCCGTGAGCACACTCAGGCATTTTCAGCCCACAACTGATGAACACAAGAACTGATTCGAAACACTCGTGGTCTGAAAAGGCTGGGGTTTTCATTACACCAGAGGCCTTCTGTACAGGCCTCTGAAGTATGGGGTGCATAGAGTGTGAGGGAGAATGCGGGAGTAGGTGATGCAGGAGTTCAGGCCACTTATAAATCCCATTTGTGTATATTCTATATTTACGTAATGCCTTTGGAGCCATGGAATAGAGTTGGTTTTCATTAAAGCTGTAACAGGGGGGCTACGCTCTGTGTGGTATGTTGAAGTAACGTCCATGACCAGAGTAACCCCCTGTCAGGAATTCCTGTACACGTTTTGAGGATTTAACTCAAAACTCACCTTGTCAGAAGCATCTCCCCTTACTTGCCCTTCTCTCATCTTTCTGGAACCCTGAAGATCCAGCACGTAGGGGTCAAGTCTCAATTATTGTAAAACGTTCTTTGAAAATCCCTGTAAGGGGTGCCTGGGTGCCTGGGTGCCTCAGTCGGTTAAGTGGTCAACTCAGGCCATGATCTCAGGGTCCTCGGATTGAGCCCGTGATGGGTTCTGCGCTCAGTGGGGAGTCTGCTTGAGGATTCTCTCCCTCTGCCCCTCCCCCACTCACACATATTTTCTCTCTCTCTCTCTAAAATAAATAAATCTTTAAAAATAAATAAAAAATAAGATTCCTACAACTCCGTGTGGGTGAGGGAGTGGCTTTCCTGCCCACCCCTCTCCTTCGTCTTAGTTTAGGCAGGTTTGCCTGTCCCCTGAACCAGGCCCGTCCCCACCCCCTTCCTCCTGGGGCTGGGCCCTGCCTGCTGCTGCTTCCTCCTCCCTGTCTTCCACCTCCATCACCTCCTCCGCCTCCACTTCCTCGCCCTGTGCCCTCCAGCCCGCTGTGCGTCCGCCTCACACAGGCCTTGTGTCCGTCTGGCCCTGCAGGAGGGCCATCCTTCCCTCTTCACCAGGCTGCGCCACCACCTCCCTCAGGCCTCCGGAGCCTCCCGTCTTTCCACGGCTGACTAAGCTGTTCTCGTTGTTTTGTCATTGCTGCCTCCCCCCTCAGGAGAGTGCACCTTCCGTGAGGAGAGGACCCCCGCACGTGGGTGCTGCCCCCCATAGCCCTGGGCCGGCGCAGAGCCGCAGACACCCGGCCATCTAATGACTGAGAGACTGCGAATGAGACAACACATATATATATAAAGCATTTATGATTGCCTGGCACATGGTTGGTCCTGGATATGTGGTTGGTTGGTGCATTCATTCACATTTTCATCAGAGTATTGAGGTCCTGGCCCCTGTGTGGGGGCCATACAGCAGCAAGCCAAACGGATAAAAATCCCCTGCCCTCACTCGCTCCCCGTCCATCCACTTCCCCTTGTCTCTTCCAGTGCCCCCGTCTGCCCTCGGCTACTCCCGTCCTCTCAGGGCTGCCGCCTGCCATCTCCCCGCCCCGACTGTCACAAGTCCTGCCCAGGTCACCTCGGCAAAGGAAGGTGGCCGGAGGGGCCTCGAGGAGACCGGCCGCTCCCCCCAGGCCCCCTGATGGGAGAAAAATTAGAAACTGAAAAACCCAAGTCCTGGGGAGGCGCTCCAGGCATGGTGCTTGCCCACCAGCTGGGCCGCAGGCCCCCGTCGCCTGGCTGTGTTCAGGGAGCCAGACTGAAGCTTAAACCGAGCCTTGGGGAGGAATCACCCCAGCCTCCCTCCGCAGGGGGGAGGCAGGCCTGCCCCCACCGGGTCAAGGCTGAGGACTGTGAGGGGAAGCTCTCGGGCCCCACGGGGACTCAGCCCTGAGAGCACAGCCTCAGGAAGAGCCAGCCCTCGGCTGGGGCGGTAGACAGCCTTCCCTTGAGCCCTCCGTCTGTCACCCGTGCAGGGCCCATTCCCACTCGGCATCTGTCCTCCCACCTCCCCCTCTTCGGGTCCCTGCTCCCCACTCGGCAGTCCCACGTCAGCAGACAGGTACTGACGGGCTTATTCGTCTTTCCTCCACAAACTTCGTGTTTCCTCAGGAGTCGTTTGCGAACTGGCCGGTGAAGCCCCAGAGCTCTCGGGCCCTGTGACCAGTGAGGGAGGCGGGCTCCCCGCACACCTCAACACTGCTCTGCCTGGAACTGTGAGATTACAAAATCGTCTTGTTTTTGTTGCAGAAATTTCCAGAACTGAAATTCAAATATGTGGAAGAGGAGCAGCCCGAGGAGTTTTTTATCCCCTATGTGTGGTCTCTGGTCTACAACTCAGCAGTAGGCCTCTACTGGAACCCACAGGACATCCAGCTCTTCACGATGGATTCCGACTGAGGGCAGGACACCGTCTCCCAGCCCCCCGCCCCCCCCGCCCGCCCTCCAGCCGAGCAGCCCTTCTAGTTATTTTCTTTCTGGGGGAACAGAGGTAGACAGGTTGCCTAATGTATCTTCTAGCAGAGAGATCACACAGGCGTGCTTCCCTTACACACTTGGATGTGGAGAATTGGCGCCAGTTGGCAGTAGATCACTCAGCTTAGATTGTAGTGCAAAAAAGGGGGAGGGGGGTACACGACAATAATAAATGTAAAAACCTGCTATTCCACACGCAATTTTATTTCTAAACCAAAAATCTAGAGCTTTTCCAGGAACCCGATGCCTTAGGCATGTAACACTTCACCAGTACAGACTATTTTTTTTCTTTGCACGTTCAAGATTTTTATTTTGGTCCAGGGTGTGAGCGCACGTGCGTGCGTGCGTCTGTGTGTGTGTGTATGTGTTTGTGTGTGAGTGTGTTTTTTCAACATAGAAAAATATCCGAAAAGATGATGAGACAGGAATTAGTAAGGAAATGAAGTCATACATATGCGGGGTTGCCTTCCAAGGGCCTATTACCTAATAGACACAATGCCCGGGCCATTGGATGTAAGCCGTCAGATCTGATCCTCTGCATCTTTCAAAGAAAGAAATGGCTCCTTCTCATGAACCTCAGATTAGCTTTTCTGTGGCTTTGGCCCCTGATTTGTAGCTGAATTAAATTGGAGTCTAGCACAAATTAAGTTAATCTACTCTGTATTAATCATTGGGAAAAGAAAAGCTTCATTTTGAAAGCAGTCTTTTTTCTTCCACCAGACTAATAGGGGAAAAGGAGACCAATTTGATTAATACAGTATTCCACATGAGATTAAAAACATGTTTTTCTCTTCATTTCTGACTTTGTTTAAACTCTTTTGGGCCCTGAGCTAGAGGAAGAAGCTTCTCTGAGGGAAACCGTGCCCGGGCTGCCGTGAGCAGAGCGCGGCTGCCGGAGCGGTGGGCGCGGAGGGCGAGTGGGATGGTCCTTTGGAGTCAGGGTCTGAGTCCACACGAGCCCCTTCTCATAGCCCGGATGAGGAGCCTCGGTTCATTCTCAAAGGCTTGAGAAGTATTTGCTTTTCTGCACAGAAAGCACATAATCCCAAATGAGCCTGAGCACGCCGTGTCAGGCGGCTATTGCCTGATCTCCATCAGGAACCGGCTTCTCCCCTCCCCCTGTGTCCCTGGGCTGGAGGCCAAGTGTGCTTGGGTCCACCGCAAGCTAGAAGGCCTGGAAGGAACCATCTCCAGCCACAGCAAGCTCTGGAAAGGTCAAAAACACGCCAACACGTCAAGCACATCTGTGTGGCTTCCACCCATGAAAAGCCTGGGCTGCTCCATCTCTTCAGTGGGCTTTTTGGGGGCCAGCCGGGCAGTTTCACCGTCCTCGTCAGGAGAGGCACTGGAGCTGAAGCGCCCTGAGGCTGACTGACTGACGGATGAAAGGCCATTGCTGGTGGCTGGACCCCAGAGGCAAGTGCAGGTGGCCCGCGGCCTTCTCAGGTCTTGCTCTGTTTAGGCCTCTTCCTGTGACAGCGAGCGGCCGGGGGCGCTCCTGCAGCCCCCGCGAGGTCACGCGGACAGGGCCTCGGGTCAATGGATGAGGCAGGATAACAGCTCCCAGTCCGTCGAGCCCGGGGGGAGAGGCAGTTTGAAGGTGGAAGGATCAGTCCTCACAGTCTGAATGGTGATCACTTCAGGTGGCCATTATTTTGTGTTCCCCACATGGCGACGCGAGAGACAGCTTGAATTTGTTTTCAAAGCATTTTGATTTTCTTCCTTTCCTTTAAACCAATACACACCACGTTAAAAGGGTCAGGTGCAGCACCTGAGCCTCTGTTAGGCCCTGGATCTGGCTGTGGGATAATCACTAGGCTGCAGGCCTTGTCTGTTCTTGGGGCAGGAGGAAATGGGGTCCCGCAGAAGTCAGGCCAAAAACCAAGGAGCCCTTGACTAAGGGGATCTCACTGTTCCCTCCCCAGGCCACCTAGCTCACCGAGGTGCCTCCAAAGCCCTCTTCTCCAGCAGGCTCCTCTCCCCCAGCCCCTTTTAATGAACCAAGCAGCGGAAGTGCTCACTGGCCTGAGAGCTCAGCGGCGGCCTCAGCCTCAGGCAGATGTGGGCACACGCTCCCAGATGCCACTGCGGCACCGCCTCAGCTCGGGAGACCCACCAGGAGCTTCCTCCCGATTTTTGTGAAAGATTTATTACATGACAATAAATTTAACTGATGACCTTGAATTGTGCTTGCATTAATTTGCTTAGAAATGTCTTCCACAAAGTAAAAATGTGTAGTATGAGGCAGTAGAGGCCCATCTTGTGTTTGGATGGAAGTTAACGTCTGATCTTACCCAAGATACGAAACTGTTACTGCCCTGCGTCATCGACAAATGGTTCTGCCACTATTTGGTTTTGAAAGCATGGGCCCCAGTATCACTTTTCCTATCAAGAGTTCAAGGCGCTATGCAAAAAAAGCTGCGAGACGGGATCTCTGGTTCCCACAGTCCCCCGTTGAGGCTGGTGTAGGATCTGTGAACAGCAGCCTTGGCATCCCAGGGTGCTCCTCGTTCAACATGCAGACAGAAGCAGGGCCGGGCAAGAGCTCAGGGACAGAGACCGAGAAGGGAAAGACGGAGAAGTTCCCTGAGGTGAAGTCCAGAAAGTGCACCGCTCCAGAAGGAAACCATAGGAGCTAGAAACGTGCAAGATGGGGAGAGGGAAGGACATAGGACCAGCATCAATCAGAACCCTTAGCAACTTCCTTAAGCTTGCTAAGGTAAAGAGAAATGTTCAATGGGGGTTGGCGGGGGGTGCTTCCAGGGCCAGGGTCTCTTAATATTCTTTAGGTGACATACTGTCCTTTAGGTTCTAAGGAGCTAGTGTTTTGCCTCAGGCATTAAATCTTTCTGCATAACTGAGTCATTCTGCACTCCTTTCCAGAGCCATAAATTAGAGTTGTGGTACTTGCTGATACTTTATAGGCTTGAGTTTGCAAGGTCAACCCTTTGGGTCTCTTAATTCCCTCCTAGGCACTATGCCTGCAGTTTCGGTAGCTGCCATTTGATATTCGGGACTGATCCTTGGGCTTTCTGACGCCAGATTCAGGGTTATTCCAGTGTCCTACATTGCCTCCAAGAGTCAAGGAGGTCAGGGTTTCTATTCTCTGATGAAGAGCCAAGCTTCCTATGAATATGAAAAGCTGAGGGATGGATTATAGCACACAATCCACAGTACCTAATACATTTTTATTTTTTTAATAACTTTACTAAAGCCTAAAATTTAATCTCAGGGTATATCCATTTGGGGTTCTCCACACAACGCAAGGGAGATTCGTCAGGAACTACCTGCCTCTCCCCTGCGCACCCCTTCGGTCAGGTCATAGGCGGCAACCACGCCTCTCCTGATTTGACAAGGCAGTCGAAGTGCCAGCTACTCAGACAACAAATAGCGCAGACCCCCAGAAAAAAAGCAGTTTCTCACAACTAACCAGGTTCTACTTCACCATCCTGTGGGCTTTGGCAGGACTTCAAGCAAAATTTTAAAATGTTTTGGCCAGGTTTCCGAGTTCTTTGCTGGAGGGTTGGTTTAGATTACCTAATTCTCCATTCTGATCAGTAGACTATCCTTTGTGGATGCTGTGGCCCAGTTTATAAATCACATTCCCTCAATGTGAATTGAGGTGAAACCAATTACTAATGCATCCAGGGGCCTAGCAAATGTATATTCTCTCTGGAGGGTTATGGACTGAATGTGTTCCCCCAAAATTAATATAATGAGCCCTGACTCCCAATATGATGGTGTTAGGAAGAGGGGCCTTTGGGAGGTCCTTTGGTTTAGGTGGTCATGACGATGGTGCCGTATGATGGAACTAATGCACTTACAAAAAGAGACATGAGAGTGATCTCTCTTCCTCTCCACCATGTGAAGACCTAACAAGAAGACCACCATCTATGAGCCAGGAAGGAAACCTATAGTATTAAAATCAGAAATATCCATGAGGTGCCTGAGTGGCTCAGTTGGTTAAGTGTCTGCCTTTGGCTCAGGTCATGATCCCAGAATCCTGGGAGGGGGCCCTGGATCAGGCTCCCTGCTCAGTGGGGTGTCTACTACTCCCTCTCCCTTTGCTCTCCCCCAGTCACTCATGCTCTCTCTCTCAAATAAGTGAGATCTTAAAAAAAAAAAAAAAAAAAATGCAGGTATGTGAGAAGACTGGATAATATGAATTAAAACCATCACAGAAAATAACAAGAATAAAGAAACTCCCACTGTCTCCAGCTATATCAATTACAGAATTTGAAACAACTATGCTTTCTTTGCTTAAAAAAGAAAAGGAAAAAAGTATGGCCAAGAATTTCAGAGAATTGGAAATTTTAAAAAAAGGACCAAATGGAAATTCTAGAATGGGAAAAAAATATAACAAGGATTAATATTCAGTGGATGGATTTAAGAGCAGATTCACAACTGAGAGAACAGGTAAGGTGAAAAATCAGAGGAAAACAGTAAAAAAGATAGAGAATAGAGGGTAAAAGATTTGAAGGATACTGTGAGGATGTCTGACCTAAGTGTAGCTGGATCTCAAAAGAGTAAGCAAATTGGATATTTCATAAATAAATGCTGCCTGAGAACTTTTCCAAAATTCACAAGAGATATCAAACCATAAATTCAAAAAACCTCAACAAATCTCAAGTAGGATAAATAAAACAGATAGTCCACACCTACACACATCATAGTAAAACTGCTGAAAACCAGAGAAAAAGAGAAATGTTAAAGCTGCCAGTGCTGACAGGAGCAGGATTACCTCTCAGCAGAAACAGTGAAAGACTGAAATCCTGCCTTTAAGGTGTTGAGAGAAAATGACTGCCAACCTAGAATTTTCTACTTGGCAAAATATCCTACAAGAATGAAGAAGAAAAGACACTTTTAGACAAACAACAGGAAGAAATCACAAACACACACATCCTTAAGGAAAATTAAGAGTGTTCTAAATGTAGAAAGAAAATGATCCCAATTGTGAGGGCAGAGTTTCAGGAAGGCTTGAAGAGCAATGAAAATGAGAAAAATACAGGTCAACATTAGTACCAATGATATAAAACCGTGATTGTGTCCTGGAGTTTCAAATATATATCAAATTAAAATGGATGAAAGTAAAGGTATATAAGGGGAGAGGGCTTGAACATAGTTTTAGTGTTCCAAGCCTCTTGCATCATCCAAGAAGAGGGTTAAAAAAAAAATCCCATTTAATATTAGACTTTGATAAGAATGCATGTTGTAAAAAAACATTAATAAAAGTGTGTGACTTTGAAGCTAATTGGAGAGAACAGAATAACCAATTCAGTGGCAGCTTGAAGATAAGGGGATAAGAAAGAGATGAAAAATAGAACCAGTGGGACAAATAGAAAGAAAGTTGTAAGATATATGTGATAAATCCATTATTACATTAAATGTAAATGGGCTAATGCTCCAATGTTGACAAAGATTGTCAGACTAGCTTTAAAAACAACAATCAGGGTACCTGAGTGGCTCAGTCGGTTAAGCATCTGCCTTTGGCTCAGGTCATGATCCCAGGATTCTGGGATCAAGTTCTGCATCAGGCTCCCTGCTCAATGAGGAGCCTGCTTCTCCCTCTGCCTCTGCCACTCCCCCTGCTTGTGCTCTGTCAAATTAATAAAAATAAAAATATAAAAAAAAATCATGGGGGCACCCTGCTGGCTCAGTTAGTCAAGCATGAAACTCTTGATCTCAGGGTCTTAAGTTCAAGCCCCATGTGTGACATGGAGTTTACTTAAAATAAGAAAATTTAAAGAATTAATTCAAAAACTAAAAATCATATGCTGTTAACAAGAGATACTTTTTGAAACATGAATTTAGAAATTTTGAAAGGAGGGAGAAATATATACCCAGCAAACAGTAACGATAGGAAACTGATGTAGAAATATTAACCTTAAACTTAAAGGCAGAAAACCCATTATTAGAAATAAAAAGGGTCAGGATGCCTGGGTGGCTCAGTCAGTTGGGTGGTTACCTTCAGCTCGGGTCATGATCCCAGGGTCCTGGGATCAAGTCCTGCATTGGGCTCCTTGCTCAGCAGGGAGCCTGCTTCTCTCTCTGCCTCTGCCTACCACTCTGCCTGCTTGTGCTCTCTCTCTGACAAATAAATTTTAAAAATCTTAAAAAAAAAAAAAAGGAAGGAAAGGGTCTGTTCAATTATCAGAGATAATTCTAAATTTTTATGCACTAGTGATATAATCTCAAAATACATAAAATAAAAGTTGATAGAAGTAGGAAATTTAGGCAAATACTCAATGACAGTAAGATCTTAACATACCTGTTTCAGTAATTGATTTTTAAAAAGCATATAAAAATCAAGTTATGCAAAATTTTTTTTTTTTTAAAGATTTATTTATTTGACAGAGAGAGAGTTCACAAGTAGGCAGAGAGGCAGACAGAGAGGGGGAAGCAGGCTCCCCGCTGAGCAGAGAGCCCGATGCGGGGCTCGATCCCAGGACCCTGAGATCATGACCTGAGTGAAGACAGATGCTTTAAGCCACTGAGCCACTCAGGCGCCCCAAGTTATGCAAAATTTAAGCAACACAATTAACAAACATGGCCAAATGATACATGTAGAACACTGCACTCAACACCATACTTTTCGAACACAAGTGGCACATATGCCAAAATTTGACTGTATGCTGAGCTATGAAACACGTCTCGACAAACTTCAAAAGAATTAATTCAAATGAAATATGCTCTCCGACCACAGTGCAATTAAGCTGGAAATCAATTACAAAAAGACAGTTTGATGATCCTCATATATTTGAAAGTTGAACAGATTTCTAAGTAACTCATCTTTCAAGGAAGAAATCATAATGGAAACTTGAAATATTTTGACCTGAATAATAAAAATTCAACATATCAAAACCTACGGAGAAGAAAAACTTGTGAATTGCAACTAAAACTCTGCTTATAAATTTATATCTTTAAATGTATACGTTGGAAAAGAAGAAATGCTGAAAATCAAGCCACCTCCTCAAAATTAAAAAAAAAAAGTGAATAAAACCCAAAACAAAAGCCAGAATATAGAACACAAATATAAAATCAGGAGAATAACAGAAATCAAGAAAATTTAAAAATGACTCTCTAAAAGGACTAAGAAGGGGCGCCTGGTGGCTCAGTCAGTTAAGCATTCACCTTCAGCTCAGGTCGTGATCTCAGCATCCTGGGATTGAGCCCCACATTGGGCTCCCTGCTCAGTGGAGAGCCTGCTTCTCCCTCTCCCTCTGCTCCTCCCCCCTGTTCATATGCTTACACTCTCTCTCAAATAAATAAAATCTTTAAAATAAAATAAAAGGACTAGGAAGTTTGATAACTCTGTAATAAGACCAGTCAAGAAGGGGGTAGGGGGTTGTTGGAATGTGGTGTGGAAAAATAGCCCGTATCAGAAGTTTTGAAGATGAGCAAATTACTTCAAATCAGACATTAAAAATATTTAAGAGGACATTATGAATACTAATAAATTTTAAATTTAGATGGAACAATTTTTTTTTTAAGATTTTTTTTTTTTTTTTTGACAGAGAGATCATAAGTAGGCAGAGAGAGAGGGAAGCCAGCTCCCTGCTGAGCAGAGAGCCTGATTCAGGGCTCGATCCCAGGACCCTGAGATCATGACCTGAGCTGAAGGCAGAGGCTTTAACCCACTGAGCCACTCAAGCCACTCAGGCCCTGAACAATCTTTTCTTAAAGGTAGTTTCTACAACCAGTGTGGGGCTCAAACCCACAACACCGAGATCAAGAGTCACCTGCTCCACTGAGCGAGCCAGCCAGGTGCCCCACAGATGGAACAACCCTGACTGTAGAGACGCTTCAGGAGTATATACTTATGTCTAAGCTAGTCCAGTTGTACACTTACCCTGTGTGCAGTTTTCATATGTCAATTTGGCCTCAATAAAGCCCTTTTTAAACTTTGGATAAAATGAACAAATTTCTGGGGCGCCTGGGTGGCTCAGTCGTTGGGTGTTTGCCTTCGGCTCAGGTCATGATCCCAGGGTCCTGGGATCGAGCCCCGCATCGGGCTCCTTGCTCGGCGGGAAGCCTGCTTCTCCCGCTACCATTCCCTCTGCTTGTGTTCCCTCTCTCATTGTGTTTCTTGCTGTCAAATAAATAAAATCTTTAAAAAAAAAAAATGAACAAATTTCTTTTTTTTAAGTGGTTTTTCAAAACTGACATTAGAAAATCTTGAAAATTGGAATCATCCTACATTTATTGCCTAAATTGAATCCGTAATTTAAAATCTCACAAGGCAATCTACAGGCCGAGATAGGATCGCTGGTAAATTCAGCCAACATCTTAGAGAAAAATAATGCCAATCTCACACGGACCCTTCTAGATAACAGAAAACCACCAAATTCATTTTAAGAGACCAGCATATCCTTATATATAAAAATATCTGACAAGAACAGTATAGGAAATGAAAATTACATGCCAGTTTCTCTCATCATAATAGATGTAAAAGATCTAAAAAAAAGTGTTAGCAAACAAACCAGCAAGGTATAAAAAGCAATATATAAAAATACATCATGATTAAATTGGATTATCATTCAAAAATCAGAGTCCTTCACATTAACAGAATGAAGGTAGAGAAGTAAATGATAATAGATGTGAACAAAACTTTTTATAAAATTCAAAAGTCATTGGATGATATAAATTTGTAGCAAACTAGAAAAACAAGGACGTGTCAATCTGATAAAGATAGCCACAAAAAACCTAGAGTGAGCCCATCCTACTTAAAATACCAAAAACTTCCCTCATAAGATTGGGAGCAAGAGAAAGATGTCCAAGAACACATCTATTCAAAACAGTACTAGGTAGGGGCACCTGGGTGGCTCAGTCGGTTGAGCGTTGGACTCTTGGTTTCAGCGCAGGTCATGATCTCAGGGTCATGAGATCTAGCCCTGTGCCATGCTCAGCAAGGACTCTGCTTGAGATTCTCTCTCTCCCTCCCCCTCTACCCTTCCATCCACTCGAGCTCATGTGCTCTCTTTCTCTAAAATAAAGAAATAAATCTAAAAAAAAAACAAAACTGGGTAATGATATGCACTCTATAATATTTAGGGGAGAAGTACCAATGCATGTGACTACTTTGAAATGCATCACAAAAAGAAAAAAAAGGATGGATCGATAGATGGATAGAAGGATGGATAGATGTATAATGTAACACATCTATGGAAACTGGGTAAAATCTAGATTGTGGATATACAGGCATCCACTGTAAAAATTCTTTCAACCTCATTGCATGTTGGGGGAAAATAGCACCTGCAGTCTTAGCCTAGTGCAATAATGTTTAAAAAGAAAAAGAAAAAAAAGATTAGATTGGAAGAAAATAAACTGTCATTATTTGCAGATGACATGATTACGTAGATAATCTAAAAGAATTTACCAACAAACCAGTAGACTTGGCAAGGTTTCCGGATACCAGATCATAAACAAAAATCACTAGCATTTCTATGCCAACAACAAATAGAAAATGAGGGGCACCTGGATAGTTTAATTGGTTAAGCATCTGTCTTTGGCTCCAGTCATAGTCCCAGGGTCCTGGCATTGAGCCCCATGTTGGGCTCCCTGCTTGGTGGGGAGCCTGCTTCTCCCTCGCCCTCTGCCACTCCCCCTGCTTGTGCTTGTGCTCTCTCTCTGTCAAATAAATAAAATTTCTTAAAAAACAAGAAAATGAAATGTTAAAAATGTACCATCTACAATAGAATTTTTTAAATCCACTAGGAAAAAATAAAAATTAAAAAACAAAAATCCAGGGGCTCATGGGTGGCTCAATCCGTTTAGCGTCTGACTCTTGATTTCAGCTCAGGTCATGGTCTCGCGGGCGTCGGGTGGAGCTCACTGCTTCCCTCTGCGCTCAGTGGATTCTGCTCCAGATTCTCCCTCTCCCTCTGCCCCTCCTCCCCGCATGTGCTCACGCTCTCTCTCAAATATTTAAAACACACATACAAAGAAATTCATTAAGTACTCAGAGATCAACCTAGAAAAAAAAATAGTGACTGTAATGAAAAACCTAAATAGGTGGAGAGTATTAGATCCATGGGTTAGAAGGCTCAACATTGCTATTGCATCTGGGAGGCAGAAGGATTCTACCTAATTCCTCCCTTTGTCCATCCCACATCCACACAGCCTTTCCCCATGCCAACAGCACCATACACCCTCCTCAAAGAAGATAATCCCAAAGCCCCATCCCGTTTCTGCACTCAGCCTGACGTCTGATCGTGGTCTTGTTCCGAAGCACAGGAGGAACCCATCGGCCCAATGTTTTCCCAGTGGGTGATGAGGGACTCTGGCTTTTCACCCACCATTGGTGAGTTCTCACCATCTACCACCCAACCACCTCCTTTAAAGTCAATGGCACATTTAATGTGATGCTATTTACAGTGATCACATAGTTTACTTGTTCTGATTTAAGCAGAAAAAGATTTATTTCTGGGCATTAAGTAGCTACCAAATTCTGGGGTAGACCAGGAAATTAACTTTGGATACTGCTCGACTGGGAGAAACACCCAACTGCTCCCCGGGACTGAGGCAGCTTAGCTGCTACCCCACTCGGCACTCAGCGCCCATCCACGCAGCTGGAGACAGTCACTAACTGCCCACAGCTGCCCCAGAGGGGACCAGCACCACCATGCTGCCCTGGTGCCCATGCACCTGCTACCCCCCACCCCAAGGCTCCCTCCCCGCTAAGTATCAGCCAATTGATTGGCTCTGCTTGGGGAAACCTGGCTGCACGCAGAGTCCCAGCTGCAGGGAAACCTAGACAGTGAAGCCTTTAGCTTCCCTCGGGGTGGGAGGACATCGCGTGAGCCCAGCTGTGGCCACTGTCATCTTACCCTACGCTCTTGAGTCTTAAGTGAGGTAATACTTAAAGCATGGACAATATAAATTCGAGGACGGGATTGATTGATTGATTGATTTTATTAACGTATAATGTATTATTTGCCCCAGGGCTACAGGTCTGTGAATCATCAGGCTGACACATTTCACAGTGCTCACCATAGCACATACCCTCCCCAGTGTCCATCACCCAGCCACCCTGTCCCTCCCCTGACACCTCCCAGCAACCCTCAGTTTGTTTCCTGAGATTAAGAGTCTCTTATGGTTTGTCTCCTTCCTGATCCCATCTTGTTTCATTTCCCCCCTACCCCCCACAACCCCCTGCCCTGCCTCTCAAATTCTTCATATCAGAGAGATCATATGATAATTGTCTTTCTCTGATTGACTTATTTCACTTAGCATAATACCCTCTAGTTCCATCCATGTTGTTGCAAATGGCCAGATTTCGTTTCTCTTGATGGCTGCATAGTATTCCATTGGGTATATACACCACATCTTCTTTATCCACTCATCTGTTGATGGACATCTGGGCTCTTTCCATAGTTTGGCTATTGTGGACATTGCTGCTATAAACATTGGGGTGCACATGCCCCTTCGGATCACTACATTTGTATCTTCGGGGTCAATATCCAGTAGTGTGACTGCTGGGTATTTACCCAAACCATAAGAGACTCTTAATCTCACGAAAAAAACTGAGGGTTTCTGGGGGATGGCAGGGGGAGGGATGGGGTGGCTGGGTTATGGACATCAGGGAGGGTATGTGCTATGGTAAGTGTTGTGAAATGCATAAGCCTAATGATTCACAGACCTGTACCCCTGGGGCAAATAATACATTATATGTTAATTTTTAAAAATTAGGGTAGCTCTATTTTCAACTTTTTTTTTTTTTTTAGATTTTATTTATTTATTTATTCCACAGAGAGATCACAAGTAGGCAGAGAGGCAGGCAGAGAGGTGGGGGGGAAGCGGGCTCTCTGCTCAGCAGAGAGCCCGATGTGGGACTCGATCCCAGGACCCTGAGATCATGACCTGAGCTGAAGGCAGAGGCTTTAACCCACTGAGCCACCCAGGCGCCCCTATTTTCAACTTTTTGAAGAACCTCCATATTGTTTTCCAGAGTGGTTGCACCAGCTTGCCTTCCCACCAACAGTGTAGGAGGGTTCCCCTTTCTCCACATCCTCGCCAATATCTGTCGTTTCCTGACTTGTTAATTTTAGCCATTCTGACTGGTGCGAGGTGGTGTCTCACCGTCACTTTGATTTGTATTTCCTTAATGCTGAGTGATGTTGAGCACTTTTTCATGTGTCTGTTGGCCATTTGGACATCTTCTTTGCAGAAATGTCTGTTCATGTCGAGGACGGGATTTATGTCTGATTTCTGCGTGTTTGCATCCCATACCTAAAACAGTATCTGACCTCAAGAAATATTTGCTGAAGAGGGGCGCCTGGGTTGCTCAGTTGGTTAAATGTCCAACTCTTGATTTCAGCTCAGGTCATGATGTCAGGGTTGCGAGATCAAGCCCCACGTTGGGCTCTGTGTTTGGCAAGGAGTCTGCTTGAGATTGTCTCCCTCTCCCTTGTCCCTCCTGCCACCACCATTCGCTTTCTCTCTCTCCCCCACTAAAATGAAATTTTAAAAGAGATATTTTTTGAGGGGCACCTAGGTGACTCAGTGGGTTAAACATCTGCCTTCAGCTCAGGTCATGATCTCAGGGTCCTGGGATCAAGTTCCCCATGGGGCTCCCCTGCTCAGCAGGGAGTTTGCTTCTCCTCCTCCCTCTGCCTTTCCCCACTGTCATTCTCTCTCTCTCCTCTCTCTCAAATAAATAAATAAAATCTTTAATAAAAAAGATAAATATTTGTTGAATGACGCCAACATTTAGCAGTTTCTAAAACATGATAAGCACTAATAAATAATAGCTAGTATTATTTCACATAATAGGAAGTCCCAGAGAAAGCTAATATAGTAACCCAACACCCTCTTAAGGACACCAACTCTGCCTATCTGTAGTTTTGACACCCTCTGGCTGGCTCCCCTCATAGTCACAAGGGGGTTGCCCAGTTCCTGGTGTTGCATCAAGGTATGATCTCATCGAGGGCACAGCCTGGGAGTGGGACTCCTCTCCCAGAAGTCCCCTAACATTTCCATGCCCAAGCCTGCTTCCCACCTCATCCCTAAACGACCATTTCCAGGAGAGGGATCCACCATCACAGCAAACTAATCAGGGTCTGGAGCCAGGTTGGATCGGCCGTGTGGACAAGAGTAAATACCAGAATATAAATCAGGCTCCTACAGGAAGGAAGGAGGGGGAAGCAGGATAGTCAGGTGACCAACAGATGAGCTTTGATCAGGGCAGAGGGCAAGGCCAGAGCCAGGTTGCCCCCCAGAGCCCCCATCCAGGGCTCCTGAGTCTCAGCTCTCAGACCTGACAGATGGGTGAGGCGGGTCAGGACCCCAGGGACAGTTCCTAGGCCAAAGGCCTATGGAAGCACAGGAGGTGTGGAAGGCGTTGCCCCCACAGAACTGTAGCCTCACCCTCGTCTGGGCTCCCCCGCTCGGGCTGCATGACGGCTTCCCCATCTCCCAGAGTCCGCTTAATAGGAAACAGGATTTGGTGGGGAACAAACAGTTTATGACAACCCCAGCCCTCAAACTGGAAACATCTGTCCTCACCATAGCACAACTTCCGCAGCCCAGCCCAGCCTGGCTCCCAGGGGGTCCCACCCGGCCTAGCTGGGGAACCCAAGAACTTGCTGGGGGATAACGTGAAGGAGCCCCCCCAGCCTGAGAGGGCCTCCAGGCTCCCAGCTTGGCCCCCGGAGCCTCACGGGCTCCTCGCCTTAATCATGTGGGCCTCAGCACTGCCCCCACCCCAGGCCATGGGGGAGCTTAAGGCTGATGGTCCCCCAGGAGCCCGGGGCAACTCTTGGTTTTATTTACACTGGGGGCCGGAGCTGGAAAGGGAGATGCCCCGTGGACAGCTCTAGCTTCAGTCCCCAAGACCATGCCTTACTATCCAGTTGTCTCTGCTCCCACTCTCTGCCTGGACTACCCTTCCCCACCTTATCTGCCCCCCAGTTCCTTGCCCCCTTCCAGCCCAGGCTCGGAAGTCATTTTGGGCCAGGCAGCCCGGCCCCCACTGCTTAGACGACACTGGTGCCCCCAGAGTGGCTGTCAGGGCCCCTACTCCACCAGACGAGGAAGCTCTTCCAGGCAGCTCCAGGGGCCCGGCCATGGCCATGCCGGCATCTGCCAGCCCCCAGGCACACCGGGGCAGACGTGAGGCCGTGCATCTGGGACCAAGGGGGCCTGGCGGGGCGGAGCCTGGGGTCCCCCCCGGCAAAGGCTGACACTCACACGCACAGCTCCCATGAGGGCTGCTGCCACAGCAGAGAGCAGTGTGGTCCCCTGGCTGCACTGGAAAGAATCTGGTCACTTAGCATATGTCTCTCCAGCAAGGGCCTGTGGCCACTGGGTCGCGCCGGGCCTTGGTCTGGGGTCTGGAATGGGAGGTTCAGCCGGGGGGGAGCAGGGCTACGGGGACATTGGAAATGAAAGACAGGAAATGCCGGGGGCAGTGGGGACTTCCCGGATGGTGGGGGGCTCAGTGGAGGCAGGTGCCCCCAGCAGGCTGCTGGCAATGTTGGTTCTGCCCTGAATTCACCTGGATGACAGTCATGGAGGGAATTTCCCCGGAGGGAGTGTTGAAGAGATGGGGGAGGGGCAGGAGAGCCCCTGAGCCCCGGAAGGTTCTGCACAGAGCCTGGCATGGTGGGGCCTTGCCAGGGGCCGTCTGTCTCGTGGGTGGGGGGTGGAGGGAGTGGAAGGAGCTCTACACACTGCCAAGGCCAAGCATGGGTCCTGGCTGCCTCTGATGAGGCCTCGCCCAGTTGACCCAGTTTAAATCCAGTCTCTTCCAGGAAGCCATTCCAGACCACCCCAGCCCCGCGTTCTCCCTTCCTGGGCTCCCATGGCCCCACCACAGCCCTGCCACCCCAGGAGGTCCTCCAGGGAGGGGGAGAAGCGGGGGGCAAGGGGACCATTGCCTCTGCCAGATGGCATCTTCCTCCCGGCCTTTTGGTGGCCCAAACTGCCATCCGGATGGCCCTGGCCGTTGGTCCCTCCTCAGAGCAGCCTCGGGTCGTCCCATTGAGACGGGCAGGAGACTGAGGTCCGGAGGATGGGCAGACTCATTCCTGACTCTGCGGCTATGCCTGCTCCCTGCGGCTCCTCGGCCCCAGATGCAGGGAGACCCAGCCTCAGAAGGCGCGTGCCGGGGAGGCTGGCGGGGGACTGCTGGGCAAAGGTATGTCAGGGGACACGGGCGGGGAAAGGTGTTTTTTCGCCGAGACGGGACAACCAGCAGTGCTCCTGAGTGCGTCGGGGCGGCGGACAGCCTGGAAGGAGAGTCCGGCACCCGGGCTCCCGGCCAGGGCTGCTCCAGGCCAGGCGCCTCCAGGACCCCCAGACCTAAGCCAGGGAACCAGCTGCCCCTTCAGCCCCAGGTCGGCACAAGCCCCCAGCCGGAACGGGTGCTGGCACAGCCAGGGCCGGTGGGGTGGGTGCAGATACCTTGACACCAGCCCGCGCCCCACCAGAGACCCGGAAGCCCCGACCCAGCCTCCCCCTCAGCCCAGGGACCGGGAAACCAGATGTCAGCTGAGGCGGCCGTTCCAAAATGTACACATCTTCAAAGCACAGCTATTTTCCATGTCCTTTGGGCAATTTTAAAACAAGTTCGTAAAACTGGAATTTTAATAGATGACATATTGGCACGTGAGTGTGTGTGTGTGTCTGTGTGCGCGCTCATCTTGGGTGGGGGCCGTTGCTGCTCCCATCCCGGGACGCGGGTGGCCTTGGGGGGGTTGATTCCGAAAGAGCCGCGAGGCTCGCTCCCAGGGTGGCGGTGTGCTGTAAAGGGGAACTGGCGGGGGAAAGGGCCGAGCTTCACAGCCGCCGCGGGCCCAGCAGGATGGGAAATCAGGGCCAGGCACCCCGCCCCCCCACCCCACCCTCACGTGCCCCTTCTCCTGCCCCAACTTTGAACCCAGATGTGTTGGTGAACTCCGGCTGCCATAATAAATACCACAGACAAGGGGGCTAAAGCCACAGACATTTACTTTCTCACAGTCTGGGGGCTGGAAGTCCAAGGTTAAGGTGTCCACAGGACTGGTTTCTCCCAAGGCCTCTCTCCTTGGCTTGCAGATGGCGGCCTTCTCCCCGTGTCCTCACACAATCTTCTCTCTGTGTGCGCGCTGGTCTCTGTCCTAATCCCTTCTTGTAAGGACTCCGGTTACATGGGCTCGGGGCCCACCCTAGTCTGACCTTAATGACCTCTTCCAGAGACCCCCATCTCCAAATACAGTTTGGACAACAGGGGTTTGGCCCTCCTGGGTCTACTTAGGCATGGATTTTTTACAGAGCGGTACTGTAAGTGTATTTTCTCTTCCTTGGGATTTTCTTACCATTTTCTTTTCTCCAGCTTATTTCATTGTGAGAATACAGTATATAACACAGAGAACATAAAAACCATGGGCCCGTCCACTGTTTCTGTTCTCGGTAAGGTGCCCAGCGACAGGACGCTATGAAGTAGTTAGGTCTCGGGTAGGGAGGTGTCAAAAGCCACAGGCAGATTTTGGGGGCGCTTGGATGGCACCATCGGTTAGGTGCGCAACCCATGGTTTCAGCTCAGGTCGTGAGATCGAGCCCCGCGTAGCTCCTGCACTGGCTGCGGAGTCTGCTCGGGATTCTGTCTCTCCCTCTGCCCCGTGCCCCCACCCGCTCGTGCTCTTGCTTTCTCTAAAATCAATCAGATTTTCAACTCATGGGGGTCAGTGCCCTGACCCTGCATGGTCCAAGGGTCGGTGTAGCCCCATCCTGAGGCACTGGGGGTTTGGACCTTCACCTATGAAGGAATTTATTCCCACTGTGGTCTCGCTTCAACCCCTTCACTTTAACTCCCTTTACTCGCTTCCTTCTCCTGTTGGGCCCCCCAGGCGGTGCCCCTGCTCCCACACACACATGCACACATGCTTACACCAGCACTCACACCCAGGACGGAGCCCCGCCATCCTCCAGCTCTGGCCTGGGAAGCTGGACCCCTCTTTCCCTGAACACTCAGACGCAGCGCCAGCCCCAGCGGCCTCCGGGCCGCCTCCCTGAGTCCCCTGCGGGGGGACTCCCCATCCCGATCCTGCGCACCCCCTGCCTGCCCGAAGAGGCTCTCCCCTCCACCCTCCTACCAGTTGTTCTTCTGCCTTGTTTCTTTGACACCCTTGTTCCTTCCCTTGTGTATCTTTCTCACGAATTTGTTGACTGGGGACGATATGCCTGTCCAGTGGAGTGCTCCGAGGGGACAGCTCCAGACCCCAGGGACGCGCTCGAGGACATTTCCATCCTCTGGGGCAGCACGGCTGCACTCAGAGCCAGTGCGGGGAAGGGGAGACAGTAACGGGGAACAGGGGCTCTGTGGCTACGGTTTCGGGTAAGAAGCTGGGGGAGGAGAGAGACTGTAGTTTAAGGAGGGGGCCGTGGCTGGCCTGAGACCTTTCAAGGCCCAGGGCGGCTGACCCCATGCGAGGTCACGTTTGGGCTGTGCCTCTAAGTCTGGATGGGCGACACCGTGAGGAAGGGCCCTGCTGGCCCAAAGGCAAGAGACAAGTCCCAGAGATGGAAAGTGGCTCTGCTCAGCCAAGGCCTGGGCCAAAGGAGTCCAGGGACCCCAAGCCTGGTCCCAGTGGGTCCTCGTGAGGGTTGTGACGGTAATTCAGACGGTGGGAACATGGAGCAGGCCCAGAAAAGGGGTTTCAGAAGAAAGGCAATTCAGTTCTTCCATTCCAAACCTGTTCCTCTCATTAGTCCACACCACAGTCACACCTTTACTCTGCCGCTGCCATCTCTAAACAGGGCAGAAGAAATGTGTGCACATAAGGACACTGATGGGAAGTCACTGTCCAGATGCCATGTGAATGGAATGTGTGTGTGCGCACATGCATGAATGTCCGTGTGAAAAGAGAGAGTGGAGCCATCGTCACATCAAAGTCTGTGTGTGGGGTGCCCCCTGGAGTTAAGCAGTGCACAACCCATGCAAATGTACTTGACTACCCTGAGCTTCATCTCCCATCTGCTACGGAAGCCCTTGAGGCCCAATCCCTGCTCCCAGCGCCCTGCCTTCCTGAGCTACTCCCTAGACTCCCCATCCTGCAGGCTGACTCAGGTAGGAGCTTGTGGCTTCTGACTCCCTAAGGCCCCAAACTGCCCAAATTCCCCTCTGGGCCCCTCGTGGCTTCCCCTCTTTGTCCTCCTGATGAGGCTGCTCCCTCGGCCAGGTGATCCTGTTAACATTCCTCCTACAGATGCAGCAGGGAGGATAAGGGGCAGGGCAGTGTGACCTTGGCTCTGAGTCTTTGGCAAGGCCCCACCCCTCTTACCTGAGTCATGGAATTCTCCAGAGGTGGGCAGGGCTGCAGCCTGGAGCCAGAAGAGGTGAGGTCATGGGTCGCGTCCACCACGGTCCCCGCCCCTCCCTGTGCTGTGGCAGCTGAGCTCATGTTTGGGGGAGCTTACTCGCCTTGACCTGGACACCAGAGCAGGCGGGGGTGGGGGCCCTGCCTCTCCTTCTGACCTTCAGGTCCCCTCCATCTTCCCGTCCCCTCCACTTGAAAGAGAAGCCAGGAGGCTGGTGGGCCTCCGCGAGGAGAGGGGACTCGGTGCACAGTGACGGAGAGGGAGAGGGCAAGGGCTGTCTCCCCCTGGGGGGTGGGGGTGTCTTAGGGACAGTCTGGGGAGGAGGGGAAGGAAGTCAGGGTCTGGCACTGGACGGGTACACGTGACAAATCCACCCCAGGGCTCTGAGCAGGGGCGTGGCTGGCACAGGTGAGGGCGTGTGGCTCTACCGATGACCTGTCCCCAGGCTTGCAGGGGCCCTCGTGAGGGCCACCAGGGCCCCGCGGGGAATGGAGAGCAGGGAAGGGTCGGGCCCCACGCTGGCAGAGCCCCCGGCTGCTTGGCAGGGAGCAGCCCACTGTTGTAAAGTCATCCGCCTTCCCCCAACCCCGACCCAGACAGGCCGGCCACAGCTTCCAGAGGGGAAACTGAGGCTGTGAGAAGGTCACCGGGGGGCCGCAGGGGCTCGATCCAGCACCCCCACTCCAGAGCTGTACCCCTTCTTTCCAAAGTGCTGGGCCTCGGCCCCACGCAGCCGGCCCAGAGAAGGAGCGGCTGTCAGTGAGGGAGGCGGGTGGTTTGGGGGCGAGCGGAGAAGAGGAAGAGGCTGTTTCCGCCCCTGGGACTTTGTGATGGGGATAAAGCATCCATGCACGCGTGGGGAAGTGACCGGAATAGGGACAGGCCCGGACTCGGGCTTCCGAAGTCATCTCCCCCGAAGCCGGAGGGATGGTTCCAGACCAGCCGGACCCCCAGAAATTCAGGGGATTTGGAGAGCAGAGCCACCCAGGACCAGGGGGCGGGGCGAGGTGTCAGCCTAAGGGCCTGCGGGTCATCAGACTTCAGGCCGGACCACAGCCAGGCACCCCCGGAGACCTCGGATTCGGAGCTGGGATGAGCGAGGGTGGGGGCGAGGACGGAGGAGGCACAGGGTCGGGTGGAGGGCCCCACATGCTCTTCGACAGACCCCGACCCCTAGGGCTGTCCAGGGACCCCTGGGGAAGCCGCTCGAGGGGCGGGGGGTGAAGACTTAGAGCCAGAGCCGCGTGGGGGGCTCTGCCCGCCCTCCTGTCTGGAACGGACCCCCATGTGGGGGGCACATCGCCCCGTCACTCCCTGGTGCCCACTGGGGAGCAGTCTTTCGGGCCTGACAATTCCAGGAAGGGGGAAGCTGGCTGGGGCGCAGGGGTTGGTTTCGAGGCTACTGGAGACGGTTGTGTTAACTCCCAAGTTCCCAGACATCCTCGGCTCACACGTGTTCACACACACTCACACACGCACGCACACGCTCGCACACACCACACACACTCACACACACACACGCTCACACATGCTCACACACGCTCACACACAGCACACACACTCATACACACACATTCTCTCACACACACTCACACAC
>CM053616.1:17963928-17993602 GCA_028646535.1 Procyon lotor
ACACACGCTCACACATGCTCACACACGCTCACACACAGCACACACACTCATACACACTCACACATTCTCACACATGCTCTCACACACACACACACTCTCACACATACCACTCACACTCACACACTCTTACACACACCACACATGCTCACACACACTGTCTCACACATACCACACACGCTCACACACTCTC
This sequence comes from Procyon lotor, assembly GCA_028646535.1. Classification (NCBI taxonomy): domain Eukaryota; kingdom Metazoa; phylum Chordata; class Mammalia; order Carnivora; family Procyonidae; genus Procyon; species Procyon lotor. The sequence goes on from CM053616.1 coordinate 17,964,119, forward strand.
ACACACACTCTCACACATGCTCACACACAACACACACGCTCACACATGCTCACACACGCTCACACACTCTTACACACATCACACATGCTCACACATGCTTACATATGCTCACACACACTCTCACATATACCACACACGCTCACACACACACACACACCACACACACTCACACATGCTCACACACGCTCACAAACACCACATGCTCACACACTCTTACACACACCACACACACACACACTCTTGCACATACCACACATGCTCACACATGCTCACACATGCTCACACACACACACACACACACACACATGCCAGCAACCAAGATGGAGCCTCAGGTCAGGGACCCGGGGACTTTGCAGGAGGCAGAATGGGGGGGACCCCAGCTGGGCGAACTCAAGGGAAGGTCATGCTTCGCAGCTGTGGCTGCAACCCTGAGAAGGAAGGGCCGGTCTGAGGTCACCCAGCCAGTGAGGGCCACGAGGGCCAGGCAGCAGATGCCCCAGCCCCTTCCCCGGACTCCTGGCTCACTTCCCCCACTGTCTCCTGGGCCTCTGCTCCCCTTCAGGCCAGCCCGGGCCCTCTGCAGGCTGGGGCCTGATGGCAGGTGGGGGTATGGTGTGCCCCTGCTGCAGTCCCTTCCCAAGGACCCCACCCCAGGGGCCGGCTGCCCCACATGCACACAGAGCACCTCCCCCCCCCGCCCCCGACCATGCGGGAGCTGTGCCCCACCCCTGTGACCTGAGCAGTAAGGAGAAGAATTCGATGGTGGGGCCACAGAAGTGATGTCAGCTCCCACGGCAGACGACTTCATTCTCAAAGCTCCCTGGCAGCCACAGCCACGCCAGCTCCCCCTCCACTGGGCCAGGAAGTGTGGGGGCAAGGGAGTGTGCTGGGGGGGCCTTGGGACACGGCCAACAGGTGCTGAGGGAGCAGCTTCCTGCTCTGTCATTTACCAGGTCTGTGACCTTGGGCAAGGATGTGCCCTCCCTAGATCTCTCTTTTCCATCTGTGACGGGGCTCTAATGAAAGCATCCACCCCGGAAGGCTTCTGTGGGGTTAATTGAGATACTGCACGAAGAGCATGGGAGGGGGCACGGGGGCTCAGTGGATGAAACCCTTCTCCTGGGGCCAGAACCCCCCGCAGCCTGAGCTCAGGTGCTCAGGTGGGGAGTGAGGATGAGCCAGGTCAGGGCCCCAGGGAGGGAGAGGCCTCATTGCCCGAGAGCTGGCCCGGCCAGAGGGGACCCCGGGCCCCTGAGCTGTCCCTCTGTGCAGGGTTTGAGGGGCGGGCTCAGCCCCTGGCTCGGAGGCCTGCCGGGCACTGCTAAGGAGACCCAGGACATTCCCGGGGCTTACTGCCCCCCGACGGCAAAGCCGCCCCGAGCTGGTGGATGGTGGTCCTGGACATGAAGTGGGGACTGTCTAGGCCTCTCCCCTACCCCTGAACAGGGCCATTGGCAGGGGCGTGAGAGCAGCAGCCCAGGACAAAGACCCCTTTGGCCATTCGCAGCCTGCTAAGGGGGCACCAGGGGCCCCTTTCAAAGCCCCAGATCAGGGCGCCCGGGTGGCTCAGTGGATTAAAGCTCAGGTCATGATCTCAGGGTCCTGGGATGGAGCCCCGCAGCGGGCTCTCTGCTTAGCGGGGAGCCTGCCTCCCCTTCTCTCTGTCTGCCTCTCTGCCTGCTTGTGATCTCTCTCTGTGCCAAATAAATAAATAAAATCTTTAAAAAAAAAAAAAAAAAGCACCAGATCAAGGCCCATTAGGACTTCATTTCAGCTCCTCCTGCAAGCTCTGGGCACAACCACCACGCCTCTGTCCCCTCTAGCCCCACTGGTTCACTCCTCCCCTCAGACTCCGTGAGGATGAGGGCAAAGCCTTGGCCTTGGCTTCCTCCATGATGCCCGGCCAGGCAGGTGCTGGTGCAGGTCCCATGAATGTATCTGAAGACGGGGAAGGGTGTGCAAGCGGGAGGAGGGTGGAGACCAGATGCGCTCAGATTCACACTAGGAGTAGATGGGCCTAAATGCATCTTCTTTCTGACTCCCATGGGTTTGGTGAAGGGGGAGAAGGGAGGCTTCTCTTTCCCCAGAACCCTCCAGCCCTTGGGGCAGCATCTTTGGGTGAACCCTCTCCCTCCTGGGCCTCAGTTTCCTCCTCCTGCAAGTCGGCACCCGCCTGGTGCACCCGAGGCTGTTCCCGTGAGCACTGAGGTCACGGCTGGGAAGCCACGAGGTTCCTCCAGGAAGACGCACCATAAATACCTCCTTGGTCTCATTATCTTCATTAGGCCCCGGGAGCCTAGGCGTGACAGCGGAGCGGGCGGGGCGCATGAGTCGACCCAGAAGAATGGGGCCTCTCCTGGGGACCAGGGAAGTGGGAGAACGGGGTTTCGGCTTGTGTCCAATCACAGGACAGGAGGAGGAAGGCCCTGTCTGAGCTGAGAGGCTCTTAGTAGGGGGTATGTATGCCCCCCCCATCCTGAGTCCTGAGTAGAATCTGAGGACGCAGAGAGCTTCCCTCCTTGGGGGGCGAGGGGGAGGTAAAGGTGGGGGCAGGCGGCCCTGAGTTCCCCAGGTAGTGAGCCAATCAGCCCGAGGGGAGCTGGTCCTCTTGCCATTTCTGAACCATTCTTAGGATCCCGTATCCTAAAACGTCCTCCTCTCATAAACACATTCAACAAAGAATAGATGGGAACTTCCTCAACCTGGTAAGAGATTCCTATGAGAAGCCCGCTATGGACATGGTGCTTCACGGTGAAACGCTGAAGGCTGTCCTCCCAAGATCAGGGACAAGACAGGGACTCCGGACACCATGACTTCTGTTCAACCTTGTGCTGGACGTCGCAGCCGGAGTTTTGAGGCAAGGAAAGACATGGAAGGAAGAAATGCAACTCCCTCTGTCTGCAGAAGACATGATCTCGTCCATAGAAAATCCTGCAGAATCCATCAGAAAGCTATCTGAACTGGTAAACGATTCAGCGAGTTGGAGGAATGCAGAATCAATATGCAAAAATCCACTTATTTTCTGTACACTAGCAACGAACAATCCAAAATGAAATTAAGAAAGCAATTCCACTTACCGTAACATTGAAAAGAATAAAACACGAAGGAATAAATTTGATAGAACAAATGTAGGTCTTGTACTCTGAAAACTACAAAATACTGTTGAAAGAAATTTTAAAGATTGGAATAAATGGGAAGACATCCCATGCTCATGGATTGAAGGGCTTGGGGTTTCTGACTGGCTTGGTTGATAGAGCGTGTGACTCTCGGTCTCAGGGTTGTGAGTTCGATCCCCGTGTTGGGCGTACTCAAAAATAAAAAATCTTTAAAAAAGAAAAAGGCTTAATATTGTTAAGATGACAGTATTCCCCAAATTGATCTAGGGAATCAATGCAATTCCTATCTCTTAAATCTCCAAAATGTCTATTTTCCATGAATCAGGGATGGCGTAGGTGCCCAATACGTTGGCAGAGATCCGTGTTTGCCTTTCGGAATGGAGGAAGGGGGCGTGAGCAGCGAGTGTCGAAGGAGCAAGTCACTGGACAGGGGGCCTCCTAGAAGCCCAGGCCTTTGTACTGGGCCGTGCCGGGGAAGGGAGGAAGCGGGCCAGCAAGGGCTCCGGGTAGGAGTAGCCAAGTCAGGGAGGTGGGAAGTCTGGAAAATAAAAGCCCACGTTTGTGTCCTGCGTACTAAATGCCAGAAACTGGGCCAGACGCTTGCCGGCCGCTGACACCTTCGGTCCTCCAGAGAACTCACTTTATAGGGGAGACAAGGCCGCCAAGGCCAGGCAGAGAAGGAATTCCCTCCCCTGGGTAACAGGCCTGGAGGCCAGGGAGCTCTCGGGGGGTGAAGGGTGGGCCCGCAGAGAGCCTGGGAGGGTGGGCAGGGGTCCAGGCAGGGGTCTGGGGCAGGGCCCAGGAGCCCCACCTTGGAAACACAAGGCCTTGCCTTTGCCCAGCAAGCCTGACCCGGGGAGTAAAAGAAAGAGACAAACAGGCAAAACCAAACCGAGGTGGGACAAATGCCAAGAAAAGCAAAGAAGCCATCACTTTGGAAGTCAGGATGGCAGTCACTTCTGGAGGGGTGGCCAGAAGGAGGTTGGGACTAGAAGGGGCCCCAGGATGGGGGAGGGTAGGGGGGAGGGCCTCCGGGTGCTGGAAACATCCCCAGGATCTGTGTGGTGGTTGTGGGCATTTCCTTTATAATCCTTCATTCTGCTGTACCTTTGTCTTAAACACACTTTTATCTCTGCCTATTTCATGATAAGAGGCTTTTTTTTTTTTCTTCTTAAAGAGGTGGGAGGAAAACCCGGAACAGTAGGACCGGGGGACCAGGGAACGGGAGCCTGACCACAGAGAAGCCTGGGACTCGTAGGTTGTTAGGAATTGCTGTGCATAGTGCGACAGCACAACATCGGAAAATCGAGCTGGTGTGGGTGCTCGCTCAGAGCCGCTGAGGACAGAGACAGAAACCGCGTAGCTCTGTGGAGACTCCAGGCCTGGCGGGAGCTCTCAGAGGCTGGCACTTTCCACGCGGTTCGCTTCTGTGATGCTTGTGATTCTTAGCATTTTTAGTATATAGTACCTAGAACGGCTTAGCTAGAATGGGTTTATAACAGGAAGAACCCCAAACATTCAACAGAGAAAGGGCTGTGGTCATTCCTCCTTAGTGGGGCTGGCCTCAAGATGGGGAGGCTGTGCTCCAGAGGCTAACGTTGCCACCCCATTCTCCGGAGGTGCCCTCCAGAGGCCCAGGAGATAACGCTGTCATCTCCTGTCACATCTTTTGGGCTGTCATATCTCCAACAGACTCATGCTGTGGTCAGTGGCTCCATCCACTGGAGCCAGAGCCCTACCCCTTCCAGAAAAAATCCATTGACATACCTCCCCTATCTGGGTGCCTTGGAGCCCATGCTGCCCTGCTCTCTCCTTTCCCAGCAGGATGGCCACGGGGCAGTGATGGGCCACAGAGTCTGGAGTCCATCTACAGCCGTGGGGGCTGGGGAGGGGAGGGGGGGCTCCTGTAGGCTGGTGGGGCTGTTCCAGGGGCAGCCAGAGGCCTGTGGTCCCCCTGCTTGACAAAATGCCTCTGTCACAGTAAGCCCCTTCAGGCCAGGTCTTAGACCAACAAGGGTTGAGTCCCATCATTTTTACCCCAAGAAGTATGACTGGGGAGGTGCGGGACACCCAGAGAGCAGAAAGGAATCCTTTGGATACTTAGGTGAGGTGGGGGGGAAAGACGTCATAAATAAAGTTCAAAGACAAATGACAAGGCAGGAGAGAATATATACTGGCACCATGAGTAAAATATAAAGGATTTGCGTCCTGAATCTATAGATGAGAAAATAAAAGAAACCGATAGAAATATAAGCAAAAGGTGGGGAGAAGAAATCCTCCCCCCTCCAAATAAAATGATCTATAAACACACGAAACGAGGAAATACAAAACGGCCCCAATGAGATGGTACTTTTCCCTTGTCGGTTTGGGAGAAGAAAAGACCCCTACCTCCCAGCGCTGTGGGGGATGGGAGAGGCCAGTTCGCAGCTTGAAAGGGAACAGGTGGGTGCCACCTCTTGCCGGGTTAACTGAGCAATAAGCTTTCTCTCCAAAGCTTAAACTCGCCCCAACTTTCAGCCCAGCGATTCCACGTCTGGGAAGACAATGCCCCAAAACCCTGGCACAAGCTTGGAAGGAGGGTTTGGAAGGATGTCTGTGCAGCTTTGTCTGAATTAGCAAGACCTGAGTGAAAACCCGAATACCCATCAACGCAATTAATCAGGCCACTTCACGCTGCGAATCTCAGGCATCGCACTGGCTTCCAGCAATTTCCACCATGTTGTGCTTTGAGTGAAAAAGCAAGTCGTGGAGACATATGTGTAAGGTGAGCCCAAAGATGTGACAGATCAAAGCAGAAAAGCTGAACCATAATAAAAAATAAAACACTGTGAGTGGGGAGGCGGGTGTAGGGAGAGAGAACTCTTAGGTCCTGGGGAGTAGAATTTAAGAAGCAGGTCGCTGGGGTTGGGGTAGACATGCATTTCTTATTTAGATACTTTTGCGTTGCCTCAATATTTTCCAGCAAACATATATTATTTGATATTCTAAAAATTCAAAAAGAAAAACTAAAACTAAAACGATCCAACCTTGAGAAAGCCGGCCGAGCTGTCAGCTGTAGGTACTTGTGTCGGTGTCTGGGAGAAAGAGCTGGAAGCCGACGCGAGGTGGTGGGTCATGGGCAGGGATGAGGCAGGGCCTCAATCTTGCTGTCCCCTCTGAGCCACTGGCGGCCCCTTGCGCCGGGCAGGGACACTCTTGCCTAGGGTTGGCCCTCGAGGGGACTCAGCTCCCTGCTCGGGGGCTTCTGCCATTGGCCCCCGCTCGACAATGACTACCACAGGGCATCTGCTGGAGGCAGGCAGCGAGAGGACAGACAATCAGACAGACAGACAGACTGCCGTCCAGGAAGCCCCTGCCACGTGCTCCGGTTCCGTCACACCGGAGCAAGACCCGTGGGCTCAATGGTAGAGGACGATCGAAACCCTGCACCATTGTTATGGCCATTTTACAGAGGAGGAAACTGAGGCACAGAGAGGTCAAACGCCTGGCTCAAGCTCACCCCGGGGTTGGAGCATGGGTCCACCTGACCCTGCCCCGCCCCGGGAACTGTATATCAGATCCCATGGCGACATCTGCCTGGGCTTCCCAGGGCAGCCCTGATTTCAAACCTTCTGGAAACACGACGCCCATCCTTTGAGGCCTGTGACAGCTAAGTAGTGCGGTTTATAAAAGAGATGGGGTGTGATATGGCCCGGGGGGCGCCCGGCTGGCTCAGTCCATAGAGCATGTGACTCTTGATCTTGGGGTCATGAGTTTGAGCCCCACGTTGGGTGTCGAGATAAATAAATACCTAAATCAACTTTAAGAGAGATGGAATGTGGATTTTGTCGGTGCCCCTCCCATCCCTCCACCCCCACGCCCCCACCCCGGCTTTGCCAATGTCGGTGGGGGAGGGAGGAGGTCTGGGAGTGAGGCGGAGAAAAGGGAGTGGGAGGGAGGGGGCTGAGGGATGGGGCTGGCCTTTGGGCTCTGCCTGAACTGAGGATCCTCCAAGCGTGTTTTGACACGTTGCGCTCAGAGGAGGGTGTAATTATTTTCAGTAAGGGTTTCCTAACGCATCCCGAACGGATTGGTTCCCACCCACTGCAGAAGGCGGTTGCTTAGCGACTGGGTGAAGGGCCACATTCTCTGAAAGGCTGCAGGAGAATCTAGAGAAAGCTGGAAGGCCGCCGGCCGCCACTCCAGCCCACCCTGCTCTCCAGGCCCCTCCCCACCGCTGGCAGACCTGGGAGGGCCAGGCGCTCCCTGCTTCAGGCTCTGATGCACAGATCCCATGGGGGGTGGGGACGCCCCTGTCACCTTTTCCGTATGCAGCATCATGAGGCTGGGGGCTGGAGTGACCTTTAGGAGGGGGATGGGCAGAGGGCATTTGGAGTAGCAGGGAGAGAGACACCAAGCACCAACCCCTCCAGCTGGGCAACTTTTTGCAAAACACTTAACCTCTCTGGTGTAGATGTAGGCATCACGTTGCTTGCCTACAGGGAGCTTGAGAGCAGTAGAGCTAATGTTTGGGAAAAGGTCAGAACAAAGGACATCCTCAATAAAAGATAGTTTTTGCTCTTTGGGGTTATGTGGATTTTCATTCATCCATGCATTCTTCAATAAACTCACGCTGAGCCCAGCACCTTGACTGGCATTCAGGATGACCAGGGAGCACACGAGGCAAGTCTCTCCCCGGGCAGAGCTGGGAGAAGTTCTAGAGGGAGAAGTCAGCCAACAGCAAGCAGCCTTGTACGTAAGGGAACTGTATGAAGCATAAGGAGGTAACCGGCGCTATAAAGAAGATGTTATAAGTAGGGTGGGAAGGGAAGGCCCAGCTGAGATGACATTGAGCCAAGATGTAAGGAGGGGTGAGAGAGTGAGCAGAGGAGACAGCCAGGACAAAGGCCTGTTGGGCCAGAATGGAGTCCTTGATCCGGGAGGGGAGGTGATGAAGTCAGGGAGGCCAGAGGGAGTAGGTCACTAGTAGACCAGTAGGTCTCAGACTTGCACGGACATCCGAATCACCTGGAGACTTTATTAACAGGCTGTTGCTCCCCCACCCCCAGGGCCTGGGACTCAGTAGGTCCGGAGCACGGCCTGAGGATGTGCATTTCTAGCAGGTTCCCACATGTGGTCCTGCCCCGAGGACCCTGCTTTGAGAATCACTGTAACAGACTCCTGTCAGGTCTTTGGGTTTTGCTCTGGGTGTGACGAGGAGCCATTGGAGGGTTTTGGGTTTGGGGCAGAGGCGTGAGATGGCTTTTGCATTTTTATTTTTTTTAAGATTTTATTTATTTATTTGACAGAGAGAAATCACAAGTAGGCAGAGAGGCAGGCAGAGAGAGGAGGAGGCAAGCTCCCTGCTGAGCAGAGAGCCCGATGGGATCCCAGGACCCTGAGATCATGACCTGAGCCGAAGGCAGAGGCTTTAACCCACTGAGCCACCCAGGCGCCCTGGCTTTTGCATTTTAAAAGGATTCTCTGGCTGTGCCATTGAGATTAGACAAGGGCAGGCACAGGGACACCAGTGAGTAATGGAGACTTTCAGCTGTGATTACCACGGGAGTGGAGGTGGTGAGAAGTGGTTGGGCCCCGCGATACTTGGAGGCAGAGGCAGGGGGATTTCCTGGCCAACTGGACGGGAGGTAGGAGAGAGAGGAGGTCAAGGGTGTCAGCAAGGGTCTTAGCCCGAGTCCCAGAAGGACGGACTCACCCCTGACCAAGCGTGACTGCCCCAGTCACGCGTGCGTTCCGGGCTAGGCCGAGTCCCCAGGGCCTGGCAGGGCCCTGGAGAGACGACAGCCCTCTTCCTCCCTGGAGGCGGGCTCAGGGCTCCCACCTCACAGAGAGCTCTCGGGCCAGGACAAGCTGTTTCTGCAGAAACGCTTCATCCTCATTCCTGACAGACACACGTTGGAGAAGGGGATGTTTTATTGCCCCATTCTATCGCCCAGGGCCCTGGCGTTGGCACCCCTCTAATGTGACGTAATGACTAATCCCCTGTGATAAGCTTGCTTCCGGAGCTTCCGAAGTGCTAACTTTGGGGAGGATGAAGCCAGGAGTACACCGGGTAGGGGCACGTGGGTTCTCCCCCTAACGTCCCCACACGACACTCCCTGACTGACCCCTGCTTGCTCTCCCTCCCTGCCCCTCTCTCTCAGGCCCACCTCCAATACCCCCACCCCGCCAGGGAGCAGCTGCCCCAGAAGCCGGGCTTGGGGGGCCCGCCTAAGGTCCCAGCTGGGGCAGAGGCTCAGGTTCAAGTAAAACACACACATTTCAGGCCCTTGAGGAAAAATAGCCAAGATTGTCTCCAACCTGCGGCCTAAGTCTCAAGAAAGCTCTGCCTACGAAGGGCGGGCGGAGTGTTCGGGTGTGGCCGAAGCCTCAGGTCATGCCCAAGGGCATGGCGCCCCTGGGCTCATTACAGGGTCAAAACCTGCATCTGCAAGAGAGAGGAACTCCAGGCTGGACCTAGGATCTGGGGGCTCTGAAGGCTATGGTGCACCTCAGCTACAGGGACCCCCCATTCCCCCCACCAGCCCCATTCACTGGGCCTACTCAGGACGTGGAGATCTAATTATTTGTGACAACAGCCCTTAGATGAAACAGAATTACATGAAGGAACCAAACACCTCCCTTCTCCTTCCCACATCACCTTCCCTTCCCCCACCCCTTGTGTTTCCTAAGTTTTGTCTTTTCAGGGTGTTTTCCCAGCCAATGAAGACAGGTAGAGTCAGTTGTAGTCCTTGCAAACTCTGGAATAACACCTCACCATTGAAAGACACAAGGAGACCCCTGTGAACTGCCCCAGAAAGCCCTCCAAGACACTCTACTAAGCTAGGAAAGAGGGACGCCTGGGGGCTCAGTCGGTTAAACGTCTGACTTCAGCTCAGGTCACAATCCCAGAGTCTTGGGATCGAGTCCCACGGGGGCTCCCTGCTCAGCGGGGAGTCTGTGTCTCCCTCTCCCTCTGTCCCTCCCCACCACTCTCTCTCTCTCTCTCTCTCTCAAATAAATAAATAAATCTAAAAATAAAAGATTCTCTCTCTCTTTCTCCCCCTGCCATCCCTGCTGCCGCTCACTATCTCTCAAAAAAAAAAGTTAGGAAAGAAAGTCATAGAACAGATTAGAAAAACACCAACAAAATAAATACAGGGGGCAGCTGGGTGGCTCAGTCGTTAAGTGTCTGCCTTCGGCCCAGGTCAGATCCCAGAGTCCTGGGATCGAGCCCCGCATCGGGCTCCCTGCTCGGCAGGAAGCCTGCTTCTCCCGCTACCATTCCCTCTGCTTGTGTCCCCTCTCTCACTGTGTTTCTCGCTGTCAAATAAATAAAATCTTTAAAAAAATAAAAAAATAAATAAATAAATAAATAAATACAGATGAGCAGGATGTGGGTGCGACGATGCCCACAAATGCAGGCAAGGGGTGCTTGCTGCCTGCCCAGGACGGGGGAGAAGAGGGCTCCCTATGGTGGAACCTTTCACAGCCAACATTTATCATATTGTATGTGAGTCATTTTGAAATAGACCAAAGAGATTTTTGTATTTAACTTAATGCTCTTTAATTATTTGGCCAGCTCTCTATTGTACTTCAAAACTGACTGGAGGGGGGCACCTGGCAGTCTCAGTCGGTAGAGCATGTGACTCTTGATCTTGGGGCTGTGAACTCAAGCCCCATGCTGGGTGTAGAAGTTACTTAAAAAGTGAAACTGGGGGTGCCTGGGTGGCTCAGTGGGTTAAAGCCTCTGCCTTCGGCTCAGGTCATGATCTCAGGGCCCTGGGATCGAGCCCCGCATCGGGCTCTCTGCTCGGCAGGGAGCCTACTTCCTCCCCTCTCTCTCTGCCAGTCTCTCTGCCTATTTGTGGTCTCTCTCTCTGTGTCAAATAAATAAATAAATGGAATTTAAAAAAAAAAGGCAAAACTGACCAATTTTCTGCACATTAGAGGGAACAGTCAATAGAGGGAGAAGGCAACTTACAAAATAGGAGGAAATAATTGCAAATCATGTATCAGAAAAAGAGTTAATATCCTGAATATATAAATAACTCCTACAACTCAACAACAAAGGAACTCGATTTTAAACATGAGGAAAGGGGGCACCCGGCTGGCGCAGTCGGTTGGGCGCCGACTCTTGGTTTCAGCTCAGGTCATGATGTCAGGGTCGTGAGGTGGAGCCCCATGTCCAGCTCCGTGCTCAGCATGGAGTCGGCTTGGATTTCTCTCTCCCTCTCTCTCTGCACCCCCCCCTCCGCTCGTGCTCGCTCTATCTCTAAAGTGAATAAATAAATCTTAAAATAAAAATAAACATAAGGAAAGGACCTACCTAGACATTTCTCCAAAGAAGATACATGAAAGGCTAACAAGCATATGCAAAGATGTTCAGTCATTAGAGGAGGCATCTAAGTCCAAATTGCAATGAGCCACCACCTCACACCTGTTGGGATAGCATAAGTCAAAGAAAGACAGAAAGAAAAAAATGTGTGGGTAAGGATGTGGGGAAATTGGCATCCTTGTGGCCCTGTCGGTGGGGATGTCAAGTGGTGCGGCCGCTGTGCAAAACTGTAGGGAAATACCTCAAAAAACTAAAAAACAGAGTTACCATCCGATGCAGCAATCACACTTTGGTCATTTGTCTGAAAAAAACTGGAAGCACAGTCTTGAGGTGTACGCATGCGCATTCGCAGCAGCCTTGTTCCCCTTAGTCCAGGGGCGGAAGCGACCCAAATGTCCCCTGGCTCAGGAGCAAAGAAGGAAAGCCTGCTGTGTATATATATTGTTTGACCTTAAACAAGAAGGAAATCGTGTCACCAGCCAGCAACGCGGATAAACCTTGCGGACATCATGCTCAGTGAAGCAAGCTCGCCACAAAAGGACAAAGACTGTAGGATTCCACTCCCGTGAGACCTCTAGTCAAAGTCACGGGCACAGAAGGCAGAAGGATGTTTGCAGGGAAGGGGCAACGGGAGGGGATGTTCCAGAAGGAGCGAGTTTCAGTCCCGCAAGAGGAAAATGCTCCGCAGATCCGAGTCGCGGCGATGCGAGTATAGGTAACGCTATTGTACTGTCCACTTACAAAGAGCTAAGAGGGCAGGTTTGAGGTGTTTTTACCACGTAAAAAGTTAAAACTAAATCGACCAAGGAACAAGCTTTGCCGACTTGGTCCGGCGCACGCGTCCACGTGCTCACCCGCAGGCCCAGAGCTCCACGCGCCCCGCCGCGATGCTGTTCCCAAAGCCCCTTCTGCCCTCCGCCCCCCCCCCCGGACTCGTCACCCCGAGGAGGCCCCACCTCCCGCCGCCCCAGACCGGGCCCAGCACCCTCGAGGGCCAGGTGCACCCACACAGGGGAGCCTGGCCCCAAGCAGGCCCACAGCACGGCCGCAGCGGAGCCCTGGTGCCCGGCCGGGAGCCGGGACGCCCGAGGAGGGTGGGCTCAGGGCAGGCCCAGCTCCGGTCAGACAAGGGCCCTGGGACGTCAGAGCCCAGGGGCTGCCCCAGCCCCAGACTCGCTTGCCGGGAGGGAAAAGCCCAGCCTCTGGCCGGGGAGGTAACACGAGTCAAGAACGGCTCGCGAGACTCTATTCCCTGTTACATCCCATCTCTATTATTTAAAGCACCCTAAGTGATTCTAGGATGGGGCCAAGGGGGAGAACTGCTACCCTCGAGAAGGGACAGAGGTGCCCTCCCGTGCAGCCGAGGCCTGGGCCTGTCCTCCGTGGGCGCTCCTCCCCCACCCCCATGAGGCTCGAGAGTCCCGCTCTTAGCTGCACCTGACCTTGGTCAAGAACTGGCAGGCAGGCACCAAGGGTCCTGCCTGGGATTCCAAGGCTGTCACCATCATCCCGCCCGGGAGCCAAGGGTGTTACATCACCCTCGGGGCCCTGAGTCACTGCCATGTCTCTGGCGATGGGCACAGAGAGGCGAGTGGCCAGGGGGAGGGAGGAAGCCGAGAGCACGGCCAGGCTCCCGCGTCCCCTCTCGCACTGAGGCCCCATAAACAGGACCAAGCTATTTTAGGGGAATAAGATCAAATGCGGGTATCAGTTCCCCCGGCTACTTTTGACTCAGTGCTTCGGGTTATTTCTGTGAGGGCGCAGGCTGGTGACACCCCGTGTCACTGAGCACTCTGGGTCTGAAATTAAATGTGCGTCTGCCTGCAAGAACGAGTGTGAATTCCTATAGGATAGACGGTTGCCTGGCAACCACAATGTCAAGGCCAAAACATGGGCCAGGACAGGATGGGCGCAGGAGACACTCAGGTTTGCACAGTGCCAACTCAAGCCCATGACATTCTCAAGGGTCTCCGATACTCCGGACCCTGACTTTTGGCCAGGACACAGTGGGCCTTTCACTGCGCCCAGAGAAGATATTCTACGGAGCTAAGAAGCTTGGGCCTCGGGGCACCTCCTAGCCTGGGCCCCTGCGAGGTCCCTGCAGCTAATTGTGATTAGTAATTCTGTAGGACTCTTCCTAAGGAGACGCCCTCAAAAACCGTAGAAGCTCCGGGACCCCCCAGAACTTGGAGCCACCTCTGACCATACCTTCACAAAAGAAAAGAAAAAAAATGTATAAAAAACCCATGTATCCAGGTCCCATTTGCCTACAATAAACAGCACTGCAGCGAAAATTCCATAGAAAAAAAGTCTTTCTAGTGCAAATCAGTTCTGTGTATGTAAAGGCAACGGGTTGGGACCCTAAAGGCCACCTAGCCCAGCCCACTTTAAAAAGGGGGAAACCGAGGCTCTCAGAGAGCGGCCACAAAGCCTCTCGTTTGTCGGGGGGGCTCCTCCTCCCTGCTTCTACCCCAGGCCCTGGAGCTGGTAATAAGGGGATTGGACCTGGGATTATTTGAAGAACGCGCCTCAGAGGTGGAAGACACAGCGTGCAAAGTGGCGATTTTATTATTCTTGTGATGTCATCACTCTGAGAAGCTTATCTGTACACACATCTCCCCACCCCAACAACAAAGTTAGCTTCAGAAAAGAAAGCCCTGAAGCAAACTGTTTGTTTCACGAGTTGCTTAGCAAGGAGAGCCATCTGCTCTCCGGATTCTAAAACCGTAGGTGTCGTGGGCAGCGAAGGCTCCCAGGTCTCGCCGGCCCTGGCCAGGCCTCGGCCACGTCTGGGGGCCGGGGGACACGGGGTGCCCAGGAAGGGCGCTGCAGCCCAGACGAGCTGGGGAGGCAGAGGAAGGCTCGGGGCCTCCTCTTCATCCCTTGCCCGACCTCCGTGGTTTCCAGAAACTTTGGCCCCACCCTGCCCACCCTTGCCCACAGCCTACTTCCTGAAATGCCAATCCCCCGCCCCCCTGGGCCGGTTCTCCCATCCTGACTCCCGTGGCTTTTGTGAGGAAATCCCAAGGCTCTGACGGGCCCAGAGTCTGGAGGCCACGCACGTGCTGTTTGGCTCCTCAGACACCATTTTGTTTTTCGAGACCACCCGTTTTTGTCTCCCTAAAAACCGCTGCCCCGGGCTCTGTTCCTTGGGGGATTTGCTAGATCACTGGTGCTCAGAGTGTGGTCCCTAGACCAACGGCATCAGCATCGTCTGTGAACTTTCTAGACAAGCAAATTCTCAGGTCCCACCCCAGACACCTACTAAATCTGAAACTCTGGAGCTGGGGCCCAACATTCTGTATTTCACGGCCTCCCAGGTGATTCTGATACACCCCAAATTTGCTGGACTGTGAGCCCATCAGAGCAGCGCCCCACCAGCTTTGTTTCTGGACCCCTGAGCAGGGCTCCTGGCCTAGAGGGGAGGCCCTCTCTTCTCATGCGGGCCTGACCCACCCAACCTCTTTTACAGACACGGTCCTCTTGGTTTTAGGGGAGACAAGGCCACCAAAAGAGCAGGAAGAGAAGCGGGATCATCACAAATTGGAGACTAGCCTGGGACTCAATTTTTGGAACAGAGGCGCTGATGGGGAATGTGCCATTTACCCCTTGTCTGACCCTCAGTCCGGCCCTGAGCCCACATGGCTGGCCTCCGTGTGTGCCCAGAGAGAGGAGGTTTCCAGAAAGGGTGCTGGGTCAACAGCAGACATCTTTTGGGCTCCTGAGCTGAGCCATGTTAAGGCAACAAGCCTGTGCCGTCCCATCCGCTCCCTGCTGGTCCCCACCCTGTGTACCCGGTGATGTAGGGACACTTCAGGGCTCAAGGCACAGGCCATGTCCCACTCAGAGAGGACACAGGCAGCCACATAAAGCCATCGGGAAGGGATGCACTGAGAAGGCCGGGGGTCTCTGAGGGCTGCCCCAGTACAGAGGGGTCCGCTCAAGGACTGGTTGGTGGGAAACCTCAGGAAGGGATGGGACAGGGGTTGTAGTGACAGGAAGATACCCCAAAGGCAGGTGTTGTAGGGTTTGGGGTGTGGTGACGCTGAGCGGGACTCACGACAAGCGGGGGCTATGGGGGAGGTGAGTCGGGTCACGTTCGAGGAGGCGTGACAATTGTCCCTACCGCCTGCATGCTTCCAGATTCGTAGGGATTAACTGGAGAGCACACGGCCCGATACCCCTCCCCCACCCCAAATCCCCCAAAGTGCCGCCACCTCCGAGCTCCGCACATCTCTGTGGGTTTGTCAGAGCAGAATCTTCCCTGAACGTTCTGTGAGGTCATTGTGCGGAGGGTGGGGGTGGGCGGGGGCCGGAGGGGGCAGGGAGAAGAGAGGAAAGTGCCTTGGGAACATTTCTACATAAATAACTTACTATTTTAGTTTCACTACTAGACTAGAAGCCAAATATCAATTAAATTTTTTTTTTTTGAAGAACAAAATAGATGTATTAATCCCCACTTCATCCCTCGGCGGCGTGTCTGCCCTTCACCGTTTGGGAGACCGTGTGTGGGCGAGAACGTGTGTGTGTGTGTGTGTGGGTGTGAGAAGTGCTTCATAGCGCGTGTGTGGCACACACACAACACCCACGACACAACTTCACGTCCGGGCATTCCGGGTGCCTTTCAAAAATTATAAAACTACTGTATTAATCCAGCCTCAGGGGGCGCCTCAGTGGGTTAAAGCCTCTGCCCTCGGCTCAGGTCATGATCTCAGGGTCCTGGGATCGAGCCCCACGTCGGGCTCTCTGCTCAGCGGGGAGCCTGCTTCCCCCTCTCTGCCTGCCTCTCTGCCTACTTGTGATCTCTCTCTCTCTGTCAAATAAATAAATAAAATCTTTAAAAAAAAAAAAAAAAATCCAGCCTCAGAAATGACTGGATTTGGCATTTGGACAGGACAGGACGGTGAGGCGCGTCCCCTCCTCGCCCCGTCTCCCGTGAGGACAGAAAAGAACGTCATATTTTATTTTATGACCAACAGGTCATTCGTCTGTATCTGCTCTTTAAAGCCACTGAGGACATCTTGCCAGTCACTAGGAGAAACTAAATAAACAGAGCCAAACAGTGTCAGCTCTCCGCGGCTGAGTAATTATGAGGAATTCCTCTTTAAATAGAAGTTTAAGTCAATATAGAAAGATCACTTTACAGAAGGCAGCTCAGGAGGCGATGGGGGAGCCAGCAAATGTGAGACCCCTTCTAGGTCTAGGGGGAGCTGGAGGTGCGGCGCTGGAGAAATGAGAACCAGAAGACGGGTCTACCCCTGCCCACACTTCTCTAGCTGGAGGGCCGGCCGCCGCACTGGGCCTTGCTTCTTGTCTTCATGTGGGCGGGTTTCAGTTTCAGAGGCTTCATTCATAAAAATGGCTCCTGTTCTGGACCTGGGACCGGAACCCTGGCTCCGAAGGTTGGCTCTCTCTGTCAACTAGCTCACCGGGGTGCCTGTCCCTGTTGGTCACCATGCCAAGCCCAGGGGAAGGGGAGGGGTGCAGATGGCAGGTAGAGCTTGGGAGATCAGCTGGGCACACAGAAAAAAAGTCGTCGGGAACGCTGGATAATTAATTAACACCGTCTGGTGCGAGGCCAAGGCCCAAGGCGGACAGAAAGGCTGGTGAGCGATGCACAAGTCAAAGGAAAGGCCTGGGGGACAGAGGGCAGTGGGGGCGGGTGTTGCTTCAGGTCGGTGGGGGAGTGGAGAAGGCACTCCAGGCAGGGGACGCGGGCTGAGCAAAGGCACAGAGGCTGAAAAGTGCTGGGCGGAGAATGGGGGCAAGATGGGAGCTGGGTGGGAGCGGGAAAGTTCTGGAACCCTCAGAGCTCCAGACTGGGTAGCTCCGTCCTGACAGAGGACAGAGGGCCTCTGAGCTCCAGCCACCCCCCTCAGCCACGAGGGAAGTGATTGCAGGGTGTCTCTCCTGGCGACGGTTGGGGGCTGGAGTCAGTCACCTTGGGCTCCAAGCACTGGCAGGGCGCCAAGGCTGGCCAAATTGGTGGGTGACAAGAAATAGCCAGGAACATTCCCTCACTCAGCAAACAGTTCTGAGCCCCCACCACACGCCAGGCACGGGGCCAAGGGCTGGGGGTGCAGAGAATACTCAGCTTGGTCCCCCGCCCCAGGGAGTGCACATGCAGGGGTGGCCGCTGGAGGACACGGAGAATCCTGCTGGGTATCGGTCAGCCCCGAGCAGACAGAAGTCACCATAACAGAGCCGTGTGCTGGGAGTGGGGGGTGGGGCACGGCGGCCATCCTTATTCTGACGGCAATCACAGGAGAGTCTGCCCAGCCCTCCTTCCTGGGAGGTTGTGAGCACACCCGAGGGGACCGCTGAAAGAGGCAGGACCTCTGCTGGACCTCTCCAGTTTACGTAGCTTGTGTAAACAAAAACCCTGTCCCCACCAGTCTCGGGACCCTCTGGGAGGAGCTAGGATGATTCCCAGTGGAAGTCTGGGCTGCATCCCCAGGAGTGGGAAGGGGCACCCCTCCAGCCCTGGACATCCACTTTCTCCACCCAGCACGTTGTTATAAAACTCATTTTAGAACTGCAAACGTATAGCAAAGTTAAAAGGATTCTGCAGGGAATCGGTGTTTACCCACCACCTAGACTCTATCACAAACATCCTAGGGTCCTTGCTCTATCCTCGTCCATCAACCTCTTTCTCTCCATCCCGCACACTTGCAGGACACATTTCAAAATAAATTGCAGACCTCAGTTCACCTCCCCCTACATACTTCAGCGTGCGTGTCATTCCCCAGAATCCAATATTTATTTAAACTGTATTTTTTTAATGTAAAATACACATACAACGAGATGCAGAAATCTTAAGTGTGTATTTTCAGGGTTTTGAGCAATGAACACACCACATAAGCCAAACTCCAGCAAGATACAGCTCATGGGCAGCACCCTAGAAAATTCCCTTGGAGTGGGCCTCTGCTTCTTACTTAAGAAGGCTCCTGACGCAGTTCTCACCTGAGGCGTGTGGGCACGGCTAACTCTGCAGGCTATGCCAGGTACATCCCACAGAAGTCTGATAAGTCCCCACTGATAAGCCCCACTGAGTACAGGGCTGTCTGATAATTTCTTTCCCCTCTGAACACTCTGTGGCTCCCTCTCAGAGTTCCAAATTCCCCATGGATCAGGGCCATAGAAAGAATTGCCACCTTGAAAGCCAGGGCGTTAGATATGCTTCCCACCATGAAACACCAAAGCACAGTCAGATTCACTCCTGCACACACACCAGGAGGTCCTAGAAGGCTTCTGAGGGGATGGGGCACTTGAGTGGGGTTTTGAGGAATGAATAGGAGTTTGCTGGACGATGGGAGAAAGGACGTCTAGAGCACGTGTGATATCTCAGAGACGTCAACCACAGTATTTTGGGAGAACTCTGAGGAGGCAGAAGGGCTGGATGTGGGTGGAAGAGTTGGAGAAAAGAGTTGGGAGGAGGTGGGGAGGGCAGCCAGGGGCTGAGAGGAAGAAAGGTCCTAGCTGGTTAAAGAGGATCTTGTCCTACAAGCAGTGGGGAGCCTTGAGGAGGGGTTGGGCAGAGAAGTGGCATATCCAGGCTCCCATGTTTCAAACTTCCTGGTGGTTGCCATGTGGAGGAAGGTTTGAAGGGCGACGAGAAGGGAAGCAGGAAACTCAGTTAAGAGACTCCTGCAGGGTCTGTGTGAGAAAGGCTGGTGGCCCAGACCAGGTTGGTGGAGGGGGGGCGGACAGCCGCGGATGGGATGCAGGTAGGTGCTGAGCCGAGGCAGGGGCTCAGCTGGAGGGTGTGGCGAGCAGCCGTCCAGGACCAGGTGGAGGCGATTCACTGGACAGACCCCAGCTTTGAGAAAAGGACAACTGGCAAAAGGGCAGCTCGGGTACAGAGCAGTTGGATGTGTCTGTGGAACACCGAGGGGAGGTCCAGTAAGCAATGGGGTGCACAGGTCTGCGGCTCAGAAGAGAGGTCCAGGTGGGAGAGGAACCAGGGTGCAGATAGCATTTGGAGGCTTGGTTTTGAATGAGTCACTCCTTGGAGCATTAAAGGGAGGATGGGACGAGCCCCAGGGGACCCTGTATTGGGACCAATGCAGGGGAAACTGAGGCATCCCCCAAGAGGAGAATTGGTGCATTGGGGCATTCTAGAAGCCAAGGCAGGAGTCAGAGGAGAAGATGGCTTCAGCCATCTTTTTGGCATCAGCCTCCCTGAGAAGTCCCCGGTAGGACAGCCTACGAAATGCAAGGGCATATGACAAGGTGTAGCTGGGGACAAGGGAGAGGCAGGTCACTGGAGACGTGGACATCCCAGGCTGGCCCAGCCTGCAGCTGCCACTGTGACAGGCCACTTGCCTCCTGCCAGGGAGGTGGCAGTCTGCATAGTGGCGGGGGGAGGAGGGGGTGGACACTGTTGGGCCAGGGCTGGACGGGCCAGCAGAGGCTGACAGCCCGTGGCATCCACTCAGGCCCCTCCCTCCCCTTGCCAGTGGGAGGGCCTCCAGCAACCCTAGAACTTCTAGAAAACCATCCTGTTTGGGGGCACTTGGGTGCCTCAGTCGGTTGAGCATAGGACTCTTGATTTCAGCTTGGGTTTTGATCTTTGGGGTGGTGAGAGTGAGCGCCATGTAGGGCTCCATCCATACTCAGTGGGGAGTCGGCCTGAGATTCTCTGTCTCCCTCCTCTCTGTCTCTCTCTCTTTCTCAAAATAAATAAATACACCTTTAGAAGAAAGAAAAAAGAAAACCAGCCTGTTGGGGCTCCTGTGCTGGCCAGGGTCCCCCCCCCCGTGGCTGACCCACAGGTCACCCCTGGAACCCCTCTGCGGCCTCGGGGAGGGGGAGGACCGTCTGAAGTTTAAATCAGAACACGAGGCAGGGGAGGGGCAGCCCATGGAGGTCACTGAGTTCAGAGTCAAGCTCTGCTACAAGTGGGAGGCCAGCAGGCTTGACAGGTGGGTGCTCGGGAGAAAGGGGGACCGCGTCCGGGTCGATGTGGTGGCCCTCCCTCCTGGAAGAGAGCTTCCGGGAGGTCAGGGGAGACATTCATCTGCTGGGAATCTAGAAACTGCAGGCAACACCAGCATCCTGTGTAGCCTCAAGGTAGGGCGGCCCTAACACCCCTCCCAGGAGGAACCTGGGAATGACTTGACCCCGCTGTGACTTACGACCTCTTCCTGGCCTCATTCCTAGCAGGTTCTGCAGATAGGCTAATCTAATCTCCTCCCCAAGCAGGAGACCTAAGAGAGGTCAGGTGACCTTTCCAAGATCCCACAGCGCCAAGCGGAAGAACCAGTTCTAGAGTTCCAGGCTCCTGATGGCGGACAGCAGGGAATTTAAATGCACCCCAGTAGTCATTTCATAGGCGCATGAATACCCAGCATCAGTTCCGTGCCCTTCTCCCCTCTTTGAAGCTCAGAAGGGAGAGACTTGTGTGTGTGTGCACGCGTGTTGGGGGGGTGGGGAGAGGCAGGAGCCAGCAGCTGAGTGGTAGAGACCCTTCTTCCACACAGAAAAACAACCAAACGCCTGTAGGCAGGCCAAACATGGCATCTAGGGGTGCTTGCCCTCCAGCCCTCGCTGAGCTCACGGGGCTTGGAGGTAGAGTGGGAGGACACGTTTCCTTGGCAAATTCAGCCGTGTCTGCTCAGACTAGACCTGGTGAAAGGCAGGTAGGGCCTGGGTGAGCGGCCGGTAGGCCGAAGGAATGTGTGAGGGGTTCCTGGGGCTGCCAGCCACAGGGATGGACGGGCACGGAGGCGGCGGCCAGTCCTGAGCGAGGGTGGCCGTCAGGACGGGGGCGGAGGGAGTCAGGACAGGAACGAGGGCCCAGAGCAGGCAGGGCCTCTGACGTCGTGTCCAGTCCTGGCTTCCCTGCCCCTCTCTGTGGGGGCCTGGAAGCGGGGAGGCGGCCGAGGGCTCTGCAGAGTGACCCCGAGGGTTCCCGACTCAAGTCACTTCCGAATGAGGGCTTCTCCGTCGCCCCAGCCTGGCCCCTGACTGGGGTCTTGGAGCTCCCAGCCCACCAGGGCCGGCTCTGCCTTTGGGAAGTAGAAACCGCTAATCTTACCCACTGGGCTCTGAGGAGTCTGGCAGGGAGGGAGGAAGGGGCTCCAGGGACTGGGCTGGCAGGCCGATCTCCCCCATCCTTACAGCAAGAGTGTGCTCGTTATTAATGGCCCCACAATAAACCCCAGCGATAAGCCACCTCCCTCCCCCTCCACCAACCTCCCTCACCCCCCCACCAACACAGAGAGTCTTCAAGTTGGGAACAAGGAACCAGACGAACAAACCGCCAGACCAGCATGGCTGCACTTGGTCCCTGACAATTCCTTGGCTTCGTGCCACAGCCCGTGTCCAAGGGGGCTCCCATTCACTGGGCCCCTAGCTCGCCCGGAGTGTCTCTGCTCTCCAGATGCAGCGGCCACCCCACCCTGCTTCCTCCAGGGATGTCGCCCCTCTGCCTGCCAGCCCGCAGCTGACCCGGGGCCGGCCAGCCAGGTCCAGCCCCACCTCCCAGGGAGGCTTTCTGTGCCCCCCACAGGCTGTCTTCCGGCCAAGGCAGAGGCAGAGACTGTGCCTTTGGGGGTTGGTCCAATTCTTTCCCCGAGTGTCTCCTGTTTCCAGTTTGTAAGCACCAGGCCACTCCCCTTGGAGGCCCCCAAACACCATCTTTTATGTGTTTGCAGTTGTGCCTTGGGCAAATAAGTGAATGAATGAGTCACCCAAAAGAGGCTACCTGGTTGCCGGAGAGGGCCTTCGGAGCAATCACACTACAGCCAAGTTTGTGAAAGCAGAGCAGACGGCCAGGGGCACGGGCAGGGGCTGGGGTGCCCCTGGGCCTGGCACCTCAGTGCCTCCCTCGGGGCCCGGCACCCTCCCCTGCTAGCAGGGTGGCAGAAGTTCCTAGACAGAATCCACCCTCTCGCAGCCTAAGGGCCCCCATGGGCCGCCAGAGGCCCCCTCAGGTCAGCGGGCCAGAGCCTTCAGGGCACAGCCACAGAGCATGTTTTGGGTGCCAACTTGCGTGCCTCCTAAAGCATTGGGTAGCCTACTTTCCAGGGTCTAACAGGGACTCCCAGAACCTTGGCTAGGGGAGCTGGGCTCTGCCTGATTCCGATCTTGGCCCTGCCAGGCCAGGGCCTGTGACCACGGGAAGAATCGGCCACCCGCCACGGCCCTCAGCTTGCCCCCTTAGCTGTCCCTTCCATGAGGCTTCGTTTGCTGTGGCCGGGGCTCCCTGGGGCCTGGGGCTGGCTCCGAGCTCGGAGCCGTAGGGCAAGGCCTGGCAGCGACCCCGCCGCCCTCCGTGCAGGGCCTCGATCCCGAGCCACCCGCAGCGAGGCCAGGCCTCCCTTCCCGGGGACCCCTCTCCTGGAGTTTGGCTTGGGGGAAGGTGGGGGGCGAGGGACGGGGGCTGCGGCCACCCCCCTGCCCCCGCCCGCCGCCACCAAGCTTAGGTCCAGAGGAACCAGGTTGGGCTTCTCAGAAAAACAGGACTCTCTGCCTCAGTGCAAGCACATTTTGGAAAACTTTTAAACAAAGAAACCACGTGGGGAGAGTGGAAAAGGGGGGAGAAGGGAAGGGTAGGAGAGGGCGACTTTTTTTTTTTTTTTTTTTTCTGGAGAACACTTATTTCTCTCTGAGTAGCCAAGCAAGGCCTAATCCCAGCCGTTCTGGGGCCAGATTCAATAAAAACTCTGTCTGCAGAGGCCTGAGCAAAGCCACAGAAAATAAATACTTCGTGGCTTGTCCGGTCTCCTGCCGCCTGGAGCCGGAGGGCTGTTCTATTGACTCTCGGCCCAGTGGGATGCGGACTGCGTGTGGAATTCTCTCCGGGGCCACTCCACTTCCTCTCCCCAGTTAGGACCATTTAAAAACCCTAAGTAGAGTTTCCGGTGTGGAGGGGGAAAACAGGGGAGAGCATATTTGGTTGAAGGAAGGAAAAAAAGGAGGGCCAAAAAACCAGTTTGTTTTCAGTCAGAGCCAGAAGCTGGTGGACTGTCTTGTTTGTAGAAAATCCTATTTGGGGTCCGGGCCTTCCCTCAGCTGCGCCCTTGCACCTCGTGTCTCCTCAGACAGATTCTCATCTCTGCGGGAGGGAAGCCTGGCTCTCTCAGAACGCGGCTGTGGTCCCGTGTCTGGGTGCCTCCTGCCCTGCCGGGCTCCGCAGGCCCAGCTCTGCGGCCACCACGAGACTCAAGATGGAAAAATATTCCAGGCCACAGATGATGAAGAGCTGAACTGAGCCTCACGGGTCAAAATGGAACGGACTTTTATAAACAGGGAAAGTGCAGGGGCGCCTGGGTGGCTCAGTCGGTGATGCCTCTGCCTTCAGCTCAGGTCAGATCCCCGGGGTCCTGGGATCGAGTCCCACATGGGGCTCCCTGCTCAGTGGGGAGCCTGCTTCTCCCTCTGTCTGCCACTCCCCCCTGCTGGTGCTCTCTCTTTCTCTCTCACGGATAAATAAATAAAATCTTAAGAAAACAAACAAACAGGGAAAGTACAGAATCTGACGTTGCGTGCTGGGGGGCTTTTCCAGGCACTGGGCGGAAAGGAACGGTCAGGGGCTTCCTACACTTGGAGACTGCCTTTGCGACACTAGTCCCCGGTCTTCCTGGTGTTGGCCTCACTGAAATAAATTCCTTTCTTGTCTCACCACCACTCCTTCCTCTGCCTTTGGAATCTGTCAGCAGCGAGTGGCCAAACGAGCTCTGTGTGGGACCCCCAGAGCGGGGCACTATAGCACCCCTGGCCCCCCACCCCCCCGGCTACAGTAGGCCGGTAGGTGGTCCAAACGGAACCCCACAGGGCCGGGAGACCCAAAATCCCCAACTTTTTCTGAGGTTACAAGTCAAAACATTTGGACGGCCATCTTGGGGTATGAAAAATCCTAACTAATCCCCAATATAGGCTGCCAGACTGTGACTGCTTTCCTAGATCCTCCCTCAGACTGGGTGCCTGGTAGGCTCCTGAGGGTATATTTGGTGGGGGGGGGATGAATCCGTGTTCTTCCCACACACACACACCCCCAATCCCTCCATGCCACGTCTAGGGAAAACAACGGTCTGTTCTTGTCTTCCAAGGAAATGGCAAAGCAGGCTGGAGGGCTCTCGGCCTGGGCTCCATCTGGGGTAGCCTGGGCCTGGGGAGCTGTGTCCCCCTCTTTCAGCCACTGCCACTTCTGAGGGCCTGGCGGGGCTGCCAGGGGGCCACAAACTCGGCCTAAAAATATATTCCCCAGACATGACATTCCACCCTCAGAGAGCGACTCTATTAAGTTAAACACTGTTCTCCCCAAGTTCTTATTTGAAAATGCAAATACTCTTGAGAGGGCTGATTCCCAGAATGTGTGCCTCTGACGAAACCAGGAACTGATGGATGAGAATATCCTGACCTGACCCTAGCCGAATGTTCCCCAAAGCTCTCCCTGTGGCCTCCAAGCCCAGATCTGGTGGCTCATCGTATAGAAAAACTCAAAGCCTCATATTTGAGAGGGAAAAGAAAAGAAGAAAAGGAGGAGGAGAACTTTCAAGGCTGTCTTAGGTCGTGTCCCCACTGTCAGATACAGGGTAGGTATGGGCCGCTTAAAGCTAGCTTTGGGGAAAGGAGCAGCTTAATCTTTGAGTACAGTAACTGTGTTTACCGTGAGTGGTAACATGCAGACTAAAAGTCCAAGCTCTAAAACTCCCATAGGAGAGGGCGCCTGGGTGGCTCAGTCAGTTCGGCATCTGACTTCGGCTCAGGTCATGATCCCAGGGATCCTGGGATCGAGCCCCACATCGGGCTCCCTGCTCAGCAGGAAGTCTGCTTCCCCCTCTCCCTCTGCCCCTCTGCCCTACTCGTGTTCTCTCTCACACACTTTGCTCTCTTTCAAATAA
Organism: Procyon lotor; assembly: GCA_028646535.1. Lineage (NCBI taxonomy): Eukaryota > Metazoa > Chordata > Mammalia > Carnivora > Procyonidae > Procyon > Procyon lotor. The sequence continues at coordinate 17,989,402 of CM053616.1, forward strand.
ATAAGTAATCTTTTTAAAAATAAATAAATAAATAATAAAATAAAATACTCCCCTAGGAGCAAGATTGAACTAGAAAAGACTCCTTCGCAGCCAGAAAATATGTCAAAAACCCATGCTCTGGAACACAAGCTCTTTATTTGTTGGTGAGACCGTAGTCAAAACCTTTGAGCTCATACTTTACGTACAATCGTAACCACCTGCAGGAGCAGATACCCAAATCCAAGTTTGAGTAAATAAAGAAGGGAGGGGGAAAAGTGCTGTTCAAAGGGGGAATGGAGATCCAAACTCGGAGGTCTGGTCAGTTTGGAACAGGAGGAGGGGCTCGCCTTCACAGTCCTCTGAAGCCATGGCCCAAGGTCGGTCACATTTGAGACTGTCCACAAGTCACCAAGAAAGCGTTCAGTTCTGCTTGGGGGAGGATGTGATAGCTTTAAGAAAGATTTATATTCAAAATCAAACAATGAACATAGCTCTATCGTTTCATGGGATACGTTCCATGTATCAGAGCATCGGGTTTCTTCTCCTCCCAGCTCGGGGCTAGCTGTTTTACCGCAGGAGGCTCTGCTTCCAGTAAGCTCTTGGGCTCCCCTGAAGCCCACTTGGAGGCAAGACGAGAACAGGGCCCTGGAGCCCACATCCGTGAGCCTCCCAGGCCAGCAACCCATCAGCACTCAGGCCCCCTGGGGGAGCTACTGGGCTCCCTAAAGGTGGCAAGTGCACCTGAGGAAGTTTGCCTCTGAGTTTAATTTAAATAACCACAAGTGGCTAGTTGCACCATGTCTGGACAACACGGTGACGCTCACGGGTCACACGGGGTCCTCTGAGGCTGCACAGAGAAGCTGCTCACTGCCCTATTGTCCAAGACAGACATCCATTCATTGCACATGCAACAGGTGTTTTTTGTTTGTTTTTTGGTTGTTTGTTTGTTTTTTTTTGTACGTGCAACACTTATTAAGCACCTACTGTGTACACCCCTCCAACCAGAAAAGGATTATCACCGAAATAGTCTGATGGGCTCTCAGTCCCTCCTTTTTTCTCCGCTCTTCCTTTCTTTCATAAGCAAATCTGGAGGCTTCTGAAACCAAGCCTCCCTGCACTGCAGTTGTTCTCAAACTACAGTGAGCGGCAGAACCCCAAAGGAGCCTCGTTACAATATGCAGGACTCCCCTCCCCGCCCATTCAACCTGCTGAATCAGAATCCCCTACATCCTGTGGTCCTGCCCCACCAAGAATACCAAGCCCATGATTGCAGGTGCTTTTCTACTGAGAGTTTATAATTCAGACCTGTAAACAGTGAGCTCTTTTTAACAAAGAGCTACTCCCCAAGAACCGTCTACAAATTCCCCAGGGAGGACTAATACCATGAGCCTTTTTACAGTGACTTCTTTAGGGAATTCACTGGACAGATGTTCTTCCTACCGTGGAGGCAAAGAGCCGCAGAGGAAGATCTGGCCTCCAGGGCCGCCTTTGTGGCCTTCACAGAGGACTTACTCTCTCTCATTCTGTCCCCTATCTGTAAAACGGGATAATCGTCATTGGCTTCAATGTCAGCAAGCTTCAAGGAGGGCGTGAGAACCCTGAGGTTCTAGGGCCCTCAGGGCTAGGCAGGCGTTCTGACCTGCAAGAGGGGGTGAGGAAGGGAGACACCCAAATCAAAGGACGTGGAGGCCTTTCTTCACCCCGGGAAATTTTCAGCTTGGAAAACGTCATGTTCTAATTGTATCCTGGTTCACCTTGAATGCACTTAGAAAATCCATAGATTTGGTTTCAACTCAAATGGTTCATTGGGTATTCAAGTTAACAAAAAAAGAATATAAGGGATGTCTGGGGGGCTCAGGCAGTTGAGCAACTGACTCTTGGTTTCGGCTCAGGTCATGATCTCAGGGTCGGGAGACTGAGCCCTGCGTCCTGCTCTGTGCTCAGCAGGGAGTCTGCTTGAGATTCTCTCCCCCTGTCCTTCCCCCCACTTGCCCCTGCGTGAGCTTTCTCTCTCTCTCTCTCTCTCTCTAAAACAAATAAATAAATCTTTAAGAAAAAAAAAATGAATTTAAGCAGTGAGTTAGTTAAAGAAAAATCTGAATTCGGGATTGAACATTTCAGGTGGAAGGTTTTGATTACGGGTTCAGTTTGAGTCCCTGTTGTTCGAATGAACTCAACAAGCATTTATTTAGCACCTAGTTTGTTCCAGGATTGGGAGTGGGACAGATTCTGCTCATTCAGGGGCAGACACCCGAATAGTCTTACCCCCTAGGGACAAGACCCCCCGGGGACAATGGCCGCGGGACGATATGTGGATCTGGTACAGAACATCGTACCAGGAGGGTTTCCCAGGCAGCGGATGAGGAGAGAGGTAAACGTGAGGGTCAGAGCAGCTGTGGGTGCACAAAGCCACAGATGAAAGACGGGGGGGTGTTCTGGCTGAGGGGTGTCCGTGGGCTTGGAGAGACGTTTGCAGGCTACTAGGAGGACCCCACTCCGGGCCTCTGCGCCCAAGGCTGTCCCCATTCACGGTGTGGATCTCCATCGGTCCAATAAATTCTCCGGGCAGGAGGAAGGGCCTTGTGTCTTATGCACATATTTGTTTAATAGCTTTACTGAGATATAACTCCCATACCATGAAAATCATTCACTCAAGGTTTACAACTGAGCATTTTTTAGAATAGTCAAAAACACGTGCAGACCTGACCACCATCAGTTTCAGAACATTTTCCTCACCTCAAGAAGAAGCTCTGGGGAGCGTTGGGGGGGCTCAGTGGGTTGAGCGTCTGACTCTTGATTTCTGCTCAAGTCATAATCTCAGGGTCGTGAGATCGAGCCCCACATTGGGCTCTGCACTGGGTTTGGAGCCTGCTGAAGATTCTCTCTCTTCCTCTCGCTTCCCGTCTCTATGGGTTTCCTAGTTCCGGACTCTTGAAATAAATGGAATCAGACAATATGTAGCTCTTCGCATCTGGCTTCTTTCACTTAGCATAATGTTTTCAAGGCCCATCATGATGTTCTAGCCTATATCTGCACTTCGTTCCTTTGGATGGCCGGATAATATTCTGCTGGGTGAATATGCCATTTTTTTGTTGACCCATTTGTCTGTCGATGGACATTTGGGCTGTTTCCACCCTTTGACAATTGTAAATAGTGCCGCCAAGAACTTTCCCGCTAAGTCATTCCCATCATGACCCCCACGTCACAAATGAGGACACACATGTCCACATCTCTTGGCTATGTATGGAGGAGAGGCATGGCTGGATCATAGGGCAACTCTAACTGCTTGAGGAACGGCTGGACTGGGTGGTATTTACATATTTATTCCAGGAAGAAGACGAATGACGAGATGCCAATGATAACGGAAATGTGTTTGCTGCCAAGCGAGCACTGCATTCAGGGGAGGGCGAGGTTACAAAAGCCATCGGGCCACCACGAGTGGCACCGCCATCTTCCCAGTCACAGTGCCAACCTGGAGAAGACAAGTTCAGAGCCTGCACCTGGGGCCACCCACCTAGTGACCCACGGCACTTCCCTTGTCACTGCCTTGCTGCTCCACAAACCAGGGCGCGGGCTGACCTTGAGTCTTGGGAGCACAGCAAACACACCTATGCTCCCGCCTGGCTTCGGATGAGGACGCTGAATCAGGGATGAGCTCCCCTTCCCAAAGTTGCAGAGCTCATAGTGATGAGGCTAGGATTCCAAAACAGCTTATCTGGCCCTGGCGCCCACCTCACTAGGCTACCTCAATTATTCTTTGCCAAGGACAAAGCTGACATTCTTATTTCATAGACAAGGACACTGAGGCTGAGTCAGACACCCTTTCCCAAGGCCAGAGATTCAGGCCCAGTCTCTGGCCTACCCCAAGGCCTCCCTTTATGACGATGGGGGACACAGCTAATATGCAGTGAGTTATGGTGGTGGGAGGTGCAAGTGCACAACTTCCTGTAATGCCACCTCCTCCAGGAAGTTTCTCCTGATTGCTCCCCCCCCTTGGGGATACAGGTCCCCTATCTGGGCTCCAGCAGCTCCCAGGGACGCTCCTACCATGGCCCTGCTCACTGTATGTGACCACGGGCATGTAGGTGGCCAGAGCCCACTGACTATGAGCTTGACCTCATCCCCTCGGCATCTCCAGCCCCGACCCCCAGGCCTGGCCCAAGCAGGTCCCAAGCAAGCATGCGGGGGACAAGTGGGTGAACCGTGAGAGTGAGGTCCAGGC
>CM053616.1:17994102-18011207 GCA_028646535.1 Procyon lotor
TCAGTGCGAACCACACAGGGCCTGGCCCATAGCAGGCGCTCAAGTTTGTAGTGAGCAAATCGATGAACCAGGCCATGTTTGTGAAAGGCAGAAACCACGAATCAGGTGGTGAGTCATCTCATTGCTTTTCGAGCAGCCCCACCAGAGTGGAGAGGAAGGGGGTAAAACTTAAATAGGATGAAGTGAGAAGGACGGTTTAAAAGAAAGAGTTTAAGCCGACTAGGGAATAGTCCCTGTGTTCATTATCCAGCCGAGCCGCCTTCCTCGCGCCCGCCCCCACCAGGGATAATTAAAAGCTCGACGCCTCGGTCCCTTCCCTGGGGAGGCGGCGGTGCTCCCCGGGTGAATGGGCTCTGAGGAATGAATAACGACACAGTGGCCTCATTGTTTGGCGGCCGGGGAAACTGAGGCCAGAGGGCGGGAGGGAGGCCGCCGGGTGACTGGAGGCTGGGTCACCGCGTGAGTCAGCGGCGCAGACGGGCGAGATCGCTGTCATTAAGGTTTACAGGTCGGCCGCCGCCACCGCGGCTGTGCGGCCCGCGCCCAGCCCGGCCCAGGTCCCCGCGCCCCGCTCGGCCACCACGCCTCGGCGCCCGGCAGGGGCGCCCCCACCGACAGCCACAGCGCCCGCGGAGGGCCGGAGCAGCGGGGCGGGGCCAGTCAGGGCCGGGGGCGGGGTCAGTCCGGGCCCGGCCCGCGCCGCAGCCCCGCCTCCTCCGCTCCCGGGCCCGCCCGCTGGCGGCGCGCAGCTCGGGGCCGGGCCAGCGGCTGGAACCTGAGCCCTCGGGTGGCCCCCGCCCCCGCCCCCGCCGAGCTTCTACCTGCGCCACCCGCGCGGCGCCCCGGGAGGCGGCGCGGGCACTGGGAGCGCGGCGCCGGGCAGACGGCGCACTGCCCCGCCCGGTCTCCGCCCGGCGCCGACGCGCGCGCGCTCCCGCCGCCCCCCGCCGGGCGCCCCCGAGCCGGGGTCCGGGGCGCGCGCACAGCTCGGCTCAGCGGGCGACGGGGCCCGCGCACCTCAGCCTCCGACCCTCGGGGCCCGGAAGCGCGTGTTCCCAGCGGTTATTTCAGAGGAGCAGGGAGCACCCCCTCCTCCTCCTCCCGCAGTCCTCCGGGAGCGTCCTCCCCCCAGCCCCACCCCCTCGCCTCCCCCGCACCCCGCGCGGAATAATGCTCCCCTCCTTCTCCCCTCTCCTCCCGGGCTCCTAGGCCGCCCCCACTCGCCAGCCTGGGCGGCGGCGCGACCCCAGGGCCCCGTCCCTTGGCCCCCCCACCGACGCCTGGCCCCCTCGCTGCCCAGCGGGACCAGGAGGAGGGCGGGGTGGCGGGGAGAGGGGGAAGGATGCAGTTACGGAGGGGATCCGGGCAGACGCGGCGGCCACTCCTGGCACCCCGTGCGGGGCGGGTGGAGGCGGCGAGGGTGGCGGGGCCGGGGTCACCCGGAGGGGACGCGTGGGAGAGAGCCGGGCAGAACCAGCGCCCTGCCTAACCTGAGGGGGTGGTCTAGGGGTGTGCACTGCTGGGCTTGCTGTGGACCTGAATGCGTCCTTAAATTGTTAAAAATAGTCTCGCTGTATGGAGAAGAACACTGGAACCTTTAAGTCCCCATCCCCTCGCCTGAGTCCAGAGTGAAACTCCAAACATACTTATTAAGAAACTGTTGCTTTATTTTGACTCGTTTACATAAATTTTCCACTTTGGGGGGGATGATGGTGGGCTTGTGGAATCCCTAAAATAACTTTTAATGGAGCGAAGCCTTCCATTATGGGAAGCGCCTAGACGCGAGAGGCGTCTGGAGGCCTATATTCCCGTCACAGCCCTGCCACCAACCGGCTGAGCGACTGAGGCACAAAGTCCGCAGAGTGTCCGTCCAGTGTCCGCAGAGTGGACGCCCCCTCCACCCCAAAGGAAAGACCAGAGAACTGTCTGAATCATTAAGAGACAGAACATTTTCCTCCTTAAAATGTTCTGATACTATGGAGAGGCAACGCGGAAATGAGAGTAAAAATAAGCGAGAGCAGTTTGCTTTTCTCAGTGGGGTACTCTATGCCTAACTCCGCTTATATTTATGGCTCAGTCAAGGTCAAGGTCACCTTCAGGTCTGCGCAGGTCCATTAATTATATATTATCTTATCACCATGGAGAAACATCCCGTCACTTCGGAACCTGCAGGCCTTTGTACCATCCTCCTGCAAAAGGACCTGTGGGGAGGGACACCAAGGCCTGATGGGGAGGGACTTATGATAGAGGGAAACAAGAATGAAGGAGCACAGGTGATGTCAGCTGGATGTGTCACGTTTCAGGGAGCCATCACAGGTTTATGGCCCTGACCCAGGGAGGCCCTGCCCACCCTAGGAGAGGCTGAGTAATGTGGACACCTGGAGGAAACAGCCATGAGGCTTTACTGCCTGGTCAGTGCTCTGGAAGACTGGCGGTGGGGTTGGGGGGTCGGGGGGACGCTTGCCTCCTCCCCTCTGCTCTGCGGGTGTGGGGTTTGGGCAGTTGCCAGTGGGACAGAGCCCATAGGGGTTCCCTGGGAAGCAAAGCAAGTGTCAAGGCCCCCTCCCACGACCCCCAGAGCAAACAAACACATGAAGTAGCATTTTTGTGAAGGGCCAGATGTGGTAGTGGGAGAGAAGTAAAGGGTTTAATTTCAAATGGTGGAATGGTGGGAAGAAGGAAGAGAAGATGATTAGGGCTCAACTTTGAAAGAAGGCAAGGGAACAATTACTTTAAAAGGTTTTAATTGGTCTTGTTCTGAAGAACTCACTCCTCTTGTGCTAAAACCCCAGGCCAGCTCAGACCTGCAGCGCCGCATTGCCCAAGTGCCTCCCTGTTTTTCCCTTTGAACACTAGCTCTCAGAGCAAATGCCTCTGTCACCCTCCCTCTGGTGCCTTCTCCGTGTGTGTGTGTGTGTGTGTGTGTGTGTGTGTGTGTGTGTAAGCTGGCTACTTATCTATCTTTATATAGCAGTTTTCCAGACGGGCAGGTCGGAGGCCTTGCCGGAGGAGGACCTCTCTAATTTACTCTCCCAGCTCTGCCGCCTGACTCACTTGGGGCGGGTCTACACCACAGTGTAACTACAGTGAACGAGGAAGGTGGCTTCAAGCAAACAGAAAACCACTGGGAAGAAGAGACAGTGGGCACACAGGTGAGCCCAGAGCTACTTAAATCATAGCAACAAACCAAAACCGGGAGGGAGGGGGGAACCCCCACAAAACACCAAACCAGATTTAAAAGTTTATTTAAAAATTTAAAAGTTGTTTACAAGGGCACCTGGGGGGCAGGGCTCGGGTGGTTGAGTGTCTGCCTTCAGCTCTGGTCATGAGCTCCTGGTCCTGGGATCAAGCCCCATGTCAGTCTTCCAGCTCAGAGGGGAATCTGCTTCTCCCTCTCCCTCTGCCTCTCCCCTCTGCTCCTGCTCTCACTTGCTCGCGTTCTCTCTCAAATGAATAAGTAAAATCTTAAAAAAATAATAATAGGGGCGCCTGGGTGGCTCAGTTGGTTAAGCGTCTGCCTTCAGCTCCGGTCATGATCCCAGGGTCCTGGGATCAAGCCCCGCATCGGGCTGCCTGCACAGCGGAGAGCCTGCTTCTCCCTCTCCCTCTGCCTACTTGTGCTCTCTGTCAAATTTAAAAATAAAAAATAATAATAAAGTGCTTACAAATGGCTGATTTTTACTAGATAATAAGGCTAGGCTATTTCCCACCATGGGAATACTTGCATCTTGAGGGGAGAAGATGAGTTAAAAAGCCAACAATCTGGGATGCTTGGGAGGCTCAGACGGTTAAGCCTCTGCCGTCAGCTCAGATTGATCCCAAAGTCCCACTTCAGGCTCCTTGCTCAGCAGAAAGCCTGCTTCTCCCTCTACTAGCTCTGCTACAGCTCCCCTTGCTTGTGCTCTCTCTCTCTCTCTCTCTCTCTCTCTCTCTCTCTCTGATAAATAAGTAAATAAAATCTTTTTTTTCAAGTAAATAAAATCTTAAAACAAAAACAGAAAACACCAATCTACTCTTTGAGCAAGTGGTTGATTCTAGGCCTGGGGCAGGAAACCCTCAAGATGAGTCTAGAGCAGCTCTTAGCGACAGAAAGTAAGGAAGTGCTCCAAGATCAAAAGGGTGGGGATACCTTAAAGGCACCAACCCCAATAGCTCCTGACAGCCAAGGCTGGAACAATGTGAGCATAAATAAATAAATAATGTCACACTGGATTGTAATCCAAAGCATAAAATAAGCATCCATGAAGGAATTCTTACTGAAAAAAAAAAAAAGATTGATGCATAAATAAATAGGGGACAAGAGGCAAATCTCCCATATAGAAAGTTCCAGGGGCGCCTGGATGGCTCAGTGGTTAAGCCTCTGCCTTCCGCTCAGGTCATGGTCTCAGGGTCCTGGGATCGTTGGAATCGGGCTCTCTGCTCAGCAGGGAGCCTACTTCTCCCCCTCTCCCTCTGCCTGCCTCTCTGCCTACTTGTGATCTCTCTCTCTCTGTCAAATTAATAAATAAAATCTGAAAGAAAGAAAGAGAGGAAGAAAGAAAGAAAGAAAGAAAGAAAGAAAGAAAGAAAGAAAGAAAGAAAGAAAGAAAGAAAGAAAGAAAGAAAGAAAGAATGAATTCCAAACAATTTATGTAGATATTGTCCCCTCAAGGAAGTGGAGCTTACTCCCTACTCCCCTTCAGTGATGGCCCTTAGTGGCTTGCTTCTGAAGAATGCGGTGTAGAAAGGGTCGTAGGAGAGAGTACCTTTGCAGTGGAGATACCTGGCAAACACTACCCCTCTAGGCGGCCAAGGTCAACATCACTAGTGGTAAGTCCTATTACTAGCAGGCATCAATCTGATGTGATGAAGACGGCACTTCACCTCTCCCCCAAATCCTAGTGCTTGTGCTCTCTCACTTTCTCTCAAATAAATAAATATTAAAAAAAAAAAAAGAATAAATAAATAAAACTGTTCTAAAAGAAAAAGTGAAAAACAAAACAAAACCAAAGAAAAAAACTGGTCTGGCTTGGGTTTTAATAGCACAGGACTTAGATGTCCTAAAGAGAAGGAAGGGCTAACAACGGAGCCCAGAGACCCTGAGAGAGACTGCTGAGACTCAGTGGGTGAGTTGATCAGGCAGAGTGAAACCATTTGGTTTTTGTTTTTTTTAATCATTTGGTTTTTAAAAATCATCTCATGGTCTATATCGGGTGGTTTTAAAGCAGCTTGCCGCGTGTTGCCCAAACCAAGAACACCGTCTTGAAATTCCTCTACCGGTAAACTTAAATTTTTAGTTGCTTAAAAAGAAAGTACATTAGGGACACCTGGCTGGCTCAGTCGGTGGAGCTTGGCACGCTTGATCCCGGGGTTGTGGGTTCGAGCCCCATGTTGCGTGTAGGGATTACTTAAGATCCTAAAAAAAAAGTAAAGTGGTGATCCCATGATATAAAGTTCAAAAGCAGGCAAGAGTAATGTCAGATGTGAGGGGTCAGAAGAGCGGGTGTCGGTGTTGGGGGTAGCTGGCAGGAAACGAATGAGGGAGCTTCGAGGCGCTCACAATGTTCTGGGTTTTGACCTGGAAGCGGATGATAGGCATGTATGCAGTTCGTGAAAATTCCCCAAGATGTATGCTTAATGATCCATTTCTGGGTGTGCGTTATACATCCATAAAACACTTACAAATGATAAAATCAACTTATTTTCAAACATCAAACGTTAGAGCTGGGAAAGACCACCGTGCCTCTTGCTTCCCCCCAGAGGGCAAAATCTAGAGTGGTCTAATAGTTGTGTCCATCCCTGCCATTGAGGGTTTTCCACTGAATGGCTCTAAGGAGCAGTAAGAACCCTTTAACCAAGCGACAGGTCTGGACTCAGGCGCATCTTCGGGGAGGAAACCTCGGGGCTGGCATGAGCCCAGGTGACCTTACACCAAACTTTTATTAATCTGTGCCTCAGTTTGCCCACCTTTAAAGAGGATCTCCAACTACTGTACTGTGTCTATAGATCACCAAAAATGTCACCCTGTCGTCATTAGTTGGACTAGTCTTAGTCTTTCAGATTTCTCAGATTCTATTATGTGCTTAGGTCCCTGGAAGTTTTATATGTGGAAAACCGAGGCTAGGGGAAATGTTGGTGAGTCGGGTTCTGTTGACAGCTGACAACTACGCTGGTGTTGGAAGGACAGAGCCTGCCCGCGGCTCTGTCTCAAGCTTTGACCTCCAAGGGCCATCAGAGGACTGATGTGAGGTCCAGCGAAGGGGACGCTAAGCCTCACTGGGATAAAGTGACTGGCCCAGGGTCACCAGGCTAATGCTTCCTAAAGGTTCTTATTTCCCTCACGTCCTCTACTAGTCTGGCTCACCGGGCTCCCACTGTGACCAGAAGCTGTATTGTTTCCTTAAAGAAAGGTTTTTTGTTTCCATAACTTCTTTTATTGAAGAAAATCTAGAAAAGTGAAAAGCACAACAACTAGAATTTACTTGTCATTCCAGCACTCAAAAATGCAGCTATCTGAAAGTTTTCACATTGTGAAGGGACACCGATTACGGCATTACATTTTTGTAGTTTTTTTTTAAGATTTAGTCTTTGTGGCTAAGTTAGGCAGGAGAATGGGAATTCTTGGTTTGCCATTGTTGGGAGTTGAATAGGTCTCCAGAGACTTCTTCGGAGGTCTGGAGATGGGTGGAGTAGAGTCATGGGCAGGGTGTAGGAACAGGGGACATGAACAACTTGCCCTACAGCCAGGATGTCCCATGGAGGCTTTTAGAGGGGTTCCTCTCTTGCAGAATTATACCATCAAACTCACAAATCCATCCTTTGAGAACTGAGTTCAGCTTTAAAGTTGGATTATCTTTTCTTTTTATAAGTATTTTTATTTATTTTTTTAAGTAAACTCTACCCCCAAAGTGGGGCTTGAACCCCCAACTCTGAGATCAAGAATCACATGCTCTTCTGACTGAGCCAGACAGAGACCCCAAAGATTTTTTATTTTTAAGCAATCTCTACTCCCACCATGGGGCTTGAACTCACAACCCCGAGATCAAGAGTAGAAGTTGCATGCTCTACCAGCTGAGCCAGCCAGGTGCCCCTTAACTTTTTTTTTTTAAAGAGCACTATAGATTCACCTGCAGTTGTAATAAACACAATGGAGAGATCCTGTAGACCCTTGAGTCAGTTTCCCCCAATGAGAACATCTTGCATTAAGATTGTCTCTTTGGGGCGCCTTTCTGGCTCAGTCAGTAGAGGTGCAACTCTTGATATCGGGGTTGTGAGTTCAAGCCCCGTGGTGGGAGTAGAGTTTATTTAAAAATGAACTCTTTAAAAAAATATCTTTTTGTGTGATGTACTAGACTTAAGAACCTTAGCGGAAGATTATCGAACTAAATCCCCTTCTTTTAGTGGTAAGAAAACTGAGGTCTGGGGAAGGCAAGCGACTTTCCTAGGCTCACAACTGGGAATGGCAGGCTCTAGATCTTCTCCCTCTGGGCCTTTGTGTATGTGGGGTTTCATTTTCTGTTCTCCAAACTGCCTGGGATTAGGCTGGTTTCGCAGGTAGAAGTAGACATTCTCTTGGGTTTTCTTCTTCCCCAGAGGTAAAGCAACAAAGATTTCTTTTTCGCCTGTATTGGCCATCCTTCATGGGCTGGCAGGGGTGTGGGGACAGGGCCCAGGGGTAGGGGTAGGGGGAGCTGCTCTGCAAGGCCCCCACTGAGAGGGTTTCATCTGTGTGTGTGTGTGTGCATGATCGCCAAGGGCAGGAAAATGGGAACATGGGGACCATAGGCTGGCTCTGCCATGGGCTTTGCATTTTCAAGTCACTTGGCTACGCCTGCTTCAGGGGGACAAGGAAATGCATTTCAATCTGTGCCTCTGAATGGAACCAGAAATATTTTGGGGCAGCGCTAATGAATGCCCCAATAACCCTGAGTCTATCAGGAGAGAAAGGCTTTTTGAGTTGGTCATTGGCAGGATTCTTTCGTTGTGTGATTAGGGTGCTTGTTTTCTGATTTCACTTTTTTTGTGTCTGTGTGTGTGTGTTAGGCTGTCTTCTTTGGCCATCTCCTAGAGGGGTGGGCAGCCGTCAGTGGATCCCACAGTGGCCTTACGTCCCCATGGAGGGAAAGGCTGGGGAGGCATGCCAGCATCCCCCAGCCAATGAGTTCTGGAAGCTTCTCTTGAAAATGCTAATATAAGGGCACCTCGGCGGCTCAGTGGGTTAAAGCCTCCGCCTTCAGCTCATGTCATGATCTCAAGCCCCATGCTCTCTGCTCAGCAGGGAACCTGCTTCCCCCTCTCTCTGCCTGCCTCTCTGCCTACTTGTGATCTCTCTCCTCTCTGTCAAATAAATAAATAAAATCTTAAAAAAGAAAAAGAGAAAAAGAAAAAAAAGAAAATGTAATATAGGGGCTCCTGGGTGGCTCAGTTGTTAAGCGTCTGCCTTCGGCTCAGGTCATGATCCCAGGGTCCTGGGATCAAGCCCTGCATCTGGCTCCCTGCTCAGCGGGGAGCCTACTTTCTCCCTCTTCCACTCCCCCTGCTTGTGTTCTCTCTCTTACTATGTCTCTCTCTGTCAAATAAATAAAAAAAAATCTTAAAAGGGAAAAAAATGCTAATATAATCAGAGGCTATGTTAATGAAAGGGAGATGATAGTTCTGGTATATTATAACTACTTGGACTGCTTTATTCCTTCATTCATTCAACACTCACGTCTAGGATATTCCAGACCCAAACGACTGTGATCTGGGTGCCACTCCAACTTCCAGCAGGCGTGCTGACCAACTGAGGCTCTGAGAGCAGGGCGGCCATGCTGGTCAGGGGACAATTGGCAGACAGAACAGGGCATGCCTGGTGCACAGGCGAGGAGGGGGGAGGAGGGACCAAGAGTCTTCAAGACCTGGCACGTGGACGCACATTGCGTTTGCCCCATGGCTGCTGAAGGCAGGAGGTGGATGTACGCATGAAGTTATCAGCAGGCAAACTTCAGCTGGCTCTGGGGTCAGCCTTTTACCTAGAAAGTCTGCCAAGGGAGAACAGTTTTCCTTGAAAGCAGGGAATGCTCAGTCCCTGAAGGTCCGTCAGCGGGCTGGATGATCTCGCCTACTGATCATTTCTAAAGTTCTTCCCCATTCCGAGTCCATAACTCCCAAGGAAAAAGACTTTCCAGCATCTCTTAGGTCAGGATCTAAAGTTTCATCTTTGACTACAAATGAAGTCATCTACCTCTTAGCATAAGAGTTGGTCTCCCTCCCCCCGTACAGTTCAATTTAAATAATAATAAGATGGAGGAGAGTTACCTTAGAGCTAACACTCACAGAATGCGGGCCAAGTGTCCGGTACTTTTCTAAGCACTTTACATATATCAATAAAATTATTAATCTCTTTAATTCTCAGAACAATCCTACGAGGAAGGTGCCAGTCCTGTCAACCCAGTTTACAGATGCAAATACGGGGCACATCGCTAGTGAGGGGCAGAGCCAAGACTGGAACCCCGGGGGGTCTGACTCCAGTGTTGGTGTTTCTAACCACTGCCTCTCATGACACCCCTATTTGATAGCTGAGGAACTGGGACCCATTGAGATTTAGGGATGTGTCTGTGGTCACAGGGCTGGTTGAGTGGTAGCACCTCGATGGGGATGGAACCCAGTCTCCCGAGCAGTATGCTCTGTCTGGAGGGCTGCCGCCACCTCTGACCACACATCCAGTTAGGAGCCTGGACAACTGATTGCTACAATTGACATGACTGTGCCATGAAGACTGAAGCGCATGTTCCAGATCTCCCAGCAAGTTGGAGACAAAATTATGATGATCCCTATATGCCTATCTTTCTTTTTTTCCCTCCCTCCCTCCCTCCCTTCCTTCCTTCCTTCCTTCCTTCCTTCCTTCCTTCCTTCCTTCCTTCCTTCCTTCCTTCCTTCCTTCCTTTCCTCCCTTTAGATTTTAGTTTTTTAAGTAATCTCTGCACTCAATGTGGGGCTCCAACTCATGACCATGAGATCAACACTCACATGCTTTCCAGGTGAGCCAGGCAGGGACCCCTCCATATGCTTTTCTAACATGGTGAGATGCTTGGTTCTCTTCATGTCCCAGGATTTTAAATTCTTCTCCTACTTCTTCTCATGGCCATGAAACTGCCTAAGTCCCAAATTCTGACAATGCAGCGTCCTGCACATACTCTCCCTGGGATTTGCCTTCGCACCTAGCCTGTAAGAGCGAGTCCGTAGTACTTGAGGCCAGCAAAGATTTGGGTATTACATATAGGCTAAATTTGCCAATCTTTTAAGGCTTCTGAGTTTAGAAAAACTTTTCTTACTCTGAGATTTTAGAAGAATTACCTCTTACGTTCTTCTCATATGGTTATGGCTTTAGTTTTTCTATTTAAATCTTTGCTCCATCTGAAATTTCCCTTGTTATATGGAATGAAGTAGAGAACCGGTGCTCTTTCCCCCCATTTCTTCATTGAGTTGTCCCAATGCTTATTTATTGGATACCCATTTTCTCTCCACTAGTTTGAGGTACCATTTCCATACAAAATTAAATTCCATATATATTTGGAATCATACGGAGTATCTTCTCTGACCAGTGTGAAACTAGGATGCAAAGAGATAGCTAGAATAATCCCCCAAATGTTTGGAAACTAAGCAACATACTTCCAAAGTAACCTGTGGGGGGAGGGGCGGGGTGGGGCACCTCGCCTTCCACCCTTGATTTCAGGCTTATGAGTTCCAGCCCCGTGTTGGGTGCAGAGAGTACTTAAACAAGTAAATAAATAAACCTAAAAAAAATTTTTTAATTAAATAAAATAACCTACAGCCAAGTGGAAAGTAAAAAATATTTTTAACTAAATGACAATGAAAACGTGAACTGTCAAAATTTGTGGGCTACAGTTAAAGTCAATACTGAAAGACATGTACAGTCTTATGCAAATATCACAAAAGAAAAAAGGCAAAAAATCAGTGATCAAATTAGTAGATTTCAACTGATAAAGGGGAAAAAAGAGCGTATTAAGAGCACAAAGAACAAAGGAAGAAAACACCAAAGAAAAGGGTGAAAATTAAATAGAAAATAGACATATAACATAGAAAATTATCAAAGCCATAAGTGGGTTCTTTGAAAAAAAGATATATTTTTTTCAAAAGTTTTATTGAGAAATAATTGACCAAAACCACGTATATTTAAACCAATTTCTGGCCTCTCAATTCTGTTGCATGGATCTCTGTATTCATGCCAGTGTCAGTAAAACATTATTTTAATTACTAGAGCTTTATAGTGTTTTTAAATTTTTTAATTTAAATTCAATTCAGTTAACATATAGTGTATTACTAGTTTCAGGGGTAGGATTTAGTAATTCATCAGTTGCATATAACACCCGGTGCTCATTCCACCCAGGGCCCTCCTGAATGCCCATCACCCACCTTCCCCATCTCTCTACCCACCTCCCCTCCAGCAACGCTGCATTCCCCTGCATATCCCTTGCTTAAATCCTTCTGGCATTTCCACCGGGATCAAGTTAAATTATACATTAATTTGAGAAGGATCCCCAACTTGGTACCAGTGAGTCTTCCTATGCAGAAGAGGGTATGTCTTTCCATTTAATCAAGTCTTCTTCAGTGTTTGAAAATTTTCTTCATATAGATCATGCATATTTTTGGAATGGTTTCCCTAAGGATGTTATCTTTTTGGGTGCCATTGAAAATGGAAGCTTTTCTTCAAATGTATTTTATAGTTTCAGTTGGTCAACTTCCAATACCTCTATTTAACATGTAACAAAGACTGTTTTGGACATTTTAGCTAAACCCATATGAATCATAGTTCTCAACCACATCCTCTTCAGGCATGAAATACACATCCGACCTTATGTTTCTTTCCTACTTCTGACAAATAATCTTTAGGCAATTGCTGATACAAATATCCCCAAAGTTTCAGCAAAGCAGCATGAAATATATGGGGCCACAGTTGCCTAATCACAAATATTTATCACGAATATCCACACCGTGCCCGGGGTACTTTGTACACAGACAATGTGCATCACGGGTCTGACTCGTCTGCAGGAGAGCTTAATGGATTCATACCTTGTACCTGTGCCAACCACTTCCTCAGCGTACCTAGACCCAGCAGGGATCCAGAGACACCTGGCAGCTCTACTGTCTTTTTCATATAATTTCTCATTTTCCCCATATAAAGGTAATTATTACACACTCATCACAGAACACTGGGAAACATATAAAGAAGAACACAAGAGGGAGGGAGACAAACCATAAGAGACTCCTAGACTCAAGAAATGAACAAAGGGGGGCGGGGGGGGGCGGGTAGGGATAGGGTGGCTGGGTTGTGGACATTGGGGAGGGTATGTGCTGTTAAGTGCTGTGAAATGTGTAAGCCCGAAGATTCACAGACATGTACCTGGGGCAAATAATACATTATATGTTAATAAAAATTAATTAAAAAAAAAAAGAAGAACACAAGAATGCTTCTATAATCCCTACTGCCCAGCGATAACCCCTGCTTTGTTTTCTTATGATCTTTTTTCCTTGCAAACACACCAGTATGCATATTCCAAAATTGAGATCACCCTGGGTAGATGGTTTTGAATCTTCTTCCTATGAATATTTTGCCATGTCATTATATATTCTTCTAAAGCAAGCTTTTTAATGGCTGCAGGGTGTTTCCCAACAGATATTCTGTAATCTATTTACTTATTCTATTATTTTGCTCTCAGGTTGTTTCTAGTTTTTCAAGAATAAGACTTAAGTCAACAGTCTTGTGCAAACATTTTGGCTGTCTTTTCTGATTATGTCCTTTGGATACATTCCTAGATGGATTACTGAGTTATAAACTAGGGAAATTTTTTTTTTTTAAGATTTTATTTATTTATTTGACAGAGAGAGAAAGAGATCACAAGTAGGCAGAGAGGCAGGCAGAGAGGGGGGAAGCAGGCTCCCTGCTGAGCAGAGAGCCCGATGCGGGGCTCCATCCCAGTACCCCGAGATCATGACCTGAGCCGAAGGCAGAGGCTTCAACCCACTGAGCCACCCAGACACCCCAAACTAGGGAAATTTTTAAAAATTGTGGTCAAATAGGGCGCCTGCGTGGCTCAGTTTGTTAAGCGTCTGCCTTCGGTTCAGGTCATGATTCCGGGGTCCTGGGATCAAGCTCAGTGTCGGGTTTCCTGCTAAGTGGGGAGCCTGCTTCTCCTTCTCCCTACCCCCTGCTCATTCTCTCTCTCTCTCTCTCTCTCCCTGTCAAATAAATAAAAAAAATATTTTTTTAAAACTGCGGTGAAACATATGAAACATAAAATGTATCATCTTGACCATTTCCCAGTGGCATTAAAGTACATTCACACAGTTGGGCCACAGTCTATCTCCAGAACTTTTCTCATTTTGCAAAACTGAACCTCTGTATGCATTAAACACTAACTCCCCGTATGCTTCTCTGCCTAGTCCCTGGTACTTCTGTTCAACTTTCTGTTTCTATGAGTTTGACTCCTCTAAGTACTCGGATTCAGTGAAGTCAGAGTATTTGGACTGTTGTGGCTGGCTTATTTCACATAGCATAATGTGGTCACGATTCATCAACTTTGTAGCACATGTCAGAAAATCTCCTCCCTTTTCATGGCTGGATGATATCCCATTGTGTGTATAGAACATTTTGTGTGTATTGTGTGCATAGACGTTTTGTTTATTGCTAGGAACATCTTAAAACATTTTTTAAAATATTTTATTTATTTATTTATTTATTCGGTGGGGTGGAAGGGTAGAGAGGGAGGAAGAGACTCTCAAGCAGGCTCCCTGCTGAGTGTGGAGCGGGACGTGGGACCATCCCACCACTCTGAGATCACCACCAGAGCCACAGCCAAGAGTCAGATGCCCAAATGACAGAGCCATCCAGATGCCCCTGTTGATAGGAACATTTTTAGGACTTTTTTTTAAAGACTGTATTTATTTATTTGAGAGAGATTGCTCACATGCTGGGGTAGGGGAGGGGCAGAGGGAGGAGCACATTCCCTGCTGGGCAGGGAGCCTGACTCCCTGGACCCTGAGGTCGTGACCTGAGCTGAAGGCAGACACTTAACCTACTGAGCCACACAGGCACCCCCTTTAAGGCTCTTGACTGAAATTATCTACTACTGTCCAGAAAGATCATACCAACTTACACATCTGCCAGGATTGTATGAAATTAATATTCTGAAGTTTGCACACCTAACTCTGTATTATATTCATTCACTGTCTAATTTATTCATACTGTATCCGCCTAGAGTTTCCTACGTTTGCAGACATGCAGCTCCCAGTTTTTGCAAAGGGACCTCCAAAGTGTTCCCCTTCCTCCAAATGTGTGTGTGTGTGGGGGGGGCTGTAATACACATGTACATGCATATGACTGAAGATAAACATATTTAGTATTTCTCAAAGAATAAAGGAGCTCCTCCGTAGTTTGGATCAGAGTTTCAGAATCTAAACTGATGCTCAAACTGGCATTTGTCAGATTTTGACCTCCCTGGGTTTCCTTTCTTTAAACCTGATTCAATTTTTGTGTCTACCAAGAAAGGCACCCAAGATTTTACTTGGGAGAAAACATCTGGAATTCGTATAGTGTATTAAACTTTTCAAAAGGCATCACTTACGTGGTATCACCTAGTTTCTACAAGATCCCCAGGAAGCAGACAGGGCGATACTATCAATCACACTTGTGTAGACGTAGATTCCAAGAGACACTACCTGTTGGGTGTCCTGTAGACGGGTTGGGACCCGAGGACTCCCGCTCCTATCTCCTGACCCCTGTGTACTGCTTCTCTGTCCCCTCACGGACTCTAACTCAGCTTTGCTGTTTTCAGAGCGTGTTGCTCCTTTACTTGGCTTGTCAATGTTTCTGGGTTGTCCAGGAATGTACTTTCTTGGAGAGGAAAGGAAATAGATATTTTAGCTATATACTGCGCTTGCCAGGCAACTAAAAGGGACACTCAATAAATATTAATTAAAGAATGCAGCCACATTGGCTTATGTGCTGGCCAGATCCTTTCAAGTGTCAAGAATATTCCATGAGAGATTGAGTGTTGGGCTGGAAAGCTGTGTGGAGGCAGAGAGGACATCGGAATTCTGGAGCAATGGATAGTATTCTCTTGGAAGAGGAAAACAGCCCTGGCAGTCCCTATCCGTTACCTGGAGAGAGGGAGGAAGAGAACACACAATGGTTGAGTGTCTTCTGAGGCCTGAATTTGCCCAGTCAGACTGGGATTTAATCTGCTCCTCGACTTCTGCATTTCTCAGGCCAGTGGAGGACATTGGGAGACAGCTGGCTGGGGTTAAGGGTGAGTGTGATTCGTGGCAGGGTGGAGGGAGGTGGGTGGGAAATGGAATGGGTGTGTCCTCCCACTCTGGCAGCCTGAGGGATTTAGTACTCTGAGATAGAGTAGGTGCCTGTTGAATGTCTCTGGCGAGACCGAACCGGCAGAAGACTGATGTGCCGGGAGGAGGCCCTCCCCTTCAGCCTGAGGAAGGCTGGAAGAAGAGATGGGGATCTCTAAGCCCACCCACTGCCTGAGACCATCCTCTCCTTGCATCAGGATCTGTTAGATGCAAAAGCACATGCAAAGGACGTGGGGCTCCTTTGGAAAGGCCAGAACTCTGTCAACAGTTTAGGACTCTTGTGCTTTTCCGAGTGAGCCTATATCTGTTTTCCTGGGTCTCTTTTGGCAATTTTTCTTTTATTTATTTTAAAAGTAAGGTTTGCGTGTTTGTGCAATTTTAAACAAACGATCGATTTCAGATTAGTTTGGTGTCAGTTTCTTTACTGTCCTCATCATGAGATTGTACTTAATGTGCTCTTGTTAGTTCAAGGAGAAAAAGAGGAAGGGACCTGAGCTGTATATTTGTATATATAGCCATGAAAAAATAACAAATTTAGGGGCGCCTGGATAGCTCAGTGTTTAGGCATCTGCCTTCAGCTCAGGTCATGATCTCAGGGTCCTGGGATCGAGCCCCGCATCGGGCTCCCTGCTCAGTGGGAAGCCTGCTTCTCCCTCTCCCTCTGCCCTGGCTTGGGTTCCCTCTCTTTCTGTTTCTCTCTCTATCAGATAAAGAAATAAAATCTTTAAAAACAAACAAAACAAATGTACTCTATAAACGCATCCAGCAGAGATTCCACAGAGTGCTTTCTGGTCAACCAGCCTGTAGAAGCAGACTCTACTCAATGTTAGGCTCTGAAATGCCTGATTAGAGTTTCTTTTTATGTCCTGATTCTGTGGCTAAGTCTCCACAGTGTTCTTGGACATCCGTTAACTCATTTAATCTCAAGACCATTCCATGTTGGTATTATTATCCCCATTTCATCTATGGGGAAATCCAGGTCTTAGATGACACAGCCAATGGTGACAGACTTGGTCCTTGAACACAGCACTTCTGGATCTAACGCTGGGCGCTTTGTGCTTTCCTCTGGTACAATAATTGTCACCATTCTACGCTCTCACAGTGCTTGGGGTCCTGTCACATATAGCCCTTGTCCTCAAGGAGTTTACATTTGGGGGTTGGAGGACAGGCATTAACCAAGAAATTAAATCTAGAAGTTCAGGTGTTGTAAGTGCTACCAAAGGGAGATGCCTGGGGCTCTGAGGGGACATAGATATGGGTGGGGTGGCCTGATCTCAAAGACTGGGAGCCCAGGGGAGCCTTAGGAGAGGAGAGAGGAACTTTCCAAGTTGAGAGACAGCAGGTACAGAGAGAGGACCTGTGGTGGAAGAAAGACACTGAGGTGACAGCGAGGGGAAGGAGGAGCACCACGTCACCCAAGGCTTGTAGGCCAAGGAAGGGAATTTTGTCTTTGTTCCAAGGGTTGTAAGAAGACTGTTGAGTGGTGGTGTAGTCAGGCCAGCACTGAGACCCACTTCGGCAGTGGATCTGAGGGAAGAGTGGAGCGGAGAAAGCGCCGCGCATGCCACTCACCAGAGAGAGTTGGTGGCCCATGTTGGCGCGGGTTGCACTGGGAGCACCTGGGGAAAAGTAGAGCGGTTCAGGGGCATCTTTTTTTTTTTTTTTAAAGATTTTATTTATTTATTTATTTGACACAGAGAGAGAGAGATCACAAGCAGGAAGAGAGGCAGGCAGAGAGAGGGGGGGAAGCAGGCTCCCCG
>CM053616.1:18019179-18045569 GCA_028646535.1 Procyon lotor
GGCCTTGCGGGAGGCGGCGAGCCGCGGGCACACTCGCTCACTCGCTCGGCGCACGGAGCACCCTGTTCCCGAGCCGCGCCAGCCGAGCCAGCCGGGCGCCGTGCTCGGTCCGCTCGCCGCGCGGGAGAGAGCTGCCCGAGACAGAGCCAGCCAGCCGGCGCCGAGCTGCCGAGCGTCCGGCCCCGGAGACCCTGAGTGCGGCGCGGCGAGCCCCCGGCGGCGGCAGAAGGACCCGAGCGCCAGGAGAGGGCGGACGGGGGACAAGGAGGCTCCCGGGCGCGACGAGGAGAGTCTCGGTGGAGGCGGCGGCGTGAGGACACCCGGGCCTCCTTGCCGCTGCAGCCGGGTCGGGGCGAGCGGCTCCTGCGGGGAGTCCCGGCGGCCAGCCGCGGCCAGGGGAGGGGGCGCCGGCGGCCCCCGCGTCAGTGAACAGCTTGTGCCCAGGAGGGTGAGAGCGCGCGACCCGCCAGGGGCCCGCCGCCGCCGCCGCCGCCGCCGCCGCGCCGCCCTCCCCCGCGCTGTCAGCCCCGCCGGGCGCAGCCGCTGCCGCCGCCGCAGCATCTTCTGCCCCTGCGCCCCCGCCAGCCCCGAGGAAGTCCCCGCCGAGGACCGGGGCCCCCGGGAGCGCAAGAGGAAAGACCAGACTCCCCTGAAACACCCAGATGCCGCGGATTGAAGCAGCCTAGCCAGAGCTTTCTGTGGATTAAAAAAAATATACGATTTTTTTTTTCTTGGCAGAAGAAAAGGAGAGGAAGACCAGCGGGGCTCTGCAAGGAAAAAAGGGGGATGTAACTCGTGGATACGTTTTTTTCCACCCCTCAAACGTCTTGTTCTACTTTGTAAACATTTCTTTTTTTAAACCCCAGCTCCAGCCGGACGCCCCCAGACCTCCGGGGGTGCGAGGAGGTGGTGTTTTTCATTTGGGGCTTTGCATATTTGGTTCTTAGATTTTTGAGAGCTTTCCTATTTCGCCAGACATCTCATGCGGGGTGAAGTCCACTCGGCCCCCTCCCCCGAGTCTTCATGTGCACGGAATTCGAGGAGATCCGGTTACTAAGGATATAGAGGAAAGAAATAAATCGCGTGCCTGCTTTTTTTTTTTTTTTAATTGTCTGTTCTCCCCACCCCCAAATTAAGTTGCTTAGCAAGGGGGAAAGAGGCTTTTTCCCTCCAGCAGCCCAGCCGAACGCCTTTCGTTTTTTGCCCCCGCGGATCTTTCATGTAGGAAGCCGAGGCTGGC
Source organism: Procyon lotor (assembly GCA_028646535.1). Lineage (NCBI taxonomy): Eukaryota > Metazoa > Chordata > Mammalia > Carnivora > Procyonidae > Procyon > Procyon lotor. Next base: position 18,020,420 of record CM053616.1, read on the forward strand.
GAGCCCGACACTCGGGAGCCGCTGCGGGGGGGCCTCTTTTTGGGGAGGCGCCGACCGGGGCAGGCTTCGCCGCCCCCAGGGAAGCGGCGGCGTTCCTCCAGGGTGCTCCGGGGCCCGAGAGCCGCGCAGGGCGCGGGCCGCGCGGGGTGGGGCAGCCAGAGCGCAGGCCCCCGAGCCCCGGCGGGCGCCCCCGGGCCCCCGCGCGCGCCCCGGCCTCCGGGAGACTGGCGCATGCCACGGAGCGCCCCTCGGGCCGCCGCCGCTCCTGCCCGGGCCCCTGCTGCTGCTGCTGTCGCCTGCGCCTGCTGCCCCAACTCGGCGCCCGACTTCTTCATGGTGTGCGGAGGTCATGTTCGCTCCTTAGCCGGCAAACGACTTTTCTCCTCGCCTCCTCGCCCCGCATGTTCAGGACCAAACGATCTGCGCTCGTCCGGCGTCTCTGGAGGAGCCGTGCGCCCGGCGGCGAGGACGAGGAGGAGGGCGCGGGGGGAGGCGGAGGAGGAGGAGGCGAGCTGCGGGGAGAAGGGGCGACGGACGGCCGGGCACATGGGGCCGGAGGCGGCGGCGCGGGCAGGGCTGGCTGCTGCCTGGGCAAGGCGGTCCGAGGTGCCAAAGGTCACCACCATCCCCACCCCCCAGCCGCGGGCGCCGGCGCGGCCGGGGGCGCCGAGGCGGATCTGAAGGCGCTCACGCACTCGGTGCTCAAGAAACTGAAGGAACGGCAGTTGGAGCTCCTGCTCCAGGCCGTGGAGTCCCGCGGCGGTACGCGCACCGCGTGCCTCCTGCTGCCCGGCCGCCTGGACTGCAGGCTGGGCCTGGGGGCGCCCGCCGGCTCGCAGCCCGCGCAGCCGCCCTCGTCCTACTCGCTCCCCCTCCTGCTGTGCAAAGTGTTCAGGTGGCCGGATCTCAGGCATTCCTCGGAAGTCAAGAGGCTGTGTTGCTGTGAATCTTACGGGAAGATCAACCCCGAGCTGGTGTGCTGCAACCCCCATCACCTTAGCCGACTCTGCGAACTAGGTAAGAAGTTGTCGTGCGCTCACCCCCTCCCTTTCCCTTCCTCCGGCGCTTTAGTGGTGGAAGAACCCCTTCTCCCCCCCGAGGCTGTGTGCGTGTGCGCGCGCGCAGCCACCTGGATGGGGGTTGTACATCCTCTCCTGAGAAGAGACTTTGGGGACGAGAGTAGGGGCAGGACGCGGGGAAACTGCAAGGGCATTCCCTGGGGGTTCCCTTCCAGGATTTTCTCATCTGCTACCCCTAGGTGGGCTGTGGACACTGCTCAGACACATACTTCCAGCCACGCGGTTAAAAATGAGTTGCCTTCATTTCCACATCAGCTAGGGGGTGCAGAGAGAAGTGGGGGTCACGCCTCCTGTGCGCCCAGAAAAGCGCTGGGGTGTGTGGCTGAGTTGGATTCTGTCCAAGCCCGCCGAGGAAGGTTGGGAAAAGCGACTTGTAGAGGCTGGGAGTCTCTGTGCCTTTAGTAAATACGGAGTCACATCGGGATCCTCCCCGGCCGAGCAACCCTGGGGTCTTGGGGCAAAGACTGTTAGGATGGGAGGCCCAACTGGGTATCTCTTCTCAAGTCCGACAGTCAGGTTGGAAAGGAGCCAGCGGTCAGAAGTTGGGTGTCCCCAACTTTTTCCTTTCTTCCCTAGTACAGTAAAGCCGAGAACTGACTATAGGGTAGTCTGTCCCCAGCTCCTCCAAGTCTCTGACGCCCCTTACTGCGGCCGGAGGCCTGGGCTTCGCTTCTGAGACCCCAGCCTCCCTCGCTTTATTTATCCTAAGTCTCCTCCACCGCTTCCCGTTTCTCCACGTCTCTGTGCGCTGCGGGGATGTGTCTCGGGCTCCCACAGATCTTCACAAGTTCACCAGCGCACCCAGCTTGGGGCGCGTCTCCCGGGTGGGCTGGGAAAGGGGATCCCCGCGTTTCTGCGCGGGTGTGCGGCGGAGTGAGGGCAGGTCGCGGGGGGGGGGGGGTGAATTGCACCCGCGGCGAGAGCGGACTTTGAAGGATCGGGGAGGGGGCTTCGTCGCGTCGCTCCCCGCCCCGTGAACTGTGAAGTGCGCGGCCCGGGCCGAGCTGGTGCTTTCCAGCCGGGCCGGCGGAGCGCGGCGGCGGGGCGGCTGCAGACGTGGAGGAGCGGAGCGCCGAGGCTGGCGCCAGGCGGCCTCTTTTGTTTATCTGACAGCTAAATATCAAGGCAATCACCGCCTCGCGGCCCTGCCTCCAACCCCCACAGCTAAGACAAACAGTTGGGCTGAAAGAATGCCTTTGTTATCATTAGTTTCTCTCTCTCTCTCTCGTGGCTCAGCCTTATTTTCTCTTACTTTTTTAATTCTAGAGTCTCCCCCTCCTCCTTACTCCAGATACCCGATGGATTTTCTCAAACCAACTGGTGAGTGGATGATTTTAAAAATATCCTTCCTATCTTAAGTTAGACATGGAGGTTCTAGAACGCGGATTTTTCTGTCGAGGCAGCGGCTCTTGGGGAGGCGCTGGGCTTGCCCCGAGGTGATTCCGGGCTTCCTCAGTTGGAAGTTTGGATTTTTCTGTTTTTGTTGTGGCTGGAGAAGGGTGTGTGTGTGTGTGTGTGTGTATGTGTATGCATGCATGTGTGCGCTGCGTGCGGATCCATCTATCTCGATTTTCATTTTTGCAAAGGTGTTCCTTATACGTTTTATGTTTTGTTCCTTTTTTTTTTTTAATGTATTTTCACTCTCACCAGTGTGGGCTCAGCTTTAACACGTGGAATTTGATCCACGCAGAGTGTCTCCAGCACCAAATAGGACGGGTTGCTGGGAAAATGCAGACTTAGTGTCAGAAGAGTCAGAAGTGGGTAATTTGAGGAGCGGGAAGACAGTTTCAAAGGTGCAGGGAAGGCTTTGGTTGGAAGTAAGAAGTTAGAAAATCTGTAAACCATCCTTCCTACCTGGCCCATAGACCTGTTTTATCAGGGAAATGATTTCTCTGTTACGATGCCTCTGGGCCAGTAGGTTGGGACACTTTTCCACTCTAATACAAAAACAAACAAAAAGCAGTAAAGGCGACGGAAGAGAGGATACCTGCAAGTCGCTTTGGTCCTGGTCCTGGGTTTTCTCAGAATTCTTGGTAGGGACTACACAAGTTTTTAGCGTGGCTTTCTTTGCCTGCCTGTTGACTTGGCACCGGGTGGCATGGAGCCAGAGCGGAAGCCCATTGGAGACTGGCACCAGCTCCGTTGCGGTCGTCTGCCTTCAGCTGCTGGCTGGCCGGGCAGGGGCTCACCCTGTGGGCCACACAGTGCCAGGGGGCGGCAGGGCAGCGAGACCGGGGCTCGGGAGTGCCAGCAGGGTTGCTGGAGCCCCTTCCACGGTGGCAGCCGGCTGGGGAGGGGGGTGATATTCACCAGCTGAAAAGCAGGGACTGTCTCACCTGGGCCCTCAGGCCTGTGTCCTCATACCTGAAAAAAACGCAACCCTTGTGACATTTTTGTTTTGCCAAGGTTCTGGGCGCAGGAGACGTGAAGGGTTGGGCCCCACTTCTCTCTTGGAATTCCACAAGTCCTTCCGCCTCATGAGTTTTGGCTGTTGGGCCTTTCCCCCCACTAATTAAAAGTTTTGCTGGGGCGTTGTCATAAATTAAATACTTTAATGAACGGTGTAACCGAAGCCCGCGCTCCGCAGCCAGCCCTCCTGGGACTCCGCCGCTCCCTGAAGTCGGGAGGCGTTCCTCCCTGCCTGGTGCTGGGCTAATAAGTGCCTGCAGAGCCCATGGTATTTTGCTTTCGGTTTGCAAAACACCAGATAAAATGGTCATTAATGAGGAGATAACCGGCTCTCTGAATTTGTAACAAACGTTAACTGAAGTCACCAGGCTGGGCTTTTACATCGAGACCCAGAGTTCTTTCATGAGGTTCGTCCAAGGGGCCATCCCTGCCCTGTTCCAGTTTTAACTTCTGTATCCTTCCCATCTGGAGGAGTTCCTTAAAGGAGAGAAAGACCAGTCACCTTGGCCCCAGGAGTAAAGATTACTAGGGGTCAATACATGTTCACAGAAACCTAAAAGCACGGAAAGGGAGGGCCACGATGTCTGCAGGGACACGAGGATAAATCCGTTCATGGGATGCAGGCAGTCCTTCTGCCGGGCCAGGACCTCATTTTCTGGGAGTGGAGTGATAGATTTTATTCATTAGCAAGTGTTGACATTAGGTAGCAAAATGTGTGTAAACAGAGAAGCCACAAAGACAGGAATGTGCCATTTCCAAGGGGGAGAAAAGTTTTCAAGATCAGCCAATAGGAAGTGATTAGCCTGCCAGTCGGAAACTCAAACAGCTGGTTACTCACCCAAAAATGTTTTGTTTAAAACAAAACAAAAAAAGGAATGAAAAAAGGAGCTGTTGTGTAGGGATGGGAGGTGGTGAGGGGCGAAGACCCCCCCCCCAACTGTCCTCACACCCTGGCAGGCCGCCAGGTCGGGGAATAGTGGGGCTGGGGACCAGGCGGGGACGGAGCGTTGAAGTCACACACGCAGATGAGATGCTGCCCCAGGTTTTCGTCGTCACCTTGCCGGCGGGAGGAGAGTACTTGGCCGGGGAATTGAGATCAGCTGTTCGCGTTCTTAAGCGCCTGAGCTCTAGGCTGGATTTTTGGTCTTGGGTGATTAGGGGAGAGAGAACCAGTCACAGGGTTTTACAGTGGACAACTGTTAAAGTCTTAACCAGTCGCACAACTAAGGGAATCCCTTCTGGGAAGTCTCCAGCTTGGAAAGAGGTGGTGGGAAGGGGCCCTGGGGCCTGGCACCTCTGCAGCCTTTGGAGGAGCTTTAAAGCCGGGAGCTCTCATTTTGGGATGGCTCAAGCCACCCCGTGGTAGCCTGTGGAAGGGCCTGAGCTTTGTAGACCTGGGTGCCGGGTGGTCCCAAACCACCAGATCTTCCGGGAAAGAGACATTAACTGAACCTAGGTGGCTGGGACTTGGGGCTGTTCGAAGTCAAGAAGACTCCCTCCCCTCCCGTGAGGGATAGAGAAGTCAGCGTAGGCAGTGGAGCTGCTGAGGGGACTGCTCCGTGGACTCTGCTCCCTGTGTCCTCCGTATCTGATGGTGTGGACGTATCTGATGGTCTGGACGGACGGCTTGAATGGTTGGCAGGGGGCGTGGCGGGGGGGTTGTTGCTGGAGACATTACCTGAGGAGGCTGGGGACCCAGGTGGTCGGTACCCATTTGGTGGATCAGGCCTCCAAAGCGGAGTTGAGAAGTCTGGGATCTAGCCCTGTTTTTACCTCTTAACGAACGCCTCTTAACTTTTCTGAACCTCTTTAAATCTAGATGATCAGAGAGTTAAGAGTTAGATGATTCATTCATTTGCTCGTTAACTGGTTCATTCATTCATTCTACGGTCCTGATGATGTGCCTAAAAATGTGAATGATTCCAACGCCGTGGATTGTCCTGTCCCCCTCAACAGCTCGTTCCTTGGCTGGTCCCCAGGTTTGCATCTTTCAAGGACTGGCTTTGCCTCCCAGAGAACCCAGCGCTTACTGGGGGCTTGGTAATGTTTAACGATGGATGAGAGTCAGAAATGGCCTAGAATTTCTGTGTGTGTGCAGCCCGGGCTGTGGAGAGCGGTAACAAAAGGCAGAGGCCGAGACACTGACTTTGGAGGCCTTTCTTGCTAGAGCTCTTTGGTGGGCGAGGGATGGGGAGCTGTGTGGCCTCTTGGACCTTTATGAGCACCTGGCAGTGGCTTGAGGCCAGTCTGGATGCTGGGACTGTCTCGGCCTAACTCCCTGCAGGGACCAGGGATGTCTGCGGGGGGAAGAGCGGTGGGATGGTCGAGAGCAGCGCCGAACTCTTGGGCGTGGCCCAGCTCACTGGGTGGCCCCTCAGGGTGTCAATGACGCCTCAGTTTACCCGGGTGCGGGTGGAACAGGTATACTTTGCTACTTCACTGGGGTGGTAGGGAGGCCTAATTAATGTTTGTAAATCCCTCCGGAGATCAAAGACTCTGCAGAAGGGCAGAGCACCATTTCATAAAAACGCTTGTGGTTGTCGGTGCGGAGCTGGCTTACCTTTGATCTGATCCGGGCTGACACCCTGATTGTGGTCCTAGCTCTGCCCCGAGATGCTGGGCTCTTCCTTTGAAACGCACTTGGCCCCTGGGACTCGGCCAGCCAAAGCTGGAGGAAGGTGGGGGGCCGTGGCCGTGGATCAGTCATCATCTTTAATGTGGGGGTGTCTTCCGCTGACGGGTAGGTAAAGCCTATCTCTAGAACATGGTGCAGGCCATCAAAGTAGTTTAGAAAGTGCAGGGTCTCCACCGGCTAACAAGCAGCTCCATTTCCTGCTCCCCCTATTGTTTCGCATTTGATTAAGTGTATCCTGTAAAACTGTATATTCCTGTTAGGAATTACACTTCACCCTGATAAAATGAGATTACACACAGTCTTTGCTCTCTCCCCTGCCCACCGCTGCCGCGCCTGCACTCCCCGCTCCCTGGGTGAGAATTTTTGAAAAGTTGTTCTCCCAGCCCCAGAGGGAGAATGTGGGGGGGCATGCGGGAAGGTGGGAGGGTCCTGGGATTAGTACTTGGAGGGGCAGGCGGTGGAAACCCAGAGGTGGTGGTTTTGGGGTCCCATGTAAGCCATGCTCGGCCCCCACCTCTTTCTTGAGGGGGGGATGGAGACTGCTGATCCTTGCCAAGGATCCTTGCCTCTGGGCTGCTCTTGCTTTGGCTTCTCTTGGCCTTTGTGGCCAAGTGGATCCAGTGGGAAGCTGTTTAGGATACACACCCCGGGGGACATCCTGCTGGTGGCTTGGGTGGTTGGGGGCTGGGATTGCACCGTTCTAACCTAGTGTGCTTGGGATGGAGCCGGGAAGCCCCTTTCCTGAGCTGGCCTTTCTCTGGGGCTTCTCTGGAACTTTGACCTTGGCAATGGTGCGTGACAGAACTTAAGGGGTCCTGTGTGTCTTTGTTTCATGGGACTAATTAGTTGTGGTTCGGAGGCATTACTTTTTGGTTTAGTTGCTTGGAGGGAGGCTGTCGAGTCTATTTCTCAGGTAGAATTGTCATTAATTATCCTCGTGAACATTCATTCAGGTCACCGTGCTGAGCACCTGAGGGTGACGGATGTTGAAGAGAAGCTTCTAGTCCAGTTAGGGCGGAAGGGATCTGAAGGTAGACGATCAGCAAAGACGGCAGACGGGAACTCCCCAAGTGCTGGGTGCCAGAAAGATTTTATGGGAACCGGGGACAGGGAGCCTTGCAGGTCTGGGGCTGCCCGGGAGGGGAAGCTTTCCAGAGATGAGGAGTTTGGACCAGGCCTGGAAGGAGGTAGAACATTTCCCCTCCGGCTGGGAGCCTTGAGAATGTTCTCTGTCTTGATCTGGAGGTGGTTTTACGCAGGCGTGTACACAAGTAGGTTTCACAGGGTTGTTCTTGAGATTTGTACGCTTTGCCATACTACTTCTATGTCCATTAAAAGGGAGAAAGCAGGGGCACTTGGGTGGCTCAGTCGGTTAAGCATCTGCCTTTGGCTCAGGTCATGATCCCAGGGTCCTGGGATCGAGTCCCCACGTTGGGCTTCCTGCTCAGCTGGGGGAGCCTGCTTCTCCTTCTGCCTCTCAAATAAATAATATTTAAAAAAAAAAAAAGGGAAAAGAAGGCCCTTCAGCCCAAGGACAGTCTTGAGAAAGTGCTAAAGAACTGGGAAGTCTGTCTTTCACAAGATGAGGCAGAGACGAGTCTGTGGGAGTGGCAGAGGCCATGGGTTCTGAGTAAGGAGTCTTCACCCTTGATCCTGTGATGGGTGGGGGTTGAGAACAGAACCCAGGCATCCTTTGACCTTGGGAACTACCTGGTTTCCTCAATGGGGGATTTGCAATAAAAGAGAAATTCCAGCCAGTCTGTGATCGAGCCTGACTTGACTAATGATTAACTAACTGGCTGCCCAGAGCCCAGACGGGTGACAAGGTACTGTGGTCTGTCTTATGATGGCCAGCGAAGCCTGAGCAGCCCATTAATAATCAGCATCGCGGCCGGAGTCAGCTGTTTGGAATGTGTGGTTTCTCTTTAATGCTGTTTAGAACGTGCTTAAAAATTCATCTTGGTGTTTTTATTTATTTGTGTATTTATTTCTTTTTCCTTTTCAAATCCACAGCGGACTGTCCAGATGCTGTGCCTTCCTCCGCTGAAACAGGGGGAACGAATTATCTGGCCCCTGGGGGGCTTTCAGGTGAGACATTTTCTTGTTTTCCTGGCAGTTTCAAGACCTTGAAATGACTGGACACTGGAGGAATGGGGGTGGCCTGCTGCTGCCTCCATTGGTCTGGGATTAATTCTCATTTTTATGTGCCTGTGGTGACTCGGGCCCCCGAGCTGGTCATTCTGCGGTCCCCTATGCCTGCTCTGGGGATGAGGAAGTGGGGGCCAGCCTGTTTCCTGGTTATTGTGAAAGAAGCTACTGGTCAAGGGGGTTGCACTTGGCTGACTTGAGTCTCATTAGTTGATGGGTTTAAATTCTTATTTGCACTTGTCCTTAGTGCATCAAGCAGTTTGAAAGGGATGGATTCACCTTTCAGGGACTTGCAGACAGAACGCAAGTGTAGGGTGGGAATTCTGCATAGATGTCCTTGATGCTTCTGTGAAAAGTTATTGTTCCCAGTCTAGCTTAGTGCGGATCTGGGCGCCGGAGCCACTGGATGGAGGCTCTGCACACCGCGGACACTTCAGGGCTACCCTGGAGGGAAGGTTTTTCTCAGAGCCCATGGGCGTGCTTGAGGGCTTGGAATGCCAGTGCTGGAGGGTTGTGGCTTTGGGAACTGAGGGAGGGGCTTTGTCCCTGAGGGGCAGGAGAAGAAGAGAGTCATGGAGAAACTCCTTAGCCATGTAAACGGGAAGCATTTTCCTCTTTTTCAGAAGACATCCAGTTTGCACCTGATTTTCCCACCCCAGTATGGTGGCACTAGGTTTTCTGAGAACTCCCTAAAGCAAGAGGCAAAGTAGACCGGGGTGGGCGGGGGTGGTGTGGGGGAGAAATTCCACAGAGTTCTGTGCTTTTGTTGTTTCTTGCTTTGGGACGTTGACAGGATCATGGCTGCTCCGAGGGAAGCAGTAGAATTTGTGTCCGGGGGGACTGTGGTGTACCCTCTTCTGTGAGGTGACCTCTGATGGGTCAGGCGCTGCCTCCATGCCAAGGTGATGCTCATCCCGGTCAGCCCCTCCTAGGCTTGCTTCAGGAACTGAGCTTGGAGGACGCCTTTAGGAAGACCCTTGTTTGTTTTTATTTCAGCGCAATATATACTCTGTTGTCTGCCACGGGGAGGGTATTGTTTACACAAAGCTCCTAATGAGGAGTGAGCAGGAAGGAGAGGGGACGCAGAGGGGCGGGGCTTCGGGCCTGAGGACGGGGCGCAAGCGGGGAGAACTTGAAGGAACGTGTGAACTGTGCCTTTTCTGCTTTCTAAGACTGAGGAAGTTCCTGCAAGAAAGAAGTCCAAGAGGAGGAGAGGGTCTGGGCAAAAGAACACACTCGGGATGTTGTTAGATGGGTTTATTTTTTAAATCCTGAACATGTAGGGAGGAGCCCCAGCCCCTTCGAGCCACATGAAATAAGCAAGGGAAGTGGTAGCTTTTGAAAGGGGGGCTTTTCGGAAGGGTTGTCTTATTGATAACATCTTGTCTGTCTCCTCTGCTGCGGGAAGTGACGCGGCCAGGCTGAGCATCTCCTCCCTTGGCCCGAGAGCCAAACGACAGCACGCCCCAGGCAGCCCCGTCGGACATGGGTGGGCGCTTGACTTTCGTGCCCAAAGCTCTTAAAACAGTGATTAACTGCCCCCCCCATCCCCACCCCTTAAGGTAATTGCAGCCATTTGGATCCCTAAGGGGCTGCTAGGGAGGAGTGGTGTCTCTGAAGGGATCGAATGGTTTAACAAAACTGCAAGAGGAAAAAGACCAGGGGGCCTCCACATGAAAGAGCATTTGTTTTGAATTTTAGCTCTTAATTTACTAATTCCCAAGGCTTCAAAGTTTGAGCTCTTTCTTCTTTCCGTTCAGAGCTGGAGCAGTTTATTAATAATGTGCTGTGGTGGTGGTGGGGGGGGGGATTGAAGAAACGTGATTTTTGGGTTGGTGCCCAGTGGTTCGGGGGTGTCAGGGGAGGTGATCGGCATAGAGAAAGCCCGGAGCTATACCCTTTGGAGCGAGAGTGCCCCCTAAAAGATGATTTAATGGCTCCGGTCCAGGGCGAGGGTTTTGCAAATGGAGCGAGCCCAAACCTTCTCCTTCCCAAGTTGATCTTTCCATGGAGGGAGGGGGGTGGCCTGGGTGTGTCCACCTTGGAGGATGCGGCTGGTGGGGGCTGTGGTGGCAGCGTGGCTGAATGGGGCAGGGCCCGTGGCCCAGTGCGACAAGCCTGCCCAAGGGGAGGGGTTAGCAGAGGCTGGAGGGTGGGAGCCTGCTTCGGGAAGGGGGGGCAAGTGGGCATCAAGGTGGGGGACGCTGAAAGTGCCGGCAAGAATCTGCCCCCGCCTCCCCCTTGAAATAACCTCTGTGAGTGTCTCTTTCACAGGCCCTGTGTGCTGTTTTCCTTCCTGTCCTGCCCTGGCTGAGAGCGGGCTTCATGAATGGGGCTCAGTTTAGGGTGGGAGGAAGGTCGGGAGCGGGAGCCAGAGCTTGATTCTCTTGGCAAGGGAAGAAGGGAAAGAAAAAACAGCCAAATGTGAAAATGTGGTGCCTCGGAGGTGGGGGTGGGGGTGCGCTCAAAGGCATTCCCCTCCTGAACTGCCGGGGTGACTCCAAGGCTGGCCCTTCCCTCTCCTGCGGGGAAGGGGAAGGGGAGTGGGCGGCTGGGAGCCCGGGGAGCAGGCCTGCTGGCTGCATTTGGAATCCAGCCTTGCAGCTTGGGTCTGGCCGGGGAGGCGACGGGCCCAGGCCTTCGGGACTTTGCAGTGAAACACACCCCGCCCCTGCAAGTTTCCTCAGTCTGGGAAAACGCACATTTTTAGAAGGCTGGGACTCCGTTCCAGGAGATTGTACTTTCATTTCTGACAGCCGGCTCTCTGAGACAGATGGATTGCTTGGTGCATGGTTGTATGTGTGTGTGTGCATGCGCGCGTGTGCATACGTGTGCATGTGCACACTGCTGACGTACAGATAGAGGACCCGGTGCACCGATGCATAAGCAGGCAGGGGGCCCCAGGCAGACTGTGGGATAGGCCTGGGTACCTTCCTCTCACCTGGGGTGGGTGGAGGGCAGAGCGGCTTTTCCACGAGGATATGCACTTTGGGGGTGAGGGGGTGTTTATGGATTGGTTCTGTACTCTCATTTGGCAGTCGCGAGCTCAGCTGTGTGTGGAGAGCGCCTGTTGAAAGGCACACAGCTTCGGAGTAGGCCCTTGCTCCGGGAGCAGGTCCTAGCCTGGGGAGGACCCACCTGGTGGAGAGGGGAAGCTTCTGGGTTTGGCCTGGTGGTGGAAGCGGGAGGGTTTTGCTCCCAGAGCTTTCCCTGTATCACTGGTAATCAAAGGTATGTGCTAGAAGCTGCCATCTTTGCAGCCTCTGTCTGGAGTTCCTAGTGGGGCTTTCATTTAGCTCATCTGCGGTCCTGGTTTCGATGGGTTGGAGAAACTCCGTGTCTCTCGCCTGCAAGTTCTGGGCTGTTCAGCTGTGGACCCGTCCTCCTCCCTCCTCCCTGTACATACCATGTCTGGGGCTGGCCAGGGGTTCCTCCCCAAGTTGGGGCAGGGATTGGAGGCCAGCGGTTTGTAGTTATTTAAACTTCTAGAGAGATGGCACCATGGAATTCAAGAAAGGAGGTGGGGGGCAGTGGGGATGTAGGTGCTGACGTGTCTTGAGGGGCTGGGAGGGCACTTGAGGCAGCCCCAACTCTTGGGTGTGCAGAGTCATGCTTATTGGAGAGACACTGCCCCACCAGCCCAGGGGAGGGCCTTAAGAACCATGTATAGCTTCTTGTTCCCTCTTCTGGGTGATGGGAGTGTCCTTAGTCAGTGGGCACTCCTGGGACTTGTCTCTTCCTTCTTTTTGGTCCCTGCTGGCATCTATGGTCACTACAGAGAAAGAAGTCTTCAAAATTAGCTGTGTAATCTGGCAATGTGCTCTGGCTCAGTCCATGGTCAACTTAGGCTCAAACGAAGTAGCTTAGGAAAGACTGGCTCTGTCTTGTTTTTAAGCAAAGTTCATCAGCTCCATGGGAAGGGTTTCTTATTGTCTGGCTTGGAATGGTGATGGCACACTGGGGATTGGGACCCAGGTGCCTCTCTCTCTTTCCTCATGTCTCCGTCCTCTGCCTGGGAGCAAGCAGCTTGCGGTTTCAGTGAGGTCTAATGTCAGGGGTGGTGGTGGAGGAGGACCGAGCTCATCCAAGTGGCCAAGAGCACGGGCTTTGGGGGGAGTCAGATGCACCGGCACATGTGACCATGAGGGAGCTCCTTATCCCCAGATCCAGACAGTCTGGATCCTTAGGGACCCAGCCCACAGCTCCCTAAATGCCAGTGTAATGACTCGGGCCTGGACCAGCTCACCTGGTGCACACCCATTCTCCCCGTGAAGACCAGCCCTGGACAGCAGCCTGGGCGTCCGCAATGCTTAGGGCCATGCTCTCAGCCCTGGATGAGGGCTCATTCATGAAACCCTGTTTGTCCTGGAAAGAATGAGGTAGGCAGGCAGCGGTAAAGTGTAGGGAGACAAAGTTCTCTGGAGCAAATCTAGGCTGCTCTCCTGGCCAGACTTGATGGGCTTCAGCCTCTTGCATTCTGTCACCCAGGCAGAACGGGGCCCCTAACAAAGGGGGAGAGGGCCAGCTGAGGGCCTGTTTCCAGGATCGCTTCTGGCTGTTGTCTATCTAGCACATTAAGGTCCTCCCCTCCCCTGCACCCCTTGGGCCTTCCCTTAGCAGAGCCTGGCTGTAGTCGGGTGGACTTCTAGACCTATGGGGGCGGGGGGGCTCTGTGGCAAACCCCAAGCCCGTAGGACAGTGGAAAGGGAAGAAATGCCAAAGTCACGCTCAAGTTTGGCTTCCTTTGTGTTTACTGTTGCTGTTGCTATCCCGAAATCCATCTCTTGCCAGTGCGCCGTGATGGTTGTTCGCTTCACTTCAGGCTTGGAAGCCACAGCGGCAACGGTAAAGCAGGTGCGGGGAGACGAGGCCTAGGCTGGTGGTCCCAGACTTGCCTGTGCATTAGAGACCCTGGGATCTTCTGAATCACGGGCTTCTGGGATGTGAAGCTCCTCAGGTGATCGCAGGTGTGCTAACAAGTGGAGGAACCCCCTGGTGCAAGGGGCAGAGGGGTCTGTGGTCCGCGGGGACTCTGTTGGCTTCTCTTGGTGCCGGCTCAGGTGTTCATTCTCTCTAGTGAAGAATTTGAGTATCTCGCTGAATGAACCTCTTCTCAAAGAAGATTTTTGCTTGCTTGGAGAAACTTGACAAGGTGCATTAACTTTGCACCTTCCTCCAGCTGATTTTGCCCTTGTGAGTGAGATTGTAAAAGTGACCCGCGGGACAGAGTTTCCTTTTGCGGTGATGACAGTGTTCTGGAGCCGCCACATTCTGCTGACGGTTACACAGCTCTGGGAATGCAGTCAGTGTCCCTAATCATAAATTTTAGGTTATGTGTATTTTGTCAAAATTTTTAAAAAAGTAGTGTGACTTTGCGGTGGCTTTAGATGCATGCAGATATTTGGATAATCGAGAATGGTGATTCCAGAGAATAAAATGGAGAGACTTGTGTTAGGTGCCTGGGAGCTACTATTGACCAGCACTTGTCCCCAAAGCACCTCTGAGGTCTCCGGGTCGGGGGGCTCCCTTGGATGGGCCGGGTCTTCTCTGACTCTTAACTCCCTGAAAAAGTGGGGAGAAGCAGGCGCTTCTCAGTGTTGATTTTTTTTTTTTTTTTTTTTGACCTTCCCTTTTCCACGTGGGTTGCAGAAATGAGAGGAGGAAAGTTCCCTGTGGTTCTTTCCGAGCCTGACCTTTCTGCAAGGGAAGTGAGTGCACTTGTTTGCTCTCTGCTCCATATAGTATCCCCCCCCGCCCCCCAGGTCTACCCAGCCTGGTTCCCTGCTGCCTGGCCAGCCCACGGCTTGGAAACCATGCACGATGCAGGGGCTGTCCCCATTCCCCAAAGCCTGGGACCCCTGGTCCGTGTGACATCCCCACTGAGGTTATAGGGCTGCTGCGGGAGGCGGGGTGACTTGCCCCAGGGGCCCTCCCTTTGCAGGAGCCTCATGAAAGGTTACTGTACATCGCGGCCACTGGGCGGTCATCCCTGGTCCTACCATCTTCCTCGCTCGAGATTGAATGGCTAGCCCAGAGTCTGGCCGGGTGCCTACTGTCACAGAGAGGTTTCCTCTCTGGGCTATTTTCAGCGGGAAGATATTATTAACTGCTGAGGCACAGTTCTCAATTTAGTGGCTAACACACCAAGAAAGCAGCATTGACTTTGTCAGCGACGGCTCTACCCAAACACGCTGGGGCTGCCCCTAGCCCCCTTCCATATCTTCTCCGCGGCATGTCCTTGGGGATCTGGGGGTGGGGAAGCTGCGATCCGGAGATTCTGTCCGCCACCCCGAGATTGGAGCCTTTTTAATGAAGCTGATTCTTTAAAGGTCTAGAACATGATAGTGTTTACATTTTAAGGTGGGGAGATTCTGTGCTGGAAATGGGGCACCGGATGGGAAAAGGAGCTTTCTGTGGAGTGGAGGGCAGTTGCTTAAAACAGAGTGATAACTTTCACCTTGTAAGCAAACAGGAAATATTGGGATAAGACAGGAAATTGCATCATTCCCTTTATAAGAAGAACTCCAGAAAAAAAGTGGTTCGTGAAAGGTAGTGGCTAAGAGGAGGCCAGCCCCGGTTTTTGTTGTTGTTGTTGTTTCTTTGGGTTTTCTCCCCCCTTCTTTCCTTCCACTCCCATGAGAACTTTAAGGCCATTTTCTTTAAGAAAGGGGCTGTTTGAGAACTTTATGCTGTTTTTATTATTTAAAAAAATATTTGACCAGAAGGGTCACCTTCAGTTGAAATGTTAACAGCAGCCTTATTTCCTGGTTCACTAAAGAATCTTTCATGACTTTTTCAGCTTCCTTCCCCAAATGGGGAGGCCAAAGCCGCTCTTGGCTGGACGTGAATTTTGGTTTGGCTGCTCGAGGTCCTCGACACTGAGCCCCACCCAGTGTCATTAGCTCAGTTTTAACTTGCAAAAGAAAAAAAAAAAAAAACCCACTTATTTTTTTGGTCGGGGGTAGTAGGTAAGAATTTGCTCATGCCTGTGTAGCTCTGCACCCCAGCCTTGCCGTCCCCTAACACGGGTGCCTGGCATGGGGTAGGTAGGGCGCCGAGGCTGCCTTGATTTTTCCAGCCACAGAAAGCCCAGTCCCATATCCACCCCCGCAACCCCCAGGAATTCCTTACCTTCTGAGGCTCCCTTTCTAGGGTGCTAGTGAGGGGTGGAGGGGAAACAGGCTTCAGAGCTCCCCCGGTACAGCTGCGCTCGGCCCTGGGGGATGGGAGTGATGTGGTCCACCAGTCACCCGGAAGTTGCCCCCAGAAAGAGGGCTTGCCACAGCCCCCCACGCGGTGTGGAGAAGTGGGTGGTATATTGTCCTTGGGTGTAAAAACGCAGTTTCCATTTACTCATCTCTGGGTTTCTAAGTACCCCCCCTTTATGATGTCATCGTTCCGATGACACGGGCTGGTGCCCCAACGCACGTTGCGAAGGGCCCCCCTTGAGGATGGAGACCAGAAGGAGATTTGCGTGCCTGACTCTCGCTCCCCACTCGCTCCCGCCCCCACCCCAGCTTTTTCCCCCTAGGGTGCATTGTTTTGTTTTCATAACACAACAAGAGCCCTGGGGGGGTGTAAGCCTTGTTGAGAACACTCTGCGAGCGGAACTTGTCCAAACAGAGCAGGACGCCAAGGCAGAATGCTGTGGGCAGGTGGTGTGCCCACAGAGGTCGCCCGGGCCGCTGCCTGGCCTGGAAACCCCTCTCTGGATCGGCCGCAGCTGGCTGGGACGCAGGTGAGGACAGGGGCTTCTCTCTTCCCACCCCCACCAGGCGCTGGGAGGGGGCCTGGGCCTTTCTGGCTAACCCTGGCCGCAAAGCGTGCTGCCCTTCCGGCTAGGTTTACTTGGACCTCCCTCTGGCAGGTGTACAGCTGGGGGGGGGGCACCGCCTCGGCAGGAGCCAGCCTGTCTCTGGTTCATTCATTTAGTGATGGTTTATTGAGCACCTACTATGTGCCAGGCTCCGTGAGCTGTGGAGGATGCAGTTTGGGGGCCCCTGGTAGGAATGTGGTGGCTTGCCTGGAGGTGTTTCCTGGGTCAGTGAGGTAGAGGGCTCTGGAGCGGGATCTGGCTCTGTCCGGAGTACAGACGGAGGGCAGCTTCTCAGGCGGTTTCCACAGGACGGAAGGCGCTGGGGCCCTTGGGCTCGGAGCCGGGCCGTGGGGTGGGGTGAGGTTGTAAGATGCGGCAGAGGTGCAGGGATGGGCCCCTGGGCAGACTGTCTGTGAGCACGCAGGGCAGAGCAGAGCTGTTGCCTCTGCTTTGGTTGTGTGGTCTGTTGAGAGTTGAGATAAAACAAAGCTGGTGGATAAACAGAAGTCTGTCTTCTCCCGGCTCCAGCCTCCCTTCCCCATCCCCCCCCTTGATTGTTAAGATAACAGCTGTGACTTGAGGAGGTACAGTTACAGCTCAGACCCTGATAGTACCTGGGTGTGCAGTGTGGAGGGGAGGTCACCAGCCTTGCACCACGTGTGGTTGTGGGACCACAGCCCCTCCCTAGGGCGGGAGCGGGGAGGGCCTCACAGACATGGATATCTGCAAAGATAGTATTATAATGTCTTGACAGCCACGGGCAGGTGGGCAATTTTAAAGCCCTAGAGCTTGACTTTCCTTTTAGAACTCTGGAGGGCTTGAGTCTCACGAAGACCATTTGGGGGTGCGGCTCACGCTTTTTAATTTTCAATCTGCCGGTCAAGGCCATTTCTGAGTTGCCAGTGCTGTGCGGGCGGTCCGGGACCACCGTGGTGGTTTTGCGCGAGGTGATCTAATAAGCAGTGACCAAAGCGTGTTCATTTCCACGCTCACCCCGCCCCCGGCGGAGGGCTCCGCTCCAGGAGGTCACTCAATTGATCTTCTCGCTCTGCTGTGGAACCCCACCAGCCAGAACAATCCGAGAGCTGGTTTGGTGTGGGGTTTGATCCAGGGCAGAAAGGGAAAGAACTGATCTCCACTCCAGTTTCATCTCGTCAGGCTGGGAGTTCCTGTCAGCAGACGGCTCAGTTCACTGGCCAGGGACTGTTAGTGGCTCTCGGGTTTGTTCATTTCAGAATTGCCTTTTTGCTTGGAACTTGGGATGGCCGCTCAACAGGAACAGAAACAATATGACGAGCTATGACTGTGCTCTCTGGACACACCTTTCTGCGTCTGCCACTCAGAGGTCACATAGCTGCCCCTGTCACCCTGTCCCCCACCCCCACGCCCCAGCTTCCACTCTTCCAGGCCCCTAATGAAGTTGGAAGTAAGTGTCTCCTTGCACAGTAGGCCAAGTGAAGTGCGGAGGCCAGGAAGGGTCTGGAAAAGGTGCTAGGGGACCTCGCTGGCCCCCGGGCAGCCTCTCAGCCAGCACGGCCCCTCCCCCTCATTAATCAGTAACCCAGGGTGAGAAGAACTAGTTGAATCTTCCTCTTGAGCTTGGCTGCACAGTACAGCTCTTAAAAATAGATGGGTCCTGTCTCCAGCTCAGTAGGGTCACAGTGAAGACCCCGAGGCGGGGGGGGGGGGGGGGGGGGGGGGGGGGGGGGGGGGGGGGGGGGGGGGGGGGGGGGGGGGGGGGGGGGGGGGGGGCTGTTTCCTGGGGGAAGAGGCCGGTAGGGGGAGGATACAAAGATTCAGGAGCGTGTGCTGCCCCCACCCCAACTCCTGGTCTCCCGAGTCCTGGGAAGGGTCCTGGAGAATGACAATGGGAAGGGAAAATTCCCCCCCCCGTGTCTGTCCCTGGGAGCTGGGCCACTTTTCCTGGCTGAAGGTGGGGCTTTTTGCCTTCTGGTGGCCCCCAGGGCTTCACCTGTCCTGGGCCTCAGTTTTCCCATCTCCAAAATAAGAGGTTGGACTGGTCTCTCTCCCAAGTCCTGTTGCAGAATCTTGCAAGGCATCCTGTGTTCTCTGTGGTCTTTGGTTCTTAGATTTGAGGGCGGGTCGGAGTGACACCCCCTGTGGCTGAGGTGGTGGGTAGCTAATGGCTTCTCGAATAAAAAGTATCTAGTTCTTCACATTTCTTGGCTTGCAAACTCTCCCAGTCCCAGGAACGAATGAAAGTTGAGGAATTCTTCCCCATAAAAATGCATATGCATACCAAAATTTGCATACATTTCCAGGGGGCCTTTATGCTTGTGATGGGCGGAAGTGCTCGGTGAATCCCCTGTACTTAAGGCCTCCCTCCGGGTTAATGGGGAGCACCGGAAAGTATTAGGAAGAGGTGGGGCCTTCTCTCCTGTTTTGTCTGTTTTGTCTCTTTCTTTTTCCTTTCTCCCTTTCCGTCTCCTTTCCCTTCCAACTTTTTTTTTTTAAAGATTTTATTTATTTATTTATTTATTAACAAAGAGACAGCAAGAGAGGGAACTCAAGCAAGAGGGAGTGTGAGAGGAAGAAGCATGCTTCCCACTGATCAGGGAGCTTGATGGGGGGCTCAGTCCCAGGACCCTGGGATCATGACCTGAGCCACCCAGGCTCCCCTCCCTCCAACTTCTTTTTGGGCAAAATATACGCCACATTTCACATTGTGACCGTTTGGAAGTGGCAGAGCTCAGTGGCGAAAGTCTGTCACCTTGCCGGACAGCCTTCCCCTCAACCCCTACCCCTGAGCTGGCCCCCCACCCCGGGCCCTGGGCAGCCCCCTTCTCCTTCCGTCTCTGTGCATTTGACTGTGTTCGGTACCACAGAGGAGTGCAGTCATCCCACACGTGACCTGTGGCTGGCTGATGTCACGCCTCAGAACCTCCTCAAGGTTTGTCCATGTCCTAGCCTGCGCCACAAGGTCCTTCTTTTTTTAAGTGTGTGTGTCTCTACTTCTTGATTCATTCATCTTTCAGTGGACACATTTGTGTTGCTTGCACTTTTTGGCTGTTGGGAGAAATGCTGCTGTGAACATGTGTGCAGTTAATCTCTTCAAGACTCTTCTGGAGACACATCCAGAGGTGGGATTTCTGGGTCCTGGGGTAACTCTGGATTTGGTTTCCAAGGCAGCGTTGTAGGGGAGCGCCATCTTGGCCTGTGTGTCTGTTGTGGACCGATGGCGTGGGGCGGGGGACTCGGACCGGCCCTGATATGCCCAGATACAACTAGATGGGTTGGAGGGGGAGCCCTGGCACAGGGGGTGGGGGTGCAGAGTCTGTCCTGGGGCAGTGGGGGAGGGGCGGCCTGGTTCTCCACAAGTAATACAAGCCAGATCGGAACCCAAATGTATGTGAGGCCCAGAGTCCTGGAAACTTGGGGCACACAGCACTGAGCAGGCGGCGGTTGGGCTCTGGGGGCCTTGCGATGGCCGTCCAGGGTGGAGGAGGCTTCATTCCTCTTTCCTGGGGCGGGCCTCCGGGCCTGGGAGGCCCTGAGTGCTTTGGGGGTGAAAGGGCTGGGGTGGCTGAACACTGAACGTGTCAAAGCCAGGGAGATTAGATTACAGAGGTAGACAGAAGTAATGATTAACTTTTCCAGTCTGCACACTGTCTCCAGTCTGTCGTACTCTTGTTTTTCTCTGTGAGCACAGTGCAGGCCCGGCCCGGCCAGGCCCCGGTGTTGGGTTGTAAAGAAAGAGGTGGAATGACGGCTCTGGGAGCAAGCAGGGGGGCGGGGAGCCAGGAGCTGGCCAGAGAGGGAGGCTTTTCCATCAGATCCTGCGTTGGAATTTATTGGCCGGAATGCAGTAAATGTTCAAAATGCCATCCCATCCAACAGTTTTCATAATTGTTGTGGAACAAGGGGAGCTGGGGGAGGGGAGGGATGAAAAGGACTTTTGTTTCTCCTTGTGTTTTTCCATGTCTTCGACGGTTTTCCTACTCTCCAGAAAAGCTGGAGTCGAGCAGGAGCGCTGTGGGGGATGGGAGGGGCAGGGCCCGAGTCTGGGTCCTGTAATACAGAGCTGCTTTTCGGGGGGCTGGAGGTCAGTGTGCACGGGGCTTTATTAAAAGCCCCCACAGCAAAAGCTGCACCCTGCAGAGCCCCCAGACCTGCAGAGCCAGGCGAGGAGTGTCCTGGGCCTCTGGGGTTCATGTCCTTTAAAACAATTGACACAGACATCCATTTTTCTTTTTTCTTTTTTTTTTTAAGATTTTACTTATTTGATAGAGAGGGGGGAAGCAGGTTCCCTGCTGAGCAGAGAGCCCGATGCGGGGCTTGATCCCAGGACCCTGAGATCATGACCTGAGCCGAAGGCAGAGGCTTTAACCCGCTGAGCCACACCCCTGCATCCATTTTTCTTAAGACGCTTACAGAGTTTGAACATGTAGCCCACATACTTAGAAAGGGTCAACACAGAGAAGAAAACGAGGGACCTTTTAGTGGTTTAAGAGACGATTCTTTGGTTGGATTCATGTATGCATTCCTGCTTGGGAATCCGCATGTGCAGTTGTGGGGAGGGGTGGAATCTCTGGTTTCTCCCCAGGAGGGGGGTGGGGGGGGACCCTGGAGATTTGACTTGGACATCTTCCTGTTGGGTGACGGTCCCACTTGTTGTGTCTTCCTGGGAGTGGCCAGGGTCTTACCTGGTGAGCAGACACATGCCATGCAGGTCTTGGGGTGGGGGGTCGCTGTGTGTGTGCAGTGTGTGAACGCCTTTTCTCGAGGGAAGGTGGGTCACAGTGGGAACCTAAGGGTGCCCGATGGAGGGGAGGGGTCTTGAGATTCGAACTTGAAATGTTGAGCTGGGTGCACACCAACAACAGCCGGAGAGGCCCATTTACTGTAAATATTATGAATGGAGTTGGCCGGGCTGGTAGTCCCCACCCTTCCTCTGGGTCCTCTTGGAGCTGGGCAGAGCCGGCCTCCCCAGAAGGCAGGCAGCCGGGTACACGCTATAATTTGCATGGCTGAAGGTTGGGCCACAGGAAGCCGTGTCAGCCCGGCTGGCGAGACAGATGGGAGCTTTTGATTTGTGTGGCTTCTCTCCCCTGCCCGGCATTGCCCTCAATTATACTCTCTGCTGGCCAAATATTGCTCTTAGGAGGCTCCCCCAGGCTGGAGGCTGTGGCCTTGGACATTTGAAGGGCCCTTGGGGGACAGGGGTGGGGCCCATTGGGGGGAGTGGGGTGGGGGGGAGTCCATTTTAGTTTTAGTAACTGATTACTCATCATAATTTGTAAGGTACAGTCAGGTATCAGTCTCCTGGATAAGCAGGATCTGCCTAATCGGTGAGCTCGAGAGCTTGTAGGAGAGTGGTGATGGGGGAGAAACATGAGGGGGCCAGGCCTGGGTGGACATTGGGAAGCATAGTGGTGATAAGGGCAGAGACCCTCTCCCGGGATCCACCTTTTCCTGAGGGCTGTGAGCAGCGGGACACACAGAACACGGTTTGAAACTCCCAAGTTCAGAAAGAAACTGGTTTACAGATGGACACAGCAAAATCTGACTCAAATCTCTTTTCCCTTTTGATTTTGTTTTGTCTTCTTGCTGCAAATTAAATGCAAAAATGCGCCAGGCTCCCCAACGTGATTTTCTTATTCTCCGGAAGGTAGTAAAAATAAATGGAACCCAAGTTAATACTGATCGGGCACTTCTGTGAATCACAGAGTGTAACCAGAGATTGGAGAGCCTGGCGGGGGGGGGGGGGGGGGGGGGGGGGGGGGGGGCAGCAGGGAGCCTGTTGTGCCCTAGCCTCCTTCATCTTAGTTATGGATGGGTCACACTGAGCCTCTGGGAGGGCAAGCCACTTGGCCAAGATTGTAGAGTGGCTCACTGGCAAGGAAACCCGGTTCCAAGCCCGCTTGGTGCGTGGGAGCTGGACCCCACACTCAGTGCTAAAGTAGGCGTCACATTTCTAAAGGATGTTCTGAAGGACACTTCATTTTCTTCCTCTAGTATTTGGAGAGGGCTGGTAGCCCCAGAGGTCAGAGGTGGCTGCCCACTGCGGCTCACATCAGCCAGTATTCTGGCCTGGAGTTCCAGCTCTGTTGGTTGGGCAAGTGATCTGTGCCTCTTTTCCCCCTTCTGCAGCATAGACACTAGTAGGATGGAGCCTCATACGGTTGTCATGTGATCCCCTGCCACCTGGGCCTAGTAAATGTACAGGCATGGCCCAGACTGTTCTCTTCCCTGGGGGGGAGAAGGGGTGGTTAGCGTTTTCAAGAAGTTGGAGAACCCAAGACAAGATATACGAGAGATGAGACCAGCATGTGTAGGCACAAGCCAAGTCCTGGCCCCTGGCCATTTTGTATCAGATTGTCACAACAGCCCTGTGAGCCTGGCCCTGGGAGCTCCGATTTAGGGACAACCTTAAGTCACTGCCAAGGTACCATGGGAGGAAGGGTCTGAATGGGGTCAGACTCCACAGCTGGGGGTGGGGGGTATTGCACGATCCAAGTTCCGGGGTGGGGGGGTTTGGGGAGCCCAGCTGGTTGGGCCACAGGAACCCCAGAGCAAGTGCTTCAGCCTTTGAAGCTGACCCTATGGTACCCCCTGCAATGCCCCCCACCCCCAGTCAATCCACCTCAGTGGAGAGATGTTGTTGCAGAGTCTGAAAACAGCCCAGCCTTCTCAGTCCTGCCTTCTACCAGCCAGAATCCATTTCCTGATCTCTTTGGTGGAGGAGCTTGGGGTTAGAGGTGATGGGTTGAGGCGGAGCGTTTTCAGGGTAACTGGGAGTATTTCAGGTTTGTTTCAGCACCTATAGGTAACTTGTTCCAACCCCAGTGTTTGTAGGAATCGGAGGAAGCTCTGGCGGAATCTTTGTGGTGTTGCTTTAGGTTTCAGTCCTTTGCGTCTTCGACTGTAGACCCGGCAGGGTCCACAATTGCTTATTGCAAGTGTTTGGGTTGAGAGTCGATGGGACGGATCAGCCCTTTTATCTTAGTCCTTGTGGGCTGATTGCTCTTGGGACAGCCACTTTCCTGACCAGGGTGGGGAACAGGGCTGATGGGTGCTGTTAACCTTTGAGATGTCTGAGGTTGGGGCCGGATGGGATGAGGCAACCCTTGGTGGCGCCTGAGTCCCCAGGAGGGAGGACCCTGGACCTGTGGCAGGCGAGGCGTGGCCGTGTTTGCGTTCCAAGGTTGCTGGGTCTAACTTGTGTGTCTCCCTGTGTGCCCTTTGCCTGCCCTCAGCCATCCACACGAAGGCAGCCGTTTCTGCCCAGTCTCCCTCTGCTGGGCCGCCAGGGAGGGGGCACGCAGGCCTTGACCCACGGTGGGATTGGTGGGATTTTTGGCAGAGCCAGCTCCCTTTATTTATTTTTTTTTTAAAAAAAGGATTTTATTTTTGAGAGCACGAGCAGGGGGAGAAGGTGAGGGAAAAGCAGACTCCCTGCTGAATCTGATGAGAGGGGGGCTCGACCCTGGGACCCTGGGCTCATGACCTGAGCCCAAGGCAGATGCTTCACCAGCTGAGCCACCCAGGCGCCCCGAGACATCTCCCTTTATAATCCGAGTGCCTTGCAGAGACGAGAGTGGCTTAGACGCCTCCTTGCCCACCTTTCACTCCGCCCCCTGTGGCCCAGCAGTTGGGCATATGTAACGCAGCGGGTCCCACTGCTATGGCTCTGTCTATACTGGGCTGTTCCCCACTGTGTTCCTGTCCTGAAAGGCCAGAATCTCAGGGACCCCTCTTTCCCCAGCAGTACTCCTGTGTGTGGTGTAGACGGGCTCTGATGGTCTCCTGTGTGTGCCCTGTCCTCAGGGCACCGTGGGGTGTTTTTGGAATGGTCCTGCCTCTCTGGCCCTCATGGTCGACTTCATAAAGCGAGAAACCAGAAATGCTACCATCAAGGCACTGAGCTTGGTCTGTCCTCCCTCCCTCCATTTCTCTTGATGTCCTCACACCTTCAAATAAAAATGGAAAATCCTGGGGTCTGGTCACCCACTGCCATTGAGAACCCCAGGCGTGCGAATCATTCATGAGCCTCTGGTCTTCTAGAAGGGTCAGGACTGTTCATTCACGACCAGGGCAATTAAATAACTTTTTGTAAGAGGCAGGGAGCTCCTTGTTAAGTGGTCTTCCCTGATGCAAGTGCAAACACAAGCAAAATCCTTTCCCTCCTCAACACCAACCACCCCCCCTTCCTTTTAAAGGGTAGGTTTTTATGCTTTAAGGGAAATGAGGAAGGGGAGGGGGAAAACAACCTTAAAGGAATTTTAGGCGGATTCAGCATTTTTCTGGGGTTGCTCCAAAAATTCCCTGAACTGTAATAAAAAGAAAAAATTGTGAGCAGGCATCTGATTAGTTGGCTTTTTACAACACAGCTTTTCTTTTGGATGCTTTAAAATGCACAAATACAGTTTTAAAACAAGCCCCTGTGTAGTTTTCGGGAGGGAGGCAGAGAAGTTGCTGAAAATACCGGAAAAGGTTGTAAAGCCGAGGGAAGTTAACAAGGGCCTGCGAGTCTTGCCTTGGGAGGATAAGTATCAGCAGCCATGAGGAAAAGCGAAAGGCAGGCTTCTGAGGCTCTTCCTTAGTCCTTGGAATGAGGGAGGCTTTTCTGGGTGAGAGGCTCCCCGCTTCTCCCCTGAGGCCCGGGGAGCCCCTCTAGGAGCTAAACAGCACGCACAGAACCGTTGTGCGGAGACGCTTGTGGGCTGTGGCCCAGTTCAGGGAACTGTGCTTCTCTGAAGATGATGCTGAGTGTTTCCCAGAAATGAGCCCAAATGGGAACAGTGAGCAGAAGGGGGTATCTGGGCGCTGGGAGGCTGGGGGTGGCCGGGAGGCAGGCTTGGAGGGACAGGGCCGGGAAGGAGCCGGTGAGGGGCCTGCTGGGGCGCCTTAGGGCACCTAGTGGGCTGCCCTGGGCCTTGTTCACGCACAGGGACACCCATCGCCGTTGCTGATCTGGGCTTGGCCATTAACCTCGACAGAAAAAAGGCTTTTTCCAGGGATGTCTGGTGGCAAATTGCTGGGTGGACTGGCGGGCTGCATAGATGAAAGAGAAATGCGCCAGAACCCTTTTCCCTCTCCCCC
>CM053616.1:18046069-18073318 GCA_028646535.1 Procyon lotor
GTGTGTGTGTGTGTAGGCCTGGCGGGGGAGGGGGCAGGGCAAGGTGTCTTCGTGCTTCTGGGGAGGGGGGAGAAAGGGGGTTCGACAGGCAGAAGGGCACCTGAGGGAAGGTCAGCCCATCTCAGACACATAATCTTCTGTCTGGGCCGGAGGAAGCTTCGTCAAGGTAGTCTGGGTCAACACCAGTGTGTGTGCTGTGATTTGGCATTTTGACTGAATTCGCCCTTTGTGTACTGAGCTGCTGCTGACAGACACGGAGAGCGGGGTTTTTTCTGTTACGAGGGTAGATGTTTATGCTCCCAAGCCACCTGCACTTTCATTTTATCAGATAGCGTTCCTTTATGACCGAGGTGCTGATCTGAAAAGTTGGTGACAAACACAGGCACGGCCTAGTAGGGGACCCTGGAGTCTGGGGGCTTCTGGCTGTGTCATCTGTGAGGCCCGAACAACAGGCCTCCTGGGTCCTGGTTTTCTCCTGAGGAGGACCAGGGGCTCGTAGAGCCTTAAGCTTTTCAGGGTCCGTTGAATTTTAAAGGGCTGTAACTCGAGGCCATCTGGAAGGCCTTTTCTTGCCCCCAAACTGGGACCAATGGAGTTCCTAAGGGTTCCCTGGCTTCTGAGCTCTGCAGGGAAAGGGCTTCTTTTGGCCCCACAGGCAAAGACGCTGGTGTCCTGGGTCCCTGAGCTGATTGTGGGGTGGGGGGTAGAGGGAGGGAGGAGGCGCCCCAGTGAGCCCCATGTTGAAAGGTGGGTTCTTCCATCCCCGGACCCCAGTACGAGGACTGCAGAGCTGGCCGCATACCCAGCACCACCATCACTAACGAGAGGAGGAAGAGGGAACCGCCAACCCCCATCACCACCAACCATGTCCGCCATCTTGTTTTGCAGATTCCCAACTTCTTCTGGAGCCTGGGGATCGGTCACACTGGTGCGTGGTGGCATACTGGGAGGAGAAGACGAGAGTGGGGAGGCTCTACTGTGTCCAGGAGCCCTCCCTGGACATCTTCTATGATCTACCTCAGGGGAATGGCTTTTGCCTCGGACAGCTCCATTCGGACAACAAGAGTCAGCTGGTGCAGAAGGTGCGGAGCAAGATCGGCTGCGGCATCCAGCTCACGCGGGAGGTGGACGGCGTGTGGGTTTACAACCGCAGCAGTTACCCCATCTTCATCAAGTCAGCCACACTGGACAACCCGGACTCCAGGACGCTGTTGGTACACAAGGTGTTCCCCGGTTTCTCCATCAAGGCTTTTGACTACGAGAAAGCGTACAGCCTGCGGCGGCCCAACGACCACGAGTTCATGCAGCAGCCGTGGACCGGCTTCACCGTGCAGATCAGCTTCGTGAAGGGCTGGGGCCAGTGCTACACCCGCCAGTTCATCAGCAGCTGCCCGTGCTGGCTGGAGGTCATCTTCAACAGCCGGTAGCCGCGCGGGCCGGGGACGGAGCGGTGCCCGGCGGCCCAGCCCAAACTACTTTGCTGCTAGTACTTTCCTCCCGAGGGCTTGCTTTTCATGCAGACTCTTTGGTCTTCGTGTGTTGTTGTTTCCCCCCCACCCCTGTTTCTTGTTCTTGTTAATGTTCTGTTCTGTTTTGTTAACTTTAAGAAATAGCTTATGAAAAGAAGGGTCAGGGTTTTGGGGGGGGCATGGCGGGGTATGGCCGGCAGAACACCCCCGTAGGAAGAGGGAAAGCGAGAATCCGTACTACCAGACGTAGTGTAGGAATGGGGAGCAGGTCCTCACTTTGGGGCCCTCGATTCCCTTGTCAGGGCGCACATGTGTGCACGTGCGTCTGTGCCCGTGGGTGCGCGTTTCTTACAGGTGTCTCTGCGGAGAGGTCTGTGCTCCCAGCTCTGTGTCTCCCGCCCTGTGGACATGCTCAGTGGG
Source organism: Procyon lotor (assembly GCA_028646535.1). NCBI lineage: Eukaryota > Metazoa > Chordata > Mammalia > Carnivora > Procyonidae > Procyon > Procyon lotor. The sequence goes on from CM053616.1 coordinate 18,047,959, forward strand.
ACAGCGGCAGTCCCCTGGCAAGCTGGCGGCTGGCGTTCCCACAGCTGCCAGAAGCCGGGCTCTGTCCCCGCTCCCCAGGGAAGCCCCCCACCCCCACCCCCACTCCTGCTCCTCCCCTTCTAGGACACGGGCCTGCGCGCAGGCTTCTTAGAAGCTACCCTGCAAAGAGGCTGAACCGGAACCAGATGTTTCGAGCTTGTCTTCTTCCCCCTCTGGCCACCCTGCTGTCCTTGTCGTGTCTTTTTTGGTCACCTGCTCCTAGATATCTGAGACGGGCTTCCCGAGGGCTGCCCATGCAGTATTCCCACCCAGGGCCCCTCCCAAGCCCCTCAGCCTCTCCCCTGCCCTGGTCACATCGGGGTTTCCTCTCCCCTCCTGTCCCCCTCCCCCAGTCCCAGACTCAGAAAACGGAGCTCAGCACTTTCCTCCCCTCTGCCGCCTGTGTGTTGAGCTCTGCTGTTAGACCAGCGAGGGGAGCAGCCCTGGGAGGGAGACTTCTGGCAGCCCCCCCTTCCCACCAAGAAGGATTCGGTCCATCATAACCCAAGGTACCGCCCTGGGCTGACACCTAACTCTTCTTTCATTTCTTCTACAACTCATACACTCGTATGATACGTTGACACTGCTCTTAGCTCAATGAGCATGTTTAGACTTTAACATAAGCTATTTTTCTAACTACAAAGGTTTAAATGAACAAGAGAAGCATTCTCATTGGAAATTTAGCATTGTAGTGCTTTGAGAGAGAAAGGACTCCTGAAAAAAAAAACCCTGAGATTTATTAAAGAAAAAATGTATTTTATGTTATATATAAATATATTATTACTTGTAAATATAAAGACGTTTTATAAGCATCATTATTTATGTATTGTGCAATGTGTATAAACAAGAAAAATAAAGAAAAGATGCACTTTGCTTTAATATAAATGCAAATAACAAATGCCAAATTAAAAAAGATAAACACGAGATGGGTGTTTTTTTCTATGGGTGTTATCACCTGGCTGAATGTTTTTCTAAAGGAGTTTATGTTCCATTAAACAATTTTTAAAATGTATACCTGATTCCATGTCCTCCAGCTCCTTTTTCTTCTGGTGGGAGTGGAGTGGGGGGGGTGTCCGTCGGAATCCAGGACAGAGGGGTCTCCTTAGCCCAGTGCTTGGATGGGGAGGAAGGGGAGGTGGGCCACAAAAGGGACATTCGGGACAGCCTGCTCGGCCACCATCTATTTATTCCTATAACTACAAAGGTCCCTCTTTCTGTTAGTACCCAGTGACCCTAGGCTGTCACTGGCCAGGTGCCCTGAATTTGTTAGCCTTTAAATCCCTGAGTTAAAAAGGGGGGTGGTTTTTGAACTCAAAAGGATTGAGAGGGAATTCCCTCTCCCTGATTGGGAAGGAGGTTGCACTGGGGGGTGGGATGGGGTGGGGAGGAACCTGGGTCCCTCCAGTTTCTGCTCCTCGTTACTCCTTATTTGGCATCAAACCCTGAGCCCCACTGTGCCTTTCCCCGAGGAAGGTCACTGTCACCCTGGATTTCAGACTGCTTCCCTGAGGGCTGAGGACCTGGAGGGAAGGTTGATGGTGGTCAGAGGGATCACACCACCTTCGAGGTCTCTCCCAAGCTCTACCGGGCGCTCCCAGGAGGTGGAGTTGGCTGCAGGGAACCCGGTGCAGGTCCTATTCTGTGATCTCTCCCCCGCCTGACAGAGCTCTTCCTGCGACAGTTCCTGTCTGCTGGCTCGCCACAGCCCCAGTGGCACTTGGCTGCTGAATCACCTCCCTGGTCCTGCCCCTGGGTTTTTGGCTGATGGATCTAAGCCAGGTTTTGGATTCAAGGCCTCTGGTACAAGCGACAGGTCCAAATCCGGCACCAGACAGGATTGTGTAGGTGTCTAAGGCTTGAACGTAAGATCTAGGGATGGGGTCTCTTTGGAGTAGGGGTTAAGGTTTTGGGTATCACTGGCCCCTGGGTGGCTCGGTTGGTTAACCGTCTGCCTTTGGCTCAGGTCATGATCTCAGGGTCCTGGGATCGAGCCCCGCATTGGGCTCTGCTCAACAGGGAGGCTGCTTCTCCCTCTGCCCCTCCCACAGCTCATGCTCTCTTAAAATCTTAAAAAAAACAAAAACAAAAAAACCATTTTGGATACCACAAACTGGTACAATTTCAAAAAACCTTTTTTGGAGGGCCAAAGTAGGATTATCAATATTTTGCCAAATAATAACACAAGGCCCTATGGCCTACTGGCACCGTTGGTCTCATTCAAGAGAATTACTATACAGTTGTGTAGTGAGAAATATTAATGCATGCTCCTTTATGCTCGAGCGTGTGTGCCAAATGGTCTGGGCCAGCTTGTTCGCATGAGGTGATGGGGAGCTCACTACCTATTAAAGCAGCTTCTTGCTTTTTATCGGTTGAAGTGAAACCCGCCTCCGTTCTAGTTCTGCAACCCAGAATAAATGTAAAATCCCATTGTCTGGAAAACACCCAAGGAGGGTTTTAATTAACTCTGGGGTGGCAGTGGTGGAGAAGGGGTGAAGGGGCGAGGTGTTACTTTAGGGAGCTGGCAAACCCATTTTCGTTTGCTCTGACTTGCACCGGCCTGCAGGAAGCACTTTAATAAGAATAATAATAATTGCCACTTACTGGATGCGTAACCAGGTGCCAGGCATGATGCTAAGCTAAGCGTTTAAGGGAATTACTTAATCCTCACTAGGACCCCTCTGCAAAAATGTGGGCCTTGAGAAGTTAAAAGACTTGCCCAAGGTCACTTAGGGAGGTGGCACTTGGAGAGCTCAGGATCTGACTCCAGGGTTGGGTGATCTTCATCCTTGGTCCCTGCAGGGATGCTTATTTGATGGGATCCTGGCGGTGGCAGCCCCAAAACTCAAGATCAGGAGAAGGTGGGCCACCACGATGCCACCTGGCCGAACAGCAGGGCCTCTGATGCAGGAGACAGAAAGCCACCTTCCTGTGTTATCTGGATTTGACTTGCAGCCCCGGGAGGCTGGAGTTGGGATGAGGGTGTGTGGCCCCCAGTGGTATGGCCGGCTGTGGGTGGGCAGGGAGAGAGCGATGCTTAGGGGAAGCCCGGGGAGTTGCTGGTAGCCAACGCTCCTCTCCTGGTCACGGTGGTCATCCCCCACAGGCTTCCCCCTGAACGCCTTCCACGTGCCAGGAGTGCTCTGGGGGGCACCTGCCCTCGGGGGATGCTGGAGGACCACACGCCCACCCAACAGGGGAGTTCGGCCAGTACCCCGGACCACCTGGGCCTCCCAGAGGAGGCCGGGCCTCCAGAACAGCCCGGGTTTGGATTAGTGGGGGACAGTGAAGGTGCCTCCATTGGAAGAAAGCTTTCTTGCTGCCTGGTTCTTCTCTGTCTCTCAGCTCACCCCTCACATTTTGGGGTGTCTTACAGGATTCTGCCCTCTCCCTGGGCAGTCCCATCACTCTGGTGGCCTTATCTCCCATCACCTGTGGCTACCTCAGCCACAACCCACAAACCCGGGTTCTCTCATCTCCCCGGCCCTGGCTGCCATCGTGAAATAACCGAAACCTGTCTTCCCTGCCTCATTCAGTCTGTAATTAGAAAATTCAAATACCTGTCACCCACATTCCCTTCTCAGACTCCGCTCATATGACTCAGTTCAGGGCCCTGTGGCACCTCCGTGGCCTGCCTTCCTCTAGTCCCAGTGGCTGGTCTTTCAGCATCAGCCCCTACCAACCTCACCTTTTAGCCTCTCCGTGCTGGCCCCTTGGCCCCAGGAGACTCAAACACACCTTGCTCCTGGCTTCAGAGCCAGTGCTTGCCAGCTTCTTCATTGGCTGTCTCCTCCTGCTCCTTCAGGCCACACCTCCTCCAGGAAGCCCTCCCCCTTTTAAAAATGTCAGCCCTAAAGAGCCACCACCTGTGTAGGATTCTCTCTCCCCTACTGAACCCATGAGCTCTTGGCACTCTGAAGCCGTGCTTGGGGCCCCACTTAGGACCTGCTATCCCAACAACTCCTGCCACAGTGCTAGACAGGGCTTGCCCCATGAATGAAGCAGGGCCAGGCAAAACTCCCGACTTAGCTTGGGCTGGGAATAGTAAGAATAACAATCAGCATCGATCGTGCCCTGACTATGTGCCAGGCAGTATCCCAAGCATTCCAAACACATTAGAATGACCGAATCAGGGGCGCCTGGGCGGCTCAGTGGGTTAAAGCCTCTGCCTTTGGCTCAGGTCATGATCTCAGGGTCCTGGGATCGAGCCCCGCATGGGGCTCTCTGCTCAGCATGGAGCCTGCTTCCTCCTCTCCCTCAGCCTGCCTCTCTGCCTACTTGTGATCTCTCTCTGTCAAGTAAATAAATAAAATCTTAAAAAAAAAAAACCTCCTTAGAATAACCTCATATAATCCTTACAACCTCCCTGAAAAGATATGCCATTATTAGCCCCATTCTACAGATGAAGAAACCGAGGTTCAAAGAGTCGCCCAAGTGCCCGCCCTGCCGGTAAGTGGAAGTGTCAGACTTTACCATCTCTTTGCTATCTAATCTCTAGGGGCAGGCCTGGGTCATGGGGTGACCTCGTTGGGCACGTTTTTTTCTCAAACAAATTCTCTTTTGGAAGGACCGAATTGATCTGATGGCCCTCAAGCTCAGCACGCGCAGCCTTCAGTGGGTTGCTCCGCCCGAGGGGGCTTTCTGTCAGTGAGCTTGTTGGCGGGACGACAGCCGGAAGCTGGGCACCCGAGTGAGTGAGCGTGGGGGCAGGCGGGACGGGGGTCTGACCCCAAGTGGGATGTGACTTCCAGCCCTGGGTGTTGCAGTCCGATAGACTGGGGTCTGAGTACTTCCTCAGGCAAGTCACTTAACCTCTCTGAACCTCAATTTCTGAAACAAAATGGACCTTATACCTGCCTCCTGGCGCCAAGCGGGAAGATTACTGAGAAGACACATCTGAAGGGCCGGCCCCAATGGTAATTAGGTTGAACCACGTGGGACGGCTAAGATCCGACCATTGTGACCTACAAAGATGGTGATTTCATATCATTTCATCTGCTAGATGCTCAAGTCAAGGCAGCAGCTTTGATTAGGGGTCCCCAGTCTTCCTTTTGCCCCAGAGGTGCAAGCAGAGGCTGACCGTGACCTCTGTGTGGTGTAGCGCAAGCTGGCCATACAACGAAGCCGACCCGCCGTGGGGGGTGTCAGTGCCCAGGTGACCCCTTCCTGCTCCAACACCAGCAAACTGCTGAGCCCAGGCCAGAGCAGGAGGTGCACGCTGGCTGGAGTCAGGCAGGGGTGCTGGGGTGCCTCGGCTCTGGGGAGGGGGAGCCCCCAAGCAATGCCCATTGGGCCACAAGCAGCCAGCCTAGCCCCGGGGTTCCTGGTGCTGTGGCGGCAGCCCGGGCCTACCTGCTCAGCAGTTTTCCCCAACCAGAAGAGCACCCCCTTCTCTTTCTGAAAGTAATGATTTTCTAAAAATGGAGTCTCTTCCCTCCCCCAGCTGCGATTAATCTGCTGAACACAAAGTGGCCGCTGGAGCAGGCCCCTGGTGAGTTCAGACCAGTGCAAGCACTTTAATTCAGGGACGATTTACTGGTTGGGGGTGGGTTGGGGGGCTGGGTGAGGGTTAGTGGTGAGGGGGGCACATGGATGCCCATCCCGGGCCCAGTGTAGTGGAAGAGTAGGAGATGGAGTCTGGGCCTTGGATTTGCAGGCAGGACACAGAGGCCCTGGAGGTAGAAAGAGAATGTATCTCTTAGGGCTGCATTGAACCTGAAGGAAAATATGGCTAATTCGGAGATAATGATATCACCTTCACACACGTTCTGCTAATGGCACTGGAGGGAGGCTCTGATCATCCCCATGTTAGAAGAAACTGAGGACTCAGGACATCAGTGGCTTGGCAGGGTCACCCAGCCAGGGAATGGTGGAGCCAGGCCGGCCGCTTTCCTTAAGTCTATCCCGAGGCTAGCCTTCCCAAAGCACGACACTCATCTGCTTGGTGCCAAGGATGCCCCTTTGGGACTCCTCTCCCTCTGCTCAGCCTGCCACATCCTGGTGGGAAGGCAGGTCACTCGGGGAGAAGCCACGTGCTCCTGCCTTCCCAGCTGCCCCTACAATTTTTGCCAGTGCGCAGGGGTCCCGTCTGGGCTGAAGCACTGCAGGCCTGGTCAGCCAGTCCCCCTGCCTCAGGGACCTGGAAGGCTCGAGTCCGGATCCCTGGAAGCCACAGGGCCCACAGTGCACCTTCTGCATGTGACGTGGCTGAGATCCGGCAGCTTGCTTGTCCAGCTGCATCCGGGACCTGTTCCTCACACTCGCGTGCTCCCCCGAATCCGCGGTGCTCTCTGCTCCTCGTGAAGATGGTCTTGTGTCTGCCGCTTGGCTGGGGCTCCTGCAGGTCGGGCATCCCTGCTCATCATTCCTCGAGCTTTCAGAGCACAGACCCGGCTCTGGGCTTGGAGGAGACACAGCAAATACCTACTCTCGTGGACGTGAGCCGCCCCTCGAGGGATTGCCTCCGAGCCCTCGGAGGGCTCAGTCTCCCCACTGTCTCATGGAAACGCCCCTTGGCCTGCTCCTCATCTCCTACAAGCCCTCGCGGCCCCGTGCTCCCCAAACCACCCATCATCTTGGGAACAAGCTACCTGTGCCCTTCGAGCCCAGCTCAGGGCCAACTGAGACTCTGCCAAGACCAGTGCCCTCCTGGGCCTCCTCCCTCAGCCAAGGAGAGAGAAAGTTCTGGAAGCAGAGGCCTGGCTCAAGTGAACACACTGATTTGAATCCTCGGGGGGGCATTCCCAGCTTATCACTCTTACCCTGCCTTGTTTGTCTTCACAGCACTATTTGATGTCATATGTCTTGTAGGAATCATACATGTCTAACCCTTAATGATATATCCATTTGTAGGTTCGGCTAGCGGCTGACTCTCCCAGCAGAGACAAGGGTCTGAGACTGCCGGGGCTCTGATCACCACCATATTCCCAGCATCCTGAGCAGGGCCTAGCACTGGACAAATATTCCTTGGGTGAATCAGTGTTGAGTGACTACTTACCTTTCAGCTAAAATAAAAGCATTCGAGTTTTAGGTGAATTCAGTTTCCCCCAACAACAGTGAGCCTGCTTGCTTCATATTTGCAAAAAGTAAGGATTGCTTTCTTGTATTTGTCCCCTAAAAGGTGAACGTGAAACTCTGCCTCTTGGAGTGCCGGGGACAGTGACAGCGGCTACCCCCCTGCCCCCCGCCGGAGCAGTCGCAACAGGCTGCATTTACTGAAGGCTCTGTCAGGCACTTGGTGGTGTCTCCAAGTAAGGGTTGTCATTATCCCATTTTACAGGTGGGGAGATGGAGGCCCGGGGAGGGCCTCACAGTTAGAGAGCGATGGAGCAGAATCCAGGTCTGCCTCCTTCTACACCCCTTGCTGTGAGCCCCGAGCCCCCCCCTCCCCGGAAGGCTGCCACTTGGAGAGTGCAGTTTTCCCAGTTTCTTTCCTTGAGGTACAGAGACATCCTGAGGCTCCGGGTGTATCTCTGCCAGCAGCCTTGCTCCTGGCCAGGTGGTCCTGTCCCATCAGGGCCCGGAATCTTTGCTGCATCTGGGCTTTGTGTCATCAGCACCAGATCTTTTAATGACACACTCCAGCCAGGGAAATTACAGTGCCCGGGAGACTTGTCCTAGAGGCCCTGCCCAGGGTAATTCCAGAGCAGGAGAGGATGCTGGGAATAACAAGAAAGACAGGGTCAGGCTGCCAGCCTTAGGTAATGGAATGGTGTGTGCTGGTAACAGGGCATGGGGGATGGAGAGTTTTCTTTTATTTATACAGACTTTTGTTTTCAAATTTTAAAAATACCCCAAACCCCCAAATCAACGGTAAAAACCATCTTCAATGTCATCATTTAAAATTATGCCTTCCAGAGCCACTCCCAGGGGCTACGGAAGCTTTAATACATCCCCTTTCTAGATTTGGCCTCAGCTCCTACATACACACACATGCAATTCTCAAAAATGAAGCCATCGTATTCATATTGGCTTGGGACCTGCTTATGTCACTTAATAACACATCCCAGATATTTCTGTAGACCATTCATTTTCATGTCGAGTATTGGAGCTGAGTTTAAAAGATGCTGGTATTTATTTAAAAGATACACCCCTAGATGCTGGATGGGACTAGATGCAGGACGACTAGAACCTTCTTCTGACGATGGTGTAGGTATGACATGGTTGAGTAATTTTAAAAACCGACAGTATCCTCTAAAGCTAAAGACAATCACACCTGTATCAGAAATGCATGCATGTACATGCAACAAAGGTGTGTCCAAGGATAGGCATAGCAGTGCTCATCAAATGGCCCCAAACTGGAGACAATGTCCATCCAAGTTAGGATGGATTTTTTTTCTTTTAAAATGCGGTTAATTTATACAGCGGTCATCACGCAGCCGCAGGAACGAAGGACCACAACCAGACACAAGAGCAGAGTGACTCTCATGGGTAGAACGCTGAGCTGACGATACCTGACAAGAACACACGCTGCATGATTCCATGTATGTGAAGTTCACGTGTATCACGCTGAGCGTCAGGCACAATCAATCTCCGGTGTTAGACGGAGGGAGCAGGAGAGGAGCTTCTGGGGCTGATGAAGTTCTGCTCAATCTAGGGGCTGTTTAGGTGAGATGCTCAGTTTGTGACATTCACTGAGCTGTACTTCTAGGATTGGTACCCTTTCTGTGCATGAGCACACTGTTAGAGTCTGGTTTTTTTTTTTAATTTTATTTATTTATTTGAGAGAGAAAGTGAGAGGATGAGAGGAGCGAAGGTCAGAGAGAGAAGCAGACTCCCCGTGGAGCTGGAAGCCCGATGTGGGACTCGATCCCAGGACTCCAGGATCATGACCTGGGCCGAAGGGAGCTGCTTAACCAACTGAGCCACCCAGGCGCCCCTCGAGTCTGTTTTTTAAGGAGGGAATCAATGGCGCGCAGTCCCTTCCCCCTGGGGGTGTCCCTTTCTCCCTCTCTCTCAGAAGCGCATGCGCAGGTGTGCCGTGCCTGAGCGTTGGACATTCTGGCGGTGGTATCCCTGGGACCTGATGGCCAGTGTCAGGCGAGGACTCGGGATGTCCTGCCTGCCAGCCATACTCAGGTTGGTCAGTGGGCAGCTGGGGAGGAGGAAGATGAGGGAGAGGAGGAGGAGGGCCACCGGCAGCTGGAAAGGAAACCCCTTTTGCTGTTGTCACCACTGGGAAGGGACTGACAAAGAGCCTTGTGGATGGGCAGCTGCACGAGTGGTAGAATTTTTGGGATCCCATGTACTATTATGGCAACAATATCTACGACTTCTACTATTATTAGTACTAATAGTAGCTAACATTTCCTGGCATTACAAAATGCCAGGCACTGTGCTAAGGGTTTTACATGCGGCTCTCATTTTAACGCTTTTATTACCTCTGAGGGTAGTTTTTAGTATCCCGTGTGATTCCTGGAGGCTCACATACATGCAATCTCCCACCAGCTCCTGCTTAATTTTGATTGTTCAGTTTACTCATTTGAGGACCTACTAGGTACTAGACCCTTTTGGGCACGGAAGCAGAACAACCGGAATGTCATACAATCCCCACAATGTCTGAGCAGGTTCACAAGTGGCTGCTTCTCCAAGCCAATATTCATTGCCTTAGGTCTTATTTTGGGGGTGCTCAAAATAGGTAAATGTATAAATAAAGTTCTGTTTGTTTTGCTATTTATTTTGATCTCTTTAGCAACCTATGTTCACTATTTAAAAATCAGAGACTAAATTAAAAGAAGGAAAAATGATCTTTAAAAATTACTTCTGGGGGCGCCTGGGTGACTCAGTGGGTTAAAGCCTCTGCCTTTGGCTCAGGTCATGATCTCAGGGTCCTGGGATCGAGCCCCGTTTTGGGCTCTCTGCTGGGTGGAGAGCCTGTTTCGCCCTCTCCCTGCCTCTCTGCCTACTTGTGATCTCTCTGTCAAATAAATAAAATCTTTAAAAAAATAATTACTTCTGGCCCCACAATCACAGAGCACCTGCTAACCTCTGAGCACATCCCTTTTGGATTTTTAAAAAGTACATTCTAATGGGGCACCTGGGTGGCTCAGTGGGTTAAAGCCTCTGCCTTCAACTCAGGTCATGATCTCGGGGTCCTGGGATCGAGCCCCGCATCAGGCTCTGCTCAGCGGGGAGTCTGCTTCCCCCTCTCTCTCTGCCTACTTGTGATCTCCATCTCTGTCGGATAAATAAATAAAATCTTAAAAAAAAAAAAAAGTACATTCTAATGGGCCCACCATGTAGGAGATGCTCAAAGAAAATTTGCTAAATTGTTATGAAATCCCATCATCATATGGTTTTATAAGCCGCACCCCCCAGGCCGTCAGTGATATCCTGAGGCACGTTCCAGGTCCGGGTACCCCCAGCCACTTCTGACATTTTCTCTCCTCACTGAGGGGGGATGGGGTGAATTATTTTCATGCGTTTGAGGAACATTTGCATTTTTTCTATGAATTTCTTATTTATATCTTTTGCCTATTTTTTCCTCTTCGTTTCTCATTCCTTATGGTCATTTATTTTTCAATTAATTTTTTTCAAAGTAATTCACGCACAAAATTTAAAAAGTCAAAGACTTGAGAGCCTTACAGTGAAAACCAGCGGCTCACTGTCCTTGCTTTCCACCCTTAAGTTTACCAGAAAGCCCTTTCAACTCTTTCAGCTGTTTCTTTTGGTATTTACAGCCATATTTCCTCCTTTTTTTTTAGTATTTTAAAATTTCTTGTTGGTTTAAAATGTTGTAAAAAGATGTTCTCCAGCAAATATCCACAGGTGCAGAGGTATGTTAAGAAAAACGTGAAAGCCCTTCTCAGTGTGTTCAGGACCCTTTCAGAGGTAATTTACAATACAACTGTGATTATGTCACAATGTTTCTTTTTTTTAATAAAATATTTAAAGTTTATTTATTTCGGTAATCTCTGAGCCCAATGTGGGGCTCGAACCCACGACCCTGACATCGCATGCTCCTCTGACCGAGCCAGCCAGGTATCCCTACAATACTGTATTTCTTTTTTTTTTTTTTTTTTAAGATTTTATTTATTTGACAGAGAGAAACACAGCGAGAGAGGGAACACAAGCAGAGGGAATGGTAGCGGGAGAAGCAGGCTTCCTGCAGAGCAGGGAGCCCGATGCGGGGCTCGATCCCAGGCCCCTGGGATCATGACCTGAGCCGAAGGCAGACGCTTAACAACTGAGCCACCCAGGCGCCCCAATACTGTATTTCTTAATAATTCCCTTATTCTGGTATTCCTCGATGCACTAATTTTAGATATTATCTATTAAGTTGCTAGACTTTCTAGCTGGGGGTGAGCTCTCTGAATCTTCACACTATGTCCCTTCTCATCAATATCCAATACTTACGTCAGACTCTGCCAGTACTTTTCACTATCGAGCCCTCCCTTCCTTCCTTCTTTCCTTTTTAAAGATTTTACTTATTTGGCATAGAGAGAGAATACAAGCAGGGGTTGCTGCAGGCAGAGGGAAAGGGGGAAGCAGGCTCTCCGCTGAGCAGGGAGCCCGATTCGAGGCTCGCCAGGACCCTGGGATCATGACCTGAGCTGAAGGCCGCTGCTTAACCGACTGAGCCACCCAGGTGCCCCTGTATTTCCTTCCCCTTCCCCTTCCCCTTCCCCTTCCCCTTCCCCTTCCCCTTCCTTCCTTCCTTCCTTCCTTTCTTTTATTTGACAGAGAGGAGAGAGATCGCAAGTAGGCATAGAGGCAGGCAGAGAGAGGGGGAAGCAGGCTCTCCACTCAGCAGAGAGCCCAAAACGGGGCTCGATCCCAGGACCCTGAGATCATGACCTGAGCCAAAGGCAGAGGCTTTAACCTACTGAGCCACCCAGGTGCCCCTGTATTTTATTTTCTTACGTAACTCCTTGATAGTCCTGGAGTTGAGACTTGCCAGGTTCTTTTCATGTTCTTGGAGTTCACTGTACTTTTTGCCATTGCTTTTCACACTCTTCAGGCCCTTCTCCACACAGTTTTGCTCCAGATCAAACCTATCAGCTCTGTGCTCTCCTGAAGCCTCTATCCTTCTGCTCTCATCTGGACAGGCTGCCTTGTTGGCTTGGCGCACGGCACCCCTCCGCCCTCTGTGGTCTTGGGGTCTCTTGTTCCCTAGAGCTCATGAGTTCACCTATGCTGGTTTGGTCTCTCATTTGGGTGCCAAACATCTTTAAATACTGTTTGTACCATGTTTTCCTTTCTCCCTCCCTCTCTTCCTTCCTCCCCACTCCCCGCTTAACCTGCCCGAGGACTGCGTGGCAGAAAGGAGAGGAAGGACCCATCAGTGGCCTCTGCACCGCTGTCCCCAGCGATTCCATTCTGGCCCTGGACTTGCAGGGTCCCCTTAGCGGAGAAAGAGCCCTGTCGGTAACTAGACTGTCCCTGATCAGAAGCTTGTTCGGGGCTACCCTTGGTGACCAGAGCTTCCCTAACTAGGAGTCACCCCTGTCCCCACACAGCTTACCATTCATGCCAAAACCACATGGAGAGCACTCTGCAGAGAAATGGCCTCTCCTGTTGCTTTCTCAGTGATTTTTGGTGCCCATCATATAAAGGGGCCTTGAACACGGAATCCAGCACCTCAGATCCGTCTGCTGGAAAGCTGAGTCACCTTCCTCCTTTTCCCCTCTGCTCCCCAACCTCCCCTGCCATGTGCTTTTCTCCCACCCTGGACTAGAAATTTCTTTCTTTTCTTCCTTCTTTTTATTTGACAGAGAGTGAGAGAGAGAGAGAGAGACAGAGACAGCGCGTGAGCACAAGCAGAGGGAGCAGCAGGCAGAGGGAGAGGGAGAAGCAGGCTCCCCTCCGAGCAAGAAGGCCAACCTGGAGCTACATCCCAGGATTCCAGGATCATGACCTGAGCAGAAGGCAGATGCTTAATGGACTGAGCCACCCAGGCATCCTGAGTTGTTTTGTTTGTAAAAGCTATGCACTCCCACACCTCCACACCTTTGCACAGGCCCCTCGCCCCATCTGATGAAATTCATTTCTTCTCTCAGAGTTCAGCGGATTATCTAGTCCTCCAAGAAGCCTTCCAGGCTCTCCTGCCAGTGTGAAAACATGCTCTACACCACTCTACACAACGCGTCCTTCTGACCTCCGTCCTTGTCAGCTGCGGGAGGGCAGGAAGAGGAGTCGCGTAACCCAGGCCAGATCCTGTCGCCAACTAGCCTCTGCTCGTCCGTCCGCACACACTCTTCGTGGACAAGAACCTGACTTTGTTCAACACCGGTGGTGAGCCATGCCCTATGGTACGAATCTTGCTTACATAATACAATTATGCGCGGAACCGCGAAGCCTTCCGCAACAGCCTTCAGTGCGTGCGTGTGTTCACTCCTGATCGCGTGGGCGGGGAAGGGCACAAACAAGGCCGCGGAGGCGGGGGGAACGCAATCAAGAGGGTGGCCGTTGCTGCTGATTCGCTCTATGTCACCTGGGCTCTCCCCCTGGCTTGGGCCGGGCCAAAGGACAAAACCACCTGTTTTCCCGGCTTCCCTAGCGGCCAAGTAGAGGCACGTGAGCTGGATTGGCCAATCAGGTGCCCCCGCTCGGGCCGGGCGTCAGGATCTGGGAACCGAGGCGCGGGGATGCGGCGGAGTCATCCAAGGGGTGGGAAGTAGCCACATCCTGTTTCTGCGGAACAGCAGTGTCTGCAGGGCCGCCGGCGCGGTCTAGTGTTGGGTGTCCGGTGCTGATGTCAGTGGGGAGAGGAGAGTCATCTGCCGCTCCGTGGTGGGGCCCGTGGGCTCTCCAGAGGCCAGGCTTATGGGCTGGTTTTGGCAGCCACCTCCGCTAAGGAGAAGCTCTCCGGCCTGCTGTGGATTCTGTGACCTACCCAGAGTCCGGGATGACTTCTCTTCTCTGTTTAACTGGGCCAGCTGTGACCACTGACTGTGGATGGAAGCAGGGAGGGGTATAGGGCATGGCTGGCTGCAGGCATCCCACGGGGCCGGGAGGGCTGGGAGTCCCCTCCCTCGCCAGTGGTGGGGACGGTCGTGGCATCCTTCCCACCTGGTGGTCACGGGGGTCCTAAGCAGGCAGAGGCCACCCGGCAGCGGCAGGGTCGTGACATTACAGAAGCCCTTGGGAGTGCTCTCAGGAGGACCCAGTCTTGAGACAGAAATGTCCTAGGTAGTGTCCCTCCCTCTGTCAGGAGAGCCATGCAGCTTTAAAGCCAGGGCCATGGGTCGGAGCAGAAGGGGACTGGGTTCTTACCTTGCTGCAGTTACCTTACTGTGGGGCTTGAGCAAGTCACTTTTTCTCTGGGCCTCAGTATCCTCACCTGGAATCCTGGTGTGGGCAGATAAACGGGAGGCCTCTTCTCACACTGGTACTTCCACTATGAGCACCCAGAGCCTCTGGGGCCCCCCTCCCCTCCTAACCCCCCACCTAACCCCTGACCTGGGCCATGACTGAGGATCTTTTTCTGGGAACTCAAGATCTCTCTCTTCTGGGTCTCTACAGAGGAAGAGAAAGTGAAGGGGAGAAGGAGAAGGGGGCACGGCAGGCCGGGCACTGGCCCTGAGGCAGCCAAAGCAGGCACTTTCTGGGAAGCCGCCCCCAGAACCTAGCCCAGTGCAGGCTGAGGAGGCCCCGTCTCCAGCCCGTTTCCCTTGAACTGGAGCCAGACGGTCCTCACGCATTACTCACTGGCGGGGCGGCCCTGGCCCACGGCCAAGGCAAACAGGCCTCCAGCCTGCCTGGGGCTGCTCGGCCCCAGCTTGGGAGGGGAGGGAGGCGCCCATGCCGGGCCCCCGCTGTGGCCAGCATGCCTGCGTCCCCCCTGCCAGCCCAGCCCCAGCCTGGCTGAGGGGTCAGGTTTTGGCTCTGTCTCCACTGGGGTTGGGCCTAACCCTTCCCTGAGGAGCTGGTCCTGCAGAGGGCCTTCCTCCTACCAGTCCTCCCCGCCTCTGCTAAGGGAGAAGCCATGACTTTCTACCCGTGTGGCCAATGCGGTGTCTTCACCCAGTGCCTGGGATCGCAGAGGAGGAAGGAGCCAAGGCCCGTGCCCTCCCCAAGGTCCAGGTCTGAATCTGAGGACATCTGTAGGAAGTAACGGGTCATGTGGGATGTCCATCAAATATTGTACAGTAGAAGGAGTGCAGGGAAGGGGCAGACCACACAGGCTGGGTCAACCTTGCGGGAAGTGGGGCCTGGTAGGGCCCTGAAGGATGGAGAAAGTTTGAATGGCCTTCATGGAGGAAGAGAGGAGGGTCTGTGCAGTGGGGATGGGTCTCAGGATGGGATGGGCCTGGAGACAGGGACAGGGGAAGGAGGGAGGGGTAGGAGAGGAAAGGCAGCTAGATGAGGAGGACGAGGCTAGACAGGCCCAGTGGACCTTTGTCCAGAACCCTCCTCTCCACTCTTGCAGATAACCATCTGCACCCACCACCCACCCATCCACCCACCCATCCATCCGTCCATCCACCCATCCATCCCTTCAAACTCCCAGCCATCTACTGAGTACCCACTATGAGCCAGGATCTGTACTAGATATTTTCATGGACTCTTTTATTTTTAAAAAGCTACTTAAAAAAAAAAAAGATTTTATTTACTTATTTATATATTTGAGAGACAGTGAGGGGAGAGGCAGAGGGAGAGAATCTCCAAGCAGACTCCCTGCTGAGCACGGAGCCCCCTGCAGGGCTTGATCCCACAACCCCAAGTTCATGACCTGAACCGAAACCAAGAGACAGACGCTTAACCAACTTGAGCCACCCAGGTGCCCCAATAATGTCGTTTTCTTAACAGCTTTATAGTGATATAGTTCATATACCATAGAATTCAACTATTGAAAATGTATAGTTAGATGGTTTTTAGTATATTCACATATGTGCAATCATCAGCACCATCAATTTTAGAACCTTTTAGTCACCCTACAAAGAAATCCTGTCCTCTCTAGCTGTCATCCACTTACTTTCCCCAACCCCTTCCCCACCACCAGCCCTAGGCGACCGCTGATCTTTCTGTCTCTATAGATTCCCCAGTTTGGGATATTTCATGTGACCTTTTGTGACTGATTTCTTTCACTTAACATAATGTTTTCAAGGTTCATCCATGCAGTAGCCTGTATCAACACGTTTACTTTTTTTTTTTTTACTTTTTGAAAAAATTAATATATTTTGGGGGCACTTGGGTGGCTCAGTCACGTAAACGTCTGCCTTCAGCTCAGGTCATGATCCCAGGGTCCTGGGATCGAGCCCCGCATTGCACTCCCTGCTCAGCGGGGAGCCTGGTTCTCTCTCTCTCCCTCTGCCTCTCCTCCAGTTTGTGCTCTCTTGTTCACTCTCTCTCTTGAATAAATAACATCTTTTAAAAAAAATTAATATGTTTTTAAGAGGAATTTTAATTTCACAGCAAAACTGAGTGGAAGGTCCAAAGTTGCCACCTACCCTAACCCCTCACTCACAGACTCCCCTACCGTCCCACACATCCACACCCGTGTGGTCCGGTGTGACATCAGATTGTTATTATCAATGAACCAATATTGACATATCATTATCAACCAAGATCCATAGTTTATATTAAGGTATAGTAATTTTGGCTGGAAAGTCTTTCATTGTATGGATATACCACATTTCATTTATTTGTTTCTCAGTCGATGGGCATTTCGGTTGCTTTCATTTTCTGCCTATTGTGAATAATGCTGCCGTAAACATCCATGTATGAGTTTCTTTATGACAATACATTTTCATTTCCCTTTGGTATATGCCTAGGAGTAGTACTTCAGGGTCATCTGTTTAATGTGTTTAATATTTTGAGGCCCTGCCAAACTAGTTTCCGAAGGGGCTGCGCCATTTTACATTCCCGCCAACAATGGATGAGGGCTCTGATTTCTCCACATTCTCATCATTATCTTTTTGAATCTAGACATCCAAGAATGTATGAAGTTGTATCTCATTGTGGTTTTGATTTGCATTTCTCTGATGACTAATGATGTCGAGCGTCATTTCATGTACTTTTGGCCATTGGTACATTTTCCTTGGAAAAATATCTACTCATCTCCTTGGCCTATTTTTATTTATTTATTTTTAAAGATTTTTATTTATTTGAGAGAGAGAGCATGAGCAGGGGGTAAGAGCAAAGGGAGAAGTAGGCTCCCCACTGAGCTCCCCACTGTGGGTCCCGGGCTCAATCCCAGGACCAGGAGATCATGACCTGAGCTGAAGACAGACATTTAACCAAGGCGCCCCCTCCTTGACCCATTTTTAAATTCAGTTATTTGTCCTTTTATTATTGAGTTGTAAGAGGTCTCGATATGTTCTGGATGCAAGTCCCTTATTAGATATATGATTTGCAGGAGCACCTGAGTGGCTCAGTGGGTTAAAGCCTCTGCCTTCAGCTCAGGTCATGATCTCAGGGTCCTGGGATCGAGCCCCACATCGGGCTCTCTGCTCAGCAGGGAGCCTGCTTCCCTCTCTCTCTCTCTGCCTGTCTCTCTGCCTACTTGTGATCTCTCTCCCTCTGTCAAATAACAAATAAAATCTTAAAAAAAAAGATAAATGATTTGCAGATATTTTCTCTGATACTATGGGCTCTTCTTTAACTTTCTTGATGGTGTCTTCTGAAATACGAAAGTTTTAAATTCTGTTGAAGACCAATGTATTTATTAGACTTCTGTTGAAGTCCAATGTATCTATGAAGTCCAATGTATCTAGATATGTACCGAGATACATACCTAGATATCTAATAATCCTTTACAAATTCAAGGTCATGTATGTTTACACTTATGTTTCTTCTAAGAATTTTATTTTTTTATTTTTTATTTTTTTTAAAGATTTTATTTATTTATTTGACAGAGAAAGAGAGATTACAAGTAGGCAGAGAGGCAGAGGGGGAAGCAGGCTCCCTGCTGAGCAGAGAGCCCGATTCGGGGCTCGATCCCAGGACCCTGAGATCATGACCTGAACCGAAGGCAGAGGCTTTAAACCACTGAGCCACCCAGGCGCCCCTCTTCTAAGAATTTTATAACTTTAGCTCTTCCATTTAGGTCTTCTATCCATTTTGAGTTAATTTTTATAGACGGTGTGAGGTAATGGCTGAGCTTCATTCTTTTGTGTGTGGATGTCCGTTGTCCGGGCACCATCTGTTGAAAAACCATTCTTCCTTCCCCATTGCATGGGCTTGGCCCCCTTGTCAGCAATGAGTTGACTATAGATGGGTGAGTTTATATCTGGACTTTCAATTCTGTCCCTTGACCTATGTGTCTAGCCTTGTCCCAGGACCACACTGTCTTGATTACTGTCGTTCTGAAGTAAGTTCTGAAGTCAGAGAGCATGAGTCCTCCTACTTCGTCCTTCTTTTTTCAGGATTGTTTTGGCTATTCTGGGTCCCTGGCAATTCCATCTGAACTTGAGAATTAGCTTGTCGATCTCTGCAAAGAGCTCGGCTGGGATGCTCACGGGCAGTACCTTGAATCTGTAGCTCCGTTTAGTGAGGACTGCCATCCTAACATTGATGAGTCTCCTGACCCGTAAACTTGGGATATTCTTCCAATTCTCTAGATCTTTTAAAATTTCTTTCAAAGTTTTGTTGTTTTCGGAGTATAAGTGCTGTACTTCTTTTGTTAAATTCATTGCTAAGTATTTCATTCTTTTTGATGCCACTGGAAAGAGCTATTAAGGGTGCCCGGCTGACTCAGTCGGAAGAGCACGCAATGCCTGATCTCAGGGTCGTGAGTTCGAGCTCCACGTTGAGTGTAGGATCACTTAAATAAATAAAAAACCTAAAAAAAAAAAAAAAAAAAGGAAATCGAATTGTTTTCTTAATTTCATGTTTGGATTGCCCAGGGATTTGCAAACAAATGCGTATTGTGTTCAGGAGTGCGTGAGGTGCAACAAGCACGTTATGAGGATGAATGGATAATATATGGAAGCATAATCATGTACTTTGTACTACTGCTTTTCCTGCGTCGCCCCTTTTCTTTAAGCATGTCGTATAAAGACCTCCTACAGAGGCAGGAGGGAGCTCTTTAATACAAGAAGAGAAGACTTGTGAGTTGGTGATGGATCTTGAAGCCGTGGGAGGACTGAGCATTTACGAGGGAGGCAGCCACACCTACTCTGGGTGGTGGTGAGGCCGGAGCCAGACTCCAGGGAAGCAGCCCGAGCCCTTCTGGGACATGGGCATCCTTGGGAGGCCGGGGGCGGGGAGCCAAGCTGAGGAGCCCCAGGGAGGCCTGTGCTACCTGTAAAAGTTTCCCGCAGGAAGCAGCCTATTCTTACCTCTGAGCTGGGCTTCCTCCCCCATGGGTTTTCATCTCTCGTCTTGTGGCTTCTCAATTTCACATCCCCTTGGAGTGTTTTCTTGTTTTTGGCCGATGTCTCCTGCTGCCATATTTTGCTTCGTCCTCCATCATGCCTCTCTAGCAGGATCTGTCGGGGACCGTTGGCTTGTGCCAGACCCTGTCCATCAGATCGGATGGAGAGAAGGAAAGGTGCCTCTTTCTCTGCTGCCTCCCCACAGAAGCAACGGGCCAGCAGTGGGGGGACGCCTCATGGCACCCGCTGGCTTTTCCCGCATCTGGTTTCAGCCTGGGCCCCTCTCCCTGGCCCACTGCCTCCCAAGTGGGAGAGTGGCTGGAAGTCTGGCCCAGCAGGGGCCTGCATCCTGAGGCGGCCAGAAATGGCCCCGACATCTCTCTCCCTCTGTACAGGACCTCTTCGTCCTGTCTGCAGTCTGGAAGCCCCGACAGGTTCCTCATTTCAAGCTCCTTCCTCTCCAGTTCAGGCCCGCCTGGTTCCTGGAGGCAAACTGACGGCCCTTAGCCTCACATCTGTCCACCAGGCATAGCCCATCTAGTCTACACCAGAGCCTTCGTATCCACTCCCCCATGCCGCAGGCCAAACCACAGAAGGCTGACTGAGGCCCAACTGTGGGTAAATGGCCCTGGGCCTAGTGAGGTGGGGATGAAGAGAGCTCCTATCTGCACGTGAGATGACCGGATGTCATGCATGAGGCTGTGACCCCATTTGGAGAAAAGGGGTCAGTGTGGGCTTCAGGACTGGGGGGGGCAGGACTTGGTGCAGGATATCCTAGGTTCTTGGGGCTAGTGGAATGTGGCTAAGTGCTTTGGGACCCTCTGAGTGGGAGATGGCCTCAGTGTCTTGGGTAGGCAGACAGAGCTGCCCACAAAGAAGGGGGTCCTGGCCATGGGGATGAAGTGAGATGCCAAATGTGTAGACTGTGATCTCAGACAGCTTGGGTCAAAGCCACCTGCTGACCAGCTGTGTGACCTTCAGAAAGTTACTTAACTTCTCTGGGCTTCAGTTTGTTCAGCCCTTACTAATCATAGGCCTTACTTTAGATGCTAGGTCTTAGAGCAGGGTTTCTCAGGTTCAACACTATGAGCATTTGGGGCTGGATGATTCTTTGTGGTGAGGGGCTATCCTGTGCACCACAGGATTTTAAACAGCATTCTGACCCCACAGATCCCAGGAGCACACCCTACCCTAAGGCGTGACACCCAAAAATGTCCCCAGATATCGCCAAATGTCCCCTAATGATAAAATTGACCCTGACTGAGAAGTGCTGGCTTAGAGGGTTACATAGGACTTAGAGGTATTAATATAGTCACTGTGCTTAGACTAGTCGCCATCCCGGAAGCAGCCCTCGAGAATTCTTACCTGTTATCCTTACGAGCAGGCGACCGAGGCAAAAATATAAAAAACCAATAAAAGTCAAAACAGAAGAATGTGTCTAATATTCTTAGTGATTGGGAGCAGGCTCTGGGATGAAGAACAGAAACTGCATTTTTAAAAAATTTCCTTATTGGCTAGACAGACTCCTCCATTATCGGGTCTGTTAACCAAAGAGTGGATCTGGAGCCTCCCATGGGGGTGCCGGAGCCCCTGGGAACCCAGGGAGGGGGATACTCGGCCTTGCTTGGCTTCTGGGGCCTGGACTTTACTTAGAGAATAGCTCATATACTTCACTCCGCCAGGGCTCCGAGGGCAGCACCAGCAGCCGCACGCACGTCTGGTGGTCGGCGAGATGCTTGCGGAGATGCTTGCGGGGCGCACCAGACGCGGCGCACGGGCCGGCGGCAGGAGGCAGGAGCGTGCGCAGTGGTGTGACTGAGCTTCGCACGGAGAGGAGGAGGAGGAGGAATGGCACTGAGCAGGCAGCGGGCGGCGGGGGTGGGGAACTCATCAAGCAAAGGCTCTGGGAAGGTAATTTGCTGGCCGTGCTAGAGAGTAAGAGTGGTTGGGGACCCTCGCGAGAGCCTTTGAGCACCAGGTTAGAGAGCTCACTCTTCTCCAGTCTTGGAGCATTTTGAGCAGAGGTCTGGAAAGCCGCAGGTCGGCCCCAGGAAGACAAGGGGCTTGGTTCCGTCTGGGCTCCGCAGGCCTGCCGGGTCAGGGCATCCGGGGTGAGCCCTTCACGCAGGACCCCTCCTTGGGCTCCTCTTCCCGCCCGTGAAGCTCCGCGCGGCTGCCCAGGCAGCGCCCTGGCCTGACTCATCCCTCGCCTCTTGTGTGATGCTCCACCTCAGTCTCCCCAGCCGAGAAATGGGACGATCCACCCACCTCCCATGGCTCTTCCTCCACTTGGGCGCCATTGGACTCTCCTCAGATAGCTTTGAATTGCGTGGTGGTCAGATCGCTGAGCAGGAGGAACAGCGCGGTGGCCCCTTGGCTCGTGAAACAAGCACCGGGCCTGACCTTGAGGCATGCACGTAATTAGGAGCCCCAAAGAAGAGCCGGGCACCCCCTGGGCCTGGAGCAGGGCCAGCCCGCGGGAAGCCAAGCCTGTGTGGGCCTCTCCTCACCTCCATCTTGGCCACTCGCCTCCACTGGGGCTCTGTGCTTTGCCCGGGGCACCAGGAGGACAGTGCCCGGGCAGGGCCTCACCCACTGCGTTGTTAAAACTGCCTGGGCCAGGCCAGGCCGTGGGGAGTGAGCTCACCAAGTCGCTCCTGTCTGAGGGGCCAGGTTCAGCCGAGGGCGTGAGGCCGGCACCCAGAGGTCAGTCAAGGTTGTCCAGCTCTCAGGACCTTGGTCTCCAGATTCAGGCTGTCATCCCCATGGCACCAGAGAGAAGTGGGGAAATGTGAGCTGGCCTTCTGGGTGCTGCCTGCCCCATGGCCCCGGGGGCGCCCGTCACTGAGAGGGTGGTCTGGCTTGGCCGAGGCCCATATGTGCCTCCAGCAGAGGGCCAGGATTCCAGTCCATTCTCGGAGCCCAGCAGGGGTTTCACCTTGAGCAGGTCCCCTGCCTCCTCGGACCCCTGTTTCCACCGGGGCCAGCAGGAGTCACAAGGTTTGTGCTCTTTCCCTTCAGGGTAGTTGTGGGATCAAATGAGATCACAGAGATAATAGGAAAGAAAAAAGCTCAGAACACACGTAAGTGGTTGCTATTGTCACGGTTGTTATTATTAGCTTCTCGCCAACCCCACTCTGAACAGAGCCATGCGGGCAGCTTCTCAGCCCCAACCGGGTGCCCCAGGGGGTGCCAGGCTGGCCTTCACCCTGCTGGGACCCCCGTCGGACCCCAGAACTCTCTTCAGGAGCTTCTTGGAGGTCTAGAGCCTCGGCCGCTCCAGTCTTCCAGCATAGCTCCCTGGGGGTGGAGGAGGGAGGGGAGAGGGGCCTGGGCCTCTCTGGGTGGGGTTCCCTCTGGGTGCTGCTGATGTCACATGGGAACCCACACGCTCCCAAATACACTCACATGTTTACACACGGACGCATCCCGTCCACACAAACCAGCCCCTGTGGGCATCGCCCCCCAGATCTTGATCGACAAGCATATCTCCTGCAGGCCTTCTCCAAAGCAAATTCCATTGTCATCTCCTCCCGTCCAGAGGCCCAGGGGCACGCAGGGATATTATTACCTGGGTGGTTGTTGTTGTTACAATCGACCTTTGAAAAGTCTCGACTAGGCAAAAAACATCAAACAGCGGCCAGCGGCTTCAGATAGCAGAGGCGACAGGCCCTTTGGGGCCCTTTCCAGTGCAGACCTGCCTCCTTGTTTGCAAAAATGGCTTATTATTAATCTGTGATTGAAACTATCATTATGCCATCACCGTGTCAACAAGCCAGAACATGGTGAGGCCTGGCAGCGCTGTCTGGAAATGGGCTCTTCCCCTCCACCACGACTGTGCTGGCATCTTCCTCATCCTGAGGACGGGGCCACGCACACACCTGCCAGACTCAGGGCCCGTGTCCTGCCTGGGTGCCCGGCGCTGTGTGCGTGTGTGTCTGGTGAGGGGAGGTGTGGTCCCCGGGTGCTCCTGAGAGGAGAGCGACCCTCAGGGAACCCCAGGAGCTGCAGGGCCCCAGCCCGTGGCTCTAGGAGGGGGATTCCAACATCAGAATGTGCTTCGGAGCCTTCGGGCTGACAGGCCGGATCCCCCAGGCTCTGCCTTTCTCAGCATGGTGGGCCTGCCCTCAGCACATTGAGCAGACCCAGCGCCTGTCCTTCTCTGGCCCTGGTGGGCCTTGACGTGTGTCTGGGCAAAGTCCCGCTCCTAAGCCGCGTTCAGCTCTTAATGGCTAACTTTTATTGACCACTTACTACAGACCAGATCTGGGGAAAATGCTTTGTGTTCATGATCTCATTTAATTTTTTGAACTATTTCAGTTGAACTCTATCAGTTCAAAACGAAGTAAATATTACTGTTAGCGTCACAGATGAGGCACGGGTAGCTCAATGGAGTTAGGTGGTCTGCCCGGGTCCCGCAGAGCTGGGGTTTAAAGCCAAATGCTGACTGCCAGACCACCCCCCCCACCCCCCCCCCGCCCGCCCCGTCCTCCAACGCAGCTCACACCCCTCCGGGGGGCCTGGGGGTGAGTGCCCTGCCTGGCACCCCCTCTGCCTGGCTGTCCGCAGCCTTGGGTACCTGCTCAGGAGATTGTCAACAAATGAGGTGAAGGTCAAAAGTTTGGGATTGGCCTGAGAGACAGGAACTTTCCAGAATCTGTGATGACCTATGGACTCAGGTCTTGGCTCTTCCTGAGACTCTACCTGCAGGCACTTCTGGGTCTGGGAGGGGTCCTGTGTATATGTGTGTGTGTGATATCCTCAAGAAGATGGAAGGTCACAGAGCTCACTAGCAGCTGTGCTGAGATGAGAATCCAGAGTTCCTAACTTCTTCTACACATCAGACAGGGAGGAACATCTGCCTCTTTTTTTTTTTTTTTTAAGATTTTCTTTATTTGACAGAGACATAGCGAGAGAAGGAACACAAGCAGGGGGAGTGGGAGAGGGAGAAGCAGGTTTCCTGCCTGCCGAGTAGGGAGCCCGATGTGGGGCTCGATCCCAGGACCCCAGGATCATGACCTGAGCCAAAGGCAGATGCTCAATGACTGAGCCACCCAGGTGCCCCCATGAATCCGCCTCTTACCGCCCTCCAGGGTCACAGGAAGGAACGATGGGTAGGAGGACTGTATTTGAGGCAAAGGGCAGAGAGGCACAGAGGAAAGAGGAAGGGCTTTGGAGTAAGATGGGACCTGGGTTCAAATTCTGCCTCACATTCTTTTTTTTTTTTTTTAAAGATTTTATTTTATTTTATTTTTTAAGATTTTATTTATTTGACAGAGAGAAACACATCGAGAGGGAACACAAGCAGAGGGAATGGTAGCAGGAGAAGCAGGCTTCCTGCTGAGCTAGGAGCCTGATGCGGGGCTCGATCCCAGGACTCTGGGATCATGACCTGAGCCGAAGGCAGACGCTTAACGACTGAGCCACCCAGGCGCCCCTCTACCTCACATTCTAACTAAGAGTTTTTGGGTAGAGTAAATTTTCTGAGCCTCAGTTTCTTCATCTGCCAAATGGGGATAGTAAGGCCTGCCTCACAGGTTCTGGTGGGGTAAAATGAACTGTCCCTAGGATGGACAGATCCTATATAAACAGTGAGGACAGTGTACTGGCTGGATTGCTCCACAAGCCACATTCTATGCAGACTCAGAACTTCTGTGGCCTGAGCCCGCCGGCCGCAAGGTGGATCTCCGTCTGGAAACACAGTACCTCCACCCTGTGACTCCTTCCCCAGGAGGCTACTGTTCCTCACTCCAGGCCTCGAAAGCACCTGGATCCCCGGCTCGGCCTGGCCCACCCCGTTCCCTGCTGTTTCCTTACTTTGACTTAAGGCTTCCAGCAGCCCCTTTCCAGCGGGGCCTCGGCAGCTTGCCAAAATAGTTTCGATAGAAATATGCCCATTGTTGACTTATTCCCTCGTTTGATAGGCAGTGACTGGACAGACACTGGGGAAACGGAGAAGGCAGGGCTCCAGGCCGGCTCGGTGGGAGCAGGAGCTGATAGTGGGTGCATGGGGGAGGCCAGGCAGCTAAGGGCGCCTGGAATGGTGCAGAGATAAGAAGTCTTCA
>CM053616.1:18073418-18090984 GCA_028646535.1 Procyon lotor
CAGACAGCCAGGTAAGAGGGAGGGTGCTGAGCCGGGTGGGTGTGAGGGTGGGGGGAGGGCAGGTGGATGGGGGCGCGCCACTCCTGCTGGGTAGAGGGAGAGCGTGAGCAGGGGTGCTCCGTGCCCGGGCTGGCCTGGGAACCAACTCGCTGGAGGTTCAAGGAGCCATCTGGCGTCTGAGCCAGCCGCAGGGCGCCAGGAGGTCAGAGGGCTGGCCATCCCTGGGGACGCAGGGGACTGAGAGGGAGCCAGGCTTCTCTCAGGCCAGTGCAGGCCTAGGCTGGTGTGGCCCTGGCTTTCCTTCTATCTCCTCTTGCCTGTCCTGCCCAGCCCCTGGGCCTCTGGCGCACAGGACCTTTGGGCTTCCATGGGGGCCTGGGATGCCTGCACTGGGCCTCAGAGGAGGCTTACACCCACCTTCTTTTACAGGAGAAAGAAACTCCGCCCAGCCTCCACCAGGGCTCCCAAACCAAAGCCCCCTACCCTCGTTTACAGAGGCAGGGACTTTAGAGACAGCGGACTCTGCGCCCAGAGAGGGAGATGACCCGCCCAAGGTCACACAGCCAGGGCGAGGCAGGGCAGAGACTCAGCTGTGCTCCAGGGGCAGGGCTCTCCGGTGCAGACTTCTGGTTTCGCAGAGAAGCCTGTGGCTGCCACAGAGGCCTTTGCAGGAGCTCTCCCAGCCCACAGCTGGCTGAGCCTCACTGGTTAGGGGGCCCAGCTGAGCAGGGAGGGATTCCCGGCGTCCTTGGGAGTGGAGCAGAGGCCCTCCTTGAACCAACGGCAGGCCAGGGGTGGCCGCATGAACCTGATTTTCCTCAGAACATGGCAAATTCCGGGCCACGTCCGTGTCCCTGAAGGCGGTTCCATGCGCTCAGTTGGGTTCCCAGCCTTGGAGTTGCCAGAATGCCCGCTATACTTCCCAGCCCGCAGCCCGGGGCCTAGCGCAGAGTGAAGCACCCTGCCGGGGCCGGCTGGGCAGTGGTGGGGAAGCCCCTCGGGAGCTTTGCAGGGGGGGAAACAGGCCTCAAGACAAGTCACACACACCAGGTCACAGGGATGGGGGGGCTGCCTCTGTGGAGGGCACCTCTCGGCCCGCAGGGGTGGGTGGGGCGGGGGTGGGGTAGGGCAGACCCTGCGAGTCACAGTTTTTGGTGGAGATCTGTCTGTACGTTGTGACTTTGGGCAAAACATTTCACATCACTGGGCTCAGTTGCCTCCTCAGTCCCATGGGGTTGTTGTGTTGTCCCTGTCTTGCTCTAGGTCTCTGGTGTCATGGGCTCTAGGTGGCTCTCCCAGCAGCCCAAGCCTGCTGTTCCTCGTGGGGCCGGGGCCAGGGGGAGGGCTCCCCTGTCCCCTCCCGCCCCAGGAGCGCTGTGCGTGGACCCTTGTCTCATTCCCACAGGGATGAGGGTTCTCGGCTCCTCTGGTCCTAGGTCCTCCCTCCTGTCCCAGCAGGGGCAACCTTTTTAGAGAGGTGGGACCCTTGTCCCCCCAGACTCTGTGATCTTGGGGTGGGCAGGACGAGTCCTTGAGTCGGATGCCCCCTGCCTGGTGGAGTGCTGGGCCTCAGATAGCCGTCCAGTCCCGCTCACCTGCCCTGCGGTAATGCGCGTACAAAGAGCAGACAGGCGCACTCACGCAGGCTCGGGAGGCCGAGCAGACAGGCGATAAGCTTAATTAATACAATCAGGACACATAAAAAGTCTCTCCCTGCCCCCACGGTAGCAGGCTGTGCCAAGGGCTGGCTTGGCATTCTGGACAGTTGTCCATCAATCCAGAGACTGGCCTCTTGGGAGCTCCATGCCAAGCAGAGGTAAGATGTTTAAATCCTGTAAGTGTCTTCCTGGCCAGTGGGACTCTAAAAGGCAATGAGATTCCAAAGAGGAGGGAGAGGGCTGTGTGGCTAAAAGCTAGGAAGGCTTCCCGCAGGAGGTGGCCACCAGTCTCAGGGATGCTCTGAGAGGAAATGACGAGAAGGGGTAGAAAGAAGGAGGAGAGAAGAAATGGGGTCTGTTGGTCCCCTGATGGCAGGGGAACCCCCGGGGCACTGCTTTCTTTCCTTAGCTGAGAACCCCTGTTCCAGCCTCTGGGGGTAGAGGGAAACCGAAGTGCTGATATACTCGGGTCTGGCCAGTTGCTTTGTTAGTCATAATGAACTCCTCACTACTTCCCCCTGGGTGGGTGTTTGATTGCCAAGGAAACAGAGGCATAGAGAGGCTGACCCAGGCCCCTCCTTCGGCCCCACGGGAGGAAGGAGGAGGCCAGGGGTGGATCTGGGCCTCCTACTCTAGTCTTCCATCTACGGGAGCAGAGCGGACCCAGGGCCCTGGGGGCTGCCCACCAGAATCACGGCTGCGAGGCCACAGGCAGCTCCCAGCTTGGTGGGGACACCGAGGCAGGCCCAGGACTGGGAGACAAGTGACATGTCAGTGTCTGACTTCGGCTCTGGGTCTCCCGATGGCCTGGCTGAGCCTTCCTTAGACCCCACGGTGATCCAGGAATCTTCCACCCCTGATTCCTTCCCTTCTCTCCCTTGGAGTCTGATTTGCACCCCGATCTAAGGGCTCTTCCACACTTTCCCATCATTTCCCCCGTTTTCTTTCAGTCATAATCCTGTCTCGGGATCCGAGGACCCTGACTTGGGTCAGGGCTTGGCCCTCCTTCGTTCTCTCCAGTCGCTCTGGAGACAGCCGGCCACCCTGGTAGGTGGCAGCACGGTCTTCCCATTCTAGAGATGAGGCGCAGGAGTGTGGGCCGGCCGCCCGCAGCTGCATAGCTGGTGACACTGGAGGGAATACCCTCCCCATCTTTCCGCTCTCCCTCTCCTCCCCTGCCAGCTCTCACCAGGATAATGAGCAGCGGCAAGGGCAGGTGGTAGCTGGGGACGAAGGGGACAGGAGGCATCTTCCCAGGCTTTTCCTGAGGGGCGGGGGCTAGCCCCGGGACCCCCCAATCCCGCGTCAGCCTCCCTGACCAAGCCTGGCTGCTTCTCCCATAAAAGCTAAATTTACTCTTTTAACAAGTCCAGCACTGCATTAAAACCCAGAGGAATGCTTGGGAAGGATCACTAAGGGCCAGTGAGTCAGGACAGTGGTGCATAGCCTGCTGGGGTGTTTTGTGTGTGAGGGGGCGGTGTGGGGAGCAGCACTGCCTCCCAGAGAGAGAGGAGGAGGCCCATGTGCCCTGTCAAGTCCTCCTCCTGGAGGTGGGGTGCCCTGAGCCCGGGGCTGCGTGGCCTGGAATGAATCTCCCCGAGTCGGCTGTGGGACGCAAGCTCTCTGTTGCTCTGTGGGACCCTGAGGACTTGTGGCTTTCCTCATTGGTGCTGGGTGATCACCCAGCTTCCTGGTTGGAGGCTGAGCCCCGGAAGAGCCAGCCGTGGTGACTGGGGCTTCCCACCCCCACTGAGAGCCGGCCCTTGTGAGTCCCTTCCCTGCTCTGGACTTGCACTGGACATGGGGACACTAACAGAGGTTAACCCACATTCCCCTTTTTCTCCATCCTGAAAGGAGTCCAGCTTTCTAGAACTATCCATTGTCCCCTGGGTGCTTGCCCCTTCTGGACATCCCTGATCCGACCCAGTCTCCCGCCTTCCTTGGTCTCTGCAACTCCAGCTCTGCCATTACAAACGTGCCTGGAGCCTCAGCCTCTTGAGTGCATGTCCCTTGGTCCCCGAGGACACGACTTTGCACCAGCCCTCGTAGCTGAGGCAGTTTTTCTCCTCTGCTTCCGTCTCAGGACCAGTGGGCAGGTGGGCCCCGTTTTTGCTCACATGGCAGCTTCCTCTTTCTCCTCTTCCGGAAACCCCTCTCTTTGATGCTCATGTCCTGGGCACATCCTCTCTCTCTCTCTGCCTCCTCCCGCTGGTGCCCACGGGCCTCTGATCCTGGGCACCCCCCATCATTCCTTGGGCTGCTGGCTCTGTCCTCGGCCTCTTGGGACTTCCCATGGGGTTGCCCATGATCCAAGTCTCAGTTCCTTGACTGCCTCGCCCCCAGCACAGCCATCCTCCCCAGACAGCCCAGGGGCGTAGCGTGACCCTTGTCTCCCCCAGAGACCTGGTCTCAGGCCTTACTCTCTCCGACCAGCCCGCCCATCCCCGGGGCCTCCAGCTCTAGCCACTGACCCTCAGGGGGACCCTCAACAGCCATAATTTCCCAACCTCCCCATTTTTGGCTTCTGCCTTTCTTGTACATCTTTGGAGGATCCCGACCTTTCCCAAACAGTCGAAATTTGTCGGAGAAAATCCAATAGCTTGAGGGCCTCATCATTGCCTGGAAAGTCTGCTGTGCTTCCTTGAAACTGTGCCGTCCTTCAGGCTTCCCACCTCCTCAACCCTCCCACCGCTGCCTGCTTGCAGTTGTTGACTTTGCCTCGTGCTTCAAGCAGAAGGTCCTTCCTGCCTCCACAGCGTTCTCAAAGCCTCCAGTCCTTTCTGTCATTCCATCATCAGGGGGGGAGCCTGTGGGCCCCTTTCAGCGCCCTGCCTGGCACTTGGCCGGGTACGTGACCGGCTTAGTCGCGTCACTCTCTGCTTGTTCATTACCCTCAGGAAGCTGCTTCCTGGCACGAAGTAGGTGCTCAGTACAAATCTTTTCAGTGCATAAACGAATCTGTATTCGGGACAGTTAGCTTACTCTAATAACACTTTCAAATTGCGAAATTAATACGGAATGCACTTACTGGGAGAAGCTCGACACAATAGAACAGTAGAAAGAAGAAAAAGCGGAAGTCAACCAGCATTCTCCCGTTCACTAATTTAATGACTGGGAACATTTTGGTATTTCCACCTTTGAAAGGTTTCTACAGTTTCTTCTTCACAAAATGGTACTTGGCTAGATTATGACTTAACAATTGGCTGTGAACATTTCCCTAAATCATGAAATCTTTTTCTATGCATTTTTAAGAATTGCACTGTATTCCATTGTGTGGATGACCTTCATTGACTTAACCCCTTCCCTCACCTTGAACATTTGATACCATCTCCAAATTTTTAATTTTCCCCATTTACTTAGTATCTTTATACACAAATACATGCATATACGTTATTTTTCCTGGGGCTGGATTCCTAAGTGGACTTGTGGGTCAAAGGGTATACATATTTTCAGGCTTTTGATTTATGTTATTAAATCACAAGAGACAATTTGCTTTGGAAACCAAAGAAACACAAACACGATCTCCTATTTTGCCAAGCATAACAAACCCTTTTCTGAAGCTCTGGAAGTTTCCACCCCCTCCTCCCCCCCCACCCCCATCATGGCCAGTATCGTCCTTTCCTTCAGGGTTTACTTGACCGTCACCTTACCAGAGAGGTCTTTGTGCCTCCCCCCATATACAGTGGCATCGGTCCTCTCGGGCGCCATCTATGTGTCCTTTCACAGATGTATTTTCCTCAACTGCACTCATCACCTCTCACGGGGTTTGTGTTTGTTTAGGCCTGTCTCTTTCCAGATCCCAGAGAATATGGACTTGGTCTTCATTCGTCCTGCGCCCCCCATGCCCCAAAGAATCAACGCTCCAGAGACATTTTGTGAACGAACGCCCGGGAGTTGACACTTCTGATCTTAGACTCAGAGTGAAGATAATATTCAGGGCCCCAGAGAAGCTGTCTTCAGCAATAGAGGGACTTGATAGATAAGAAATAAGAACACAAAGTGACTTCTGAGTGAAGTCAGAGTCATGACAGGGGACACAATTCATCCGGGATCGTCAAGGAAGGTCCCCTGTGAGATGTGATATTTGAGCTGAGATCTGAAGGGTGTGTAGGAGCAGGACATGAGAAGGGCGGGGACAGGCACCTACCTCCCCGGCACCTAGGAAAGTGACTGGTCAGTTATGGAATCTATAGAAGGCCAGTGACTTGATGAGGGTGGTCAGCAGGTGAGAGCCCCAGGTGGGGCTTGGGGAGATCACGCATGCACTGTGGGTCAAGGAAGAAGCCCTTACCCACAGCCCCTCTCCTCAAGGACCTGCCTGTGCCCAAAGGCCCACCACTCCAGAGCCTTCCCTAGTAGTTGTCCCTTCCCTGCACTGCTCCCTCTGGAAGCAACCATCCAGAAGGACTTCCCGGTGTAAATGAATATATCACATGCTTCTCTCAGCTGGGGTGGGGGACCTAGAATCAAGACATTTCTATGGAGTAAGAGCTCTAGTGCTAGAGAGATCCAAGAGGAGTCAGTTCTTGAAGACCCAAACAAAGCCATAGGTTTCTCTGTCATTTGCGATGTGTCTGCTGGATACCTTATGCATATGGCAGCTCATTCAATTCTCGTGACAAGGTTACACCATTTAAAAAAAAAAGATTTTATTTATTTGACAGAGAGAGAGAGAGCACAGGCAGGGGGAGCGGGAGAGGGAGAAGCAGGCTCCCCACTAAGAAGAGAGCCCAATCCGGGGCTCGATTCCAGGACTCCAGGATCACACCCTGGGCCGGAGGCAGACGCTTAACTGACTGAGCCACCCAGGCGCCCTCCCCACCCGCCGTCACACCGTGTTTATAGAGGATGAAACAGCCTCATAGAGGTTATGTGACACAGCTAAGGGCCACCCAAGAGTAGGAGACGGCAGGATTCAGGCAGTGGGCTTCCAAGCCCTCTCTCTCCCCCAATCCGATACACCATGGAGTCCCATCAAGTTTATATTTAATGCATGAGGCTTCCAGTTTCTTGTCTTTCATGCAATTAAATGCCATAATTAAAATGTACAGATGCACTCTTTATTACGTCTTATGCACACACACAGACACCGCACTGAGGAATGCTGAACACACATGCCTCATACACTGTGCATTATGGGGGAAATGAGGAGATTTTTTTTTTTCTTAAAAGAATGTTTTTCCTGGGGTGCCTGGGTGGCTCAGTGGGTTAAGGCCTCTGCCTTGGGCTCAGGTCATGATCTCAGGGTCCTGGGATCAAGTCCCACGTCAGGCTCTCTGCTTAGCAGGGAGCCTGCTTCCCCCTCTCTCTCTGCCTGCCTCTCTGCCTACTTGTGATCTCTCTCTGTCAAATAAATAAGTAAATAAATAAATAAAAATCTTAAATAAATAGATTTATTTATTTAAGATTGGCTGTGAACTGGTATCAAATGTTCAAGGTGAGGGAAGGGGTTAAGTCAATGAAGGTCATCCACACAATGGAATACAGTGCAATTCTTAAAAATGCATAGAAAAAGATTTCATGATTTAGGGAAATGTTCACAGCCAATTCTTAAGTCATAATCTAGCCAAGTACCATTTTGTGAAGAAGATTTAAATTTATTTAAAATTAAATAAATTTATTTAAAAAAATAAATAAAATCTTAAAAAAAATTTTTTTCCTCTTATGCCCTGATTTTATATTCC
Organism: Procyon lotor; assembly: GCA_028646535.1. Taxonomy (NCBI): domain Eukaryota; kingdom Metazoa; phylum Chordata; class Mammalia; order Carnivora; family Procyonidae; genus Procyon; species Procyon lotor. Next base: position 18,080,761 of record CM053616.1, read on the forward strand.
ATCGAATTTTCTCAATGTACTTCAGTGTTCAATATTTTATACTGCCTTATTTTCCAGTTCACTCATCCTCTATTACCTGCATCCACTGCTATTAAACCCATCCATTACATTGTTAATTATGACTGTTATACTTTCATTTACAAAATTTCCGTTAGATAACTTAAAAAAAAATCACCAGCTCTCTGCTTCATTTTTTAAATCTCATTTACTTTTTGAATATATGAATTACAATTATTTTACAGTGTTATTTTAAATGCCAGTATCCGAATCTCCTGTGGTCTGTTGATATTTTCTGTTTTTTTTTTCCTCTTGGTTTCAGTCATATGATCTTGTCTCCTGGTGTGCCTGGTAAACTCTATTGACTGCCAGCCATGTATATGGAAAATATATTACAGAGATAATCTGAGGTTCTGGATGGTCCATGGAGGATTGACTCTACTTCTGGAAGAGAGAGTAGAGGCAGCTCATTTAACCTAATCTGGAATTAAGTTTATTTGCTGTTAGGTTTTGATTTTGTGAAGGCTGATCCATTTCTTATGTGCTTTTCAAGGGTCCCAACTAAAAGCTTTTTTAAAAAAATAAGGGCTGCTCCTCTTCCTTGGAGATACTTGAACTCCACCCAACCCTTTCTCCTAACCCCATGAAACCCCAGGAAATTGCATATTCTCAACTTCACAGCTACTGCAAAAGGGGAAAAAAAGGCCAAAACGTTGAACTCATCTCTTCGGAATTCTCTTCTCTTCAGGATCATGGCCTCTAGGCCTCTATAACGACTACAAACAAATTTTAAAAATATATTTTACTCGGGGTGCCTAGGTGGCTCAGTCGGTTAAGCATCTGCTTTCAGCTCAGGTCATGACCCCAGGGTTCTGAGATTTTCTCCTTCTCCTTCTACTACTCCCCTTACTTGTGCTCTCTCTGTCAAATAAATAAATAAAATCCCTTAAAAAAAAAAAATATATATATATATATATACTCATTTTTTTTCAGTTATTTTTGCTGGGAAAGTTGGTCCACAGAGCCACAATTAGAAATTTGCACTGACCTTAGAACCCAGGCCCGCAAAGATGCAATTCTAGTCCACTGCTTCAACCTTACCTTCAAAGGGGCCAGTCTCACCCTGCATAGAGCTCCCCCACCCACCCCCACCCCTGTCCTGCGCACCTGCTTGCCCTCCATGCTGCCTAATGATGTAGCCACAGAGTCTGGGCTGGCCAGGGCCGGGTGGTCTGGTTTCTGCAGACCTACTTCTCTCTGGGAGGGCAGGGCCTACTTCTCTCTGCCCATCAGCCACTCCTCCTTCAGACGGAGCCCTCCCTTGCCAGGCTCTGTGTTAAGTGTTTTTGCAAAAGTGTCTTGTTTCTTCATCTTAGAAACACTAGCAGATAGCTTGAGTTATTCCCTGTCTAGGTGATGAAACTAAAGCCCCAGACATTGGCCAGAATTCCTACCCACCTCCTAAAAGTACATATTTATTTCTCTGTTCACTTGTTAACTTTCTTTCTTTCTTTCTTTCTTTCTTTCTTTCTTTCTTTCTTTCTTTCTTTCTTTCTTTTTAAAGATTTTATTTAATTTGACAGAGAGAGAGAGATCACAAGCAGGCAGAGAGGCAGGCAGAGAGAGAAGGGGAAGCAGGCTTCCCACTGAGCAGAGAGCCTGATTCAGGGCTTGATCCCAGGACCCTGAGATCATGACCTGAGCCGAAGGCAGAGGCTTTAACCCACTGAGCCACCCAGGTGCCCCTACTTGTTAACATTCTTGATGATGATTTTCAGACTATAGGCAATGCAAGGGCAGAGAACACATCTAAACGTCCTCATGTTCGATTCCTGGCCATATCCCCCTGCTTGGCACAGAGTGGGTGGGCAAAGCTTGAAGGAATAAATAAGACCTCGGGTCTCAAAGTTGTTTATGGTGGAGGCCAGAGCACCAGGCTCTTGACTCCTGGCCCATCATTCTTAGCGCCCACATTATAACCAGGTGGGCAGTGTATTCCTTCATCCAACCTTGTCTAGCACCCTCTGCGTATCGAGATTCTAACCCAGTGTCCTGCCATCTAAAACCATCCTGAGCTGCTTTGACGCCAGGGCCTCTGGTGCCATTACCAGGGTCTGGGGATACAAATGGTGCCGACGGATGGACTTGAAAGGCTTCTGAGATTAGGGTAGAAGCCTGCAAGCGTGTGGTTGTTTTTCTAGAAAAAAGATCCATAGCATTCCTCAGATTCTCAGAGGGGTCTGGAATCCCAAAAAGTCCGAAGAGCCTAGGCATGGGGGTTGGTACCTGGTCTATCCCCAACATTGCCTCCCGTTGCGAGGGAGGGGCTTCCTGAAGCCATCCGTAGATTGTTGGGGGGTGGTGCCTGGAGAGTAGTGGCCAGGGGATGAAGGGAACACTCTTCCCTAACCCAAGCAGGGTGGATGGGCTGGGGGTCACTTGCCAAAGGACTATGACTAACGGAGCTGTCCTTCTATTGGGAAAGCTGTCCCACCTGCTGAATGACATAGATGTGCAGCTCATGGTTCTGAGGCTCCTGCCCTAAGAGGCTGGGGAAGCTGTGGTGAGTGTGTGGGGATTCTGAGGCCCCAGTGCCCCACTTTGAAGCTCTGGGAGAAGGAGGAGGAGGAGCCCCCGAGCCCCTGATGGAAAGAGGACAGGAAGAAGACAAGAGGCATTCTGGGGTATCTTTTCTGGCTCAGGCTGGTCTGGCTCCGCCCCCCCCACCCCCCCGGCCCTGGCCTGGGGTCATGTGCGCCTATAGGAACTGGTCTGTTAGAATAGGAATTTCTATAGGATTTTAAAAAATGTCCCCAGCCAGTGGTTTTCAAGCATTTCTAAAGCAGCAGGACCCTTTGGGTCATCCCCATCATCCCATATGTAAAACAGACTAAAACCAAAGGCAAAGGGTGGGAAATACCCAGCCTCCCCTCCCCTCCACCCTGTCTGCCCTGTGTCCCAGACCCTATGTTAAAACCTCTGTCTGGCCTGCTTCCTGGTTGTTATGAAGGAACTGAGGTGAGGGGGTGGAGACGGGCTCAAGATCAGGCAGCAGGGCAAAGCCACGTCCATCAGTGCAACTCGGGAGGGTGTGTTAGACCGAACCCCAGGCGTTGGCCCACCAGGCGTTGTCGTCCAGCTGCGAGTGTGTGGGGCCACAGGGGGCTGGACCAGCAGTGGCCGGACTGGAGCTGTGAGGCCAGACCTGGGGGGACTCACCCCCAGCCCTGGGGGCAACGTGGGTTCTTGGCTGTGTGTTTGTTAGGGAAGGTTGTGCGAAGAGAGAGTGATTCCAGGGTACTGGGGCAAGGGTAAATGGCCAAATATGAGATGATGATTTAGGGGTTCAAGAGCCATGGGGAGGTGGGAAGAGAGTGGTATCAGAGAGGACAGCCTGCGGGTAGGAAAGGCCACAGGTGGCCCTGCCTAGCGGGGAGGGAGGAGGTTGGAAGATCTCCCCGTGGAGGAGGTGAGGGCCGGCTACAAGGGCTGCAGCCTTCTCTTCATGCAAGAAGACACAAGTGCTTGTCAGGCTCTGGGCTCCCAGGATCGCTCACTGGGCCCGAATACATGTGTTCTGTAGCTCTTCCTTCCATTCTTGAACCCTTACTTGCTCTGTAACCCTAGTAGACTGCAAGGTGCAATGGTTCGCCTCCTAACAGTGGGCAGCATCCCACCAGAGTCCGATGATGCTCTTGGGAAGGGCACGTGTCAGCAGGACACCGAGCCCCCTGCCCATGTCCTGCCCCCTGGGCTCGTCCCCCTCCCCCGACCCAGCCCAGCCTCTTGGTCCCTGTTCAGCAAAAGTCTCTTGCTCAGAGTTTAGAGCAGTTTAAGGAAGAGGAAATGTTTAAGAAAAGCCAAGAAAACCAAGCAATCACCTATGTCCATATGTGACATGATTCCTCAGTCCTGGGCCAGATAGTGTTGGAGAGCCTTTGATGTTCTTGGGGGCTTCCTTTTCTCTTCCTTTCTCTGCTGTGGCGGCGTTCGGGACAGCGGCATGGCTGGACGCATGGGCTTGGGAGGGTCCTGATGTGGCCAAGTTATCAGTGCCGTGTGGCTGGATCGTGGGTGAAGAGGCTCTAAGACGGGACGATATTTGAAATACTTGCTATCCAGTGGCACTGAGTGATGAGGACCGAGCTGGAGCGGAGCCCCTGAGTTGTAGATGTGGGCAGCTGCGGGGACAGTGGGAATTGGAGGGGTGTAGGAAGAGGGGCGGGTAGCTGTGGAGCAGTTGTTCCTAAAGTATCTCAGGAGTTTGACAGCACATGCCCACATGGTTAGCCAGACACACGGCTGGCTGCCTGGAGCCCGTGGGGGCTTTTGGGCGACCCGAAGTGCTCATGATGAAAAGAGAAGGGGGACCCCTGCTAGGGGTGGGGGGCATTGGTGGCAGGGTCAGGAGAGAAGAACAGCGCCTGTACTTAATATTCGCGCAGCCCTCACGTGCCTGGAACGTGCTAAGCGACTTGGGTGGGTTAGCTCAGGTGAGATTTTTAAACAGCATCAGTGAGGCAGAGTTGACACAGGATGAGTGATGCGTATTTCAAGTGTACAACCTGATAAATTTTGACACACATACATACCCTCGAAACCATCACTGCAATTCATATAATGAATGCATTGCCCCAGGTTTCCTCAGAACCCTTCCTGGGAATCTCTCTCTCCTCACCCCTCTGTCCGTCCCCAGGCAGCCACCGACTCAGCTGCTTTGTGTCACTCTAGGTAAGTATTCATTTTCTAGACTCGTATATAGGAGTAGCTCGTTTAATATTTTCAATACGCTCTGCAGGATTATTGTCATCATCTCCCTTTTAGAGATGAGAGAACAAAGGCACTGAGAAGTTGGGCGGTTTGCCCCAATCCCAGCGCTCAGTGAGTGAGGGGCGGAGCCAGGCGGTGAGGGGCGGAGCCAGGCGCTAAGGGGCGGAGCCAGGCGGCGAGTGAGGGGCGGGGCCGAATTCAGACACAAGCCTCCTGATTCCACCTACCCTCGGGCAGCACTTCCGTGGTTGGCAGTCAGGCTTCTTCCGGAGGGCCTCCCTCTGTCCTAGGTATGGGGGGAGCCCAGGTAGGACACCTGTCTGAGGAGCAGGCTGGAGGGTGAAGGGGACCTTCCACCAGGTACCTCTTGGAGCCTCAGTTTTCCCGTCTGTAAGATGGGAGTGCTCACCAAGGGATGAATGGATAAGGCATACATCATACAATGGAATATTCAGCTAGAAAAAGGAACGGAGTCCTCTCGAGGTATGCTTCATGTGGATGAACCTTGAAAGCTATGCTGAGTGAATGAAGCTGGGTACAAAAGATCATGTAGGGTGTGATTCCATTTATATGAAACAGCCAGAATCGGTGAATCCATAGAGACAGAAAGCTGATTACTGGTTGCCAAGGCCTTGGGGAGGAGGGAATGGGAAGCAAGTGTTTAATAGGTACAGGGCTTCTTTTTGGGATGATGAGCAGGATTTGGAACTAGACAGAAGTGGCAGTTGTGCAACACTGTGAAGGTACCAAGTGTCCCTGAGTTGTTCACTTTACGAATGATTTGCTGGGACACCTGAAGGCTCAGTCTGCCTTCAACTCAGGTCATGATCCTGGGGTCTTGGGATCGAGTCCCGCATGGGGCTCCTTCCTCAGCGAGGAGTCTGCTTCTCCCTATCCCTCTGCTGCTCTCTCTCTGTCAAATAAATAAATAAATAAAATCTTTAAAGATAAAATGATTTGTTGTACGTTAAGTGAAGTGGAGATGATGGGCCCCACCACACAGGTGGTTCTAAGGGTCCCATTTCATGAAATGGTGTAAAAGGTAGACCGGGAAGGGGCCCAGCACGGTGCGTGGCACACAGAAGTGCCCAGGAGGGGTTAGCTGTCCTTGCAGCTGGTTCCAACTGTAAGGACGAGGGGGAGTGTGGAACTCAGACAGCGGGTGCTCCAGACAGGTGGGTGAAGCAGGGCTCAGAGTCCTCTCGGGACCTGCCGTCCACTTCCTCAGAGGCTGGAGGGGAGCAGGGAGGGCTTGGGAGACAGGCTGGGGAACCCTAGGACCTGGAGTCTGGTAAGGGGAGGGTGGGGTGCACCAGCCAGGCTGGGGCAAGCTGTGAGCAAAGACCAGTGACCTGAACCCTGGCCCATCAGGGTCTGAGCAAGAGCTTAACAAGAGCCCTAGAATCTTTCCTGCCACAAGAAGGGGGTGGGTGCGGGTTTGCCTCTTGGGTAGGCTTTTCTACTGTGTCCTTGGAGGCCCCTTTCGTCTAAAGATGCTTTCTTGTTCCGTCATGGAGAAAAGCCTTGGGGCTCACTCTCCCCAAGCAGCCTGGCCCCGTGCAGCTGAGCCCAAGTAGGGGGAGGAAGTGGGTGGCCTCGAGGTCTGCTCTGGGATCCCTCTGCCTGGGCCGAGGGAACTTGACCCCTAGACTAAGAGATGTTGGTTATTTGGAGCCCCAGAGCTGTTGGTTCATGGCCGGTCACAGGGTGTCCCCTCTCTTTGGACACCAGGACACGAGCCAAAAACCTGAAGTCTTTCCGAGCACCCTTTCAGAGCAGAGCTTGGCTGGAGCACAGGAGGAGGCAAAGCACTTGGTGTCTTTGGGGCGACCCGGGAGGTGGCTTTCAGAGGGGCTTTGAGGAGGAGGGTTCTGGGCTGGGGCACGCGGCGGCTGCAGGCTCAGGCCAGGACCATGGGGGCCGCCTTCTTGCCAGCCCCTCCGCGATGATCACCAAGAGTAAACAATAAAAGCTGAAACAGTAAATACTGACAAGAGGGCAGTAATAATTATGGTCTTACATTCAGCTAGCCCGCTGCAGCAGGGGTGGGGACTGGATGGTAAATAACAAGCAAAGACTGTAAATCACACTCAGCGACTGATCGATACAATGAGGAGTCTGACCCAGCTCCCTGTCCCGGGAGGTGCTGGGGGGCTCATCCTGGGGGACAGGACTGGGGCTCCCTCCCGAGGCTGTTCTGGGGCTGGAGCAGGGGCAACCGTCAGCGGGGAGCCTGGGGCTTGGGTTCTAGCCCCATCTCTGCCGATGACTTGCTGTGCTACCCGGGGCTGCCCGCCTCCCCTCTCTGGGCTCCTTCTCCTTCAGCTGTATTTTATGATTCCAAGTCTCCTCGGCCTCACCCATTTTCTCAAGATTCCTGGACTTCTTGGACCCTCTTAGGAAGGGGGTCAGCCCCCTCCAGCCTCCTAGGAGGGCCCAGGTGTAAGGAGAGAGTGGGGTGAAGAAGGGTCCTGCCAAGCCCCCTGCCCAGCCAGTGACAGGAAGGCAGTGGGTCACGGCACAGGGAGCGATTTTACTGGAAAGATGAAAGGAAATTGCATCTTTAATAATTCACCGGGCCGGTTTGGAGGGAGGCAGGTTGGCGGGGCCGCGGAGCCGCCGGGTGATCCCGGCATCTGTTCCTGGAAGTCCGCTGGCTCCAGAGCCTGCCCGAGAGACCCGGGGCCCTCCATCTCCTCCTGGCCGAGGGACAGCGGGAGCCGACGGAGTCTAGACCAGGGTGAGAGGTTAAAACACAGCCATCCTGGGAACCCGCTAAATTGATATCCCCAGCAAAAAGGGAGCCGAAATAATCGATAAGGCAGCAGCCCAGGAAAGCCGCCAAGCCTGGGCAGCCCGTGCTGTCGCAGCGGGCAGGGAGGGCTGCGGCTCCAGCGAGCAGACCAGGGGGTCTCCGCCTGCGTCCATCCGGCTGGGAAGGGGTCCAGCAGGCAGGGGCCACGAGGCTGGGCCTGCTGTCCAGCTGGCGGGTGGGGAGCCTGGGACACACTGCCTGGTATCTTCAGCTCATCATCGCTTGGCCTTCTCTCCTGGTGCCTCCCCAGGGGCAATGTCTTCCACGGACTCATCCCAGAGTGGCAGGACCCACCTTCTGATTCCCATTCCAGGGACCATCCTGGGCCACCTGGGAGGGAGCCTAGTGTCAGGTGAGGAAAGGGCACTAAAGCTGGAGGACTGACCCAGGACACGGGTGGAGGGTGGGAAAGACAAAAGTAGCTAAAGAATTGTTGATTTGGGGGTCCAGCTCCACTGGGAAGCCCTTCTCTGGGCTGCGGTCTCTCCCCGGGGTGGCAAGACCCTTTGCATCTATGGGGTGTCATTACTAGACCTTCCCCCAAGGCCTGTAGAATCTTAGCTTACTAATCTGAAATTTAAATGCTCTCCCGGGTGGCTCAGCCTAGGTATAAACTAGACTGGGAAGAGATGCATCACAAGGGAGATTAAATCATGGGGCTGAGGGCTTCTGGGGACTTGGGGGGGTTATTCACACAAAGCAACTGTTAATCTCTCTCTCTCTCTTTCCTTCTCCCTCCCTCCTTCCTGCTCCTGCTAATTAGCAAAGATAACTCTAGAATCACAAAGAGGATACTTTAAATGTGAATATACTCATGCTTCTTTTTTAGATGGGGAAACTGAGGCCCGAAGAAGCCATGCCTCCACGGGCGCCTGGCTGGTGAGGGTGAAACCAGGACTGTGACCGGGAGCGGCCGCTCTTTCCACAAACTCAGGGCTGCGGCTTCCCCTTCTCCTCGGTTCTTAGGATGGGAGGTCTGGTGTGGCCTTGGGGCGAGGTGCCCAAGCCAGTGGTCATGAGATTCATCTTGACTCACTGTCTGATCTTGGCCCCCTCAGGCTCTGCTTTCCTCCCTGGAAAACTGGTGTAAGACCCAGCCCGGCCGCCTCCCAGGCCAGGAGGAGGATCACATGAACTAACACAACTTGAATCCTACGTCAGCAAAACCTTACTTATCTGGTGGGTCCACCACTTTTGGAAGCCATCAGGGGACAGGAAGCAGGCAAAAATGGTTTCTGAGTCGGTGAAATGGCTGTTTACGCAGGAAGGCTCCTAGACTTTGCTTCTAAAAATGCCCCTGGGGGCCCCCGCTCAGGGCCCGTTTGCTCTTCTGACAAGTCCGGGGGTCTAGTTTCTCAGGCCACAGCAGGTGTGCTGATAGTAGCAAGAAGAGCAGGATGATGAGAGAGGAGGCAGAAAAATCGTAAAATGCAGATGCGATCATTAAAAACGCAAAGCAGACCAGATAGACCTCGATCTTTCCTGAGGGTAATTCAGTGTCACAGCCCAGTCTACTCATTAGTGTTGTCAAAATGACCCTGAGTCATCCAAAGACCGTGAAGCACACAGTAGCCCCGTTTGAGGACTCAGGGGTGTATGTGGTCCCCTCTACAACATTTTCTGCCCCAAAAATTGTCAACAAAAGTTTTCTGTGAAAAGAGGCAAGTTACCGTAACGACACCTCCATTCTGGACCCAGCCAGGAGCCCCGGATGGGGAGGGCCGACCCCCCGTGGAAAGCAGAGCCTAGGAAGCCTGGGTCAGCCCCCCTGTCCCCCAGCAAGGTGCCTCCCACCCGTGTGGGGACCTGGTAATTCGCGTCTCCCCCCTTGAATCCATTCTGCAGGCGAAGGAAGGGGCCTCCGACAGCTCCTATTCTCTCCTGCTCTTGAACCCTGGGTCGACTCATTGGTGACTCAGCCGGGCCACTCCTCCTGCACATTTACCCCCAGGTCCTCTCCGTCCTGGCCTCCAATTCTCTGGCACATCTGAGACTTGATCTAGCTGCCCTCCCCGACTCTGTGCCTTCTGAGGTCCTCCCCCAGCACGGTTGCCCCTGCACACCATGAGCCCACCTCGAGGCCGACCTCACGGGCCGGGTCAGCCCCCCATCTGATGGGGGCCCCCCCAGCCACCCAGGGATTAATGACTCCATCACCAGAAGGTGCAGCTCTGCGTGCTCAGCCGCTGCATGTCCCGGTCCCTTCTCTGCTCGCCTGCTTCCTCCGCCAGCCAGCCTTCACCGCCCGGTCCCTCAGGGTGTCCTCATCCCCAGCAAAGCCCTGGTGGGCGGCAGGGGCATGGGAGAGGGCGGTCCTGTCGGCTCGAACCCCGGCTGGTCCTAAGTTCGTGTCTAGATTGCTGACACCGGGTATGGGGAGGGAGTGGTACGGAGGGGATCTTTCTCGAGTCTCCTAGGGCAGCACCCCATTCTGTGTCTTGCACCCAGCTGGCATTCAGGGTCGGCTATCAGGACGCTTGAGGGGGAACTAGCTGTGAGAGACACATCAGCTCACCTGTCAGGGCCTCCATGGGGGTGGGAAGGCCAACACTCTTCGAAGTTCCAGTTTCAAAAGTACTCAAATTACACCCAAGCCCCACCCTGACCCCTGTCCCGGCAGGGTCCCAGTATGCCCATTTCAA
>CM053616.1:18091484-18124398 GCA_028646535.1 Procyon lotor
AAGAAGAGCCGTGAACATCTGGGTCGGAAGTCGCCGAGATTTCAAGCTTGCTAGTTACATAGTTAGGTCCACAGAATTGCATGGTGATAATCCATAGACATAGACTCCGAGCACCCCCTCCTCTCCTCCTGACACGGTTCAGGGGTTCTTATCCCTTCCTCAGCCCCAGCAATTCTCCTTTTCCTCTGAGCCAAGCCTGAGGCAGGATCCACTCCTGGTCCGATGGGAAAGGCACCAATTATGTGCCGGGTCACGAACCTCTCTCCCGCCCATTTATGTACCTTTGAGGGCCATGTCCCTCCATGTCTTGCTGGATCACTACGGGGCCCAAGCGTCCTGGCCCTGCTTGTCCCTGGGAGCCCGTGGGTCAGTTAGAACTAGGGGACACAGCAGAGCAAGGGGACTTGGGCACAAAGGTGGCCATGGGTACTGGAGGCCCCAGCCAGGATCCTTAGCCCGGTCCCCATACACGCCGCCCACCAGGAGCTCTTCTGGACAAGGAAGGCAGCAGTGCAGGGCCCTCCTAGCTTTAAAATGGAGTCAAGGGATGACTGTGTGGCTCAGTCAGTTAAGTTTCCGCCTTCAGCTCAGGTTGTGATCCCATGGCCTGGGGTCCAGTCCCAGGTCAGGCTCCTTGGTCAGCAGGGAGCCTGCTCCTCCCTCTGCCTGCTGCTCCCTCCGCTTGTGTTCTCTTTCTGACAAATAAATAAATAATTAAAATCTTAAAAAACAAAAAAAACCAAAAAACTAATGAAACAGAGCCCAGATGTCTGCGACTTGGCAGAGCTGTTGTGAGGATCGAACCAGAACATGTGTTTGAAAACAAGAAGTGCCATTGGACCATCATGGTTCTCTACACCTCAGTTTTTCCAGATGTGGAATGGGTAGAAGAATTTTATTCAGCCCCTTCCCGGGACTCTGGCGAGCCTGCGTACAGGAGCTCGGGCTGGGTGCCGCTGCGGGCTCTCTGGGCCGGTACCCCGAGCCGGGCAGACCCCGCCGCTCGCCGTGCGCTCCGGGCCGTCTGCCCAGCAGCTGGTCTGCGGCAGGAGCCCTGCTGCACCGACTTCCAGAGGGGCCGGCTGCTTCCTCGGCGGACGGCGCTTGTGCCCCTGCCGACCACCTCCCCCGACACGCGTCTGCCCTGCTCACCCTGGGGTCAGGCAGGGAGTTGTGGGATCTCCTCTCGGGGCCCATGGCTCCGTTAGGCCCGGTACCTCGGGCACACGACACTTTTAGGGGCCCGCAAAAACACTTTTCATTTCTTTCAAAATCAGCAGTAAGAAATTCATGTCTAGGTCGAAAAAAATTTTAAGAAGTAATATGAATCTATTCATCTTCGTCCCCACATTTTTATTTGAAGGAGGAGAGCCGACGACGGCCCAGGGGCCCCGGAGCCCCACAAAAGTCCCCACACGGCCTCGAGTCCATGCTATCGACTCTGCTCCACACTCGAGCTACTTCCTGGAGCCCTTCCCCCCACCGTGAACCTGCCGGTTCACAGAACCTCCACTCAGGACGGCAAATCCCGGTACGGGCCTGCCTCGCTCTCCGAGAGCAGAGCGTTCCTATGTTCCCCCGAGGACCTGCAGAAGCAGGCATGCCATAAAGGGAAGAAGCAATTGCCATTAATTTGTATGGGAAAGTTTTGAGCATTCCCAGACCCCCAAAATGACATTTTTTAAGCTTTTCAGATACCTTAGGACACCACTAGTGAAGGGATGGGTGAGATCAGTGGGGCTAAGGAGCAGGTGCCCACAGACACCGCTCAGAGCCCTGGCGGTTGGTGCCGAGTTGCTGAGTGTGGTCGTCGGGGGACCACACTGTGTGGTTCTCCCGGCCGCTCGGCTCTCCCTGCTCAGGGCGCTTCTGCCTCTCCCCAGGCTCTGCCAACAATCGCCGAATGCCACTTTCGCCTTTTGCTATTTTTTCCATAAAAGCGAAAATCCTCTTTGGATGGCTTGAGGTTAGGGAAGACGGGCACTCACGTGGGTCTTTCGTAATGCGGAGTGGGTAATGCAAACTTCCGAGAGGCAGGGGACACCTGCCCGGTATATGGAGTGAGGACCGCAGCGTCATCGCCTGCCGTTTCTAGGCAGGAATTCGGCATGGCCGTAAGGGCTCCTCGTGCTTATCTTTGGGCTGTGTTCCTGGAGTAAGGGATGGGGGAAGGCCTTAAACACCTCTCCTCCCACTCCCCATAGAGGGTACAGCGCGGCGCCTGTGTCCCCACCGGTAAGAAAAGGAGCTCCCTGAGGCCGGGATTCTGAGAACGTTGGTGAATGTGGGTATCCTCTTTCCGATTATACTTTGAGAAGTTCCCAGGCAATTCGGATATTGACTCCCCGGTTCGAGAAGCCTCCCAAAGAGCATCTCCCTCGCCTCCCGCCCACCTTTAGAATCCCTGGCGTGTTGGAGATCCAAGGGGACAGTTTGCATGTATCACAAGAGATCCTTTTACATAACGGCACCAAACTTTGCAAGACGGCTTTTTCTCCCCACCCCACCCAAATCCCTTGATTTCGTCACGCGTCTCCTTTCCGCTGCCACAGAGGGAAGAAGGCACCAGCTGCCCCTGTGGTCCCAGTGGGCAGCCAGCTGCTCCTTCTGTCTGGCTGGTGCGGCCGGCAGCTACCTGGGGCCGTGCTCTGCAATGGTCAGTGGGGAGAGGCCGCCCAGGGCTCGCTTGCCTTCTGGGCTAGGGGAAGGGCCACCTGGCTCTCCCGCTGCCCCCAGCTTTCCCACTGACCAGCCTGTGGCTTTGGGTCATTCATGAGCCTTCTCTAACCCTTCGTCTTCTCAGCTGTAAAATGGGGATCAAAAATCCCCACTTACTTTGTCCAACCACCTGAGACGTCGTATGGAGAGCCCTGAAGCCCCTGGGAGCTATGGGGGTGACAGAACATTAATATTAAGGCACAGCCATGTCTTCCCTCTCAATTTCTTCTTTTCCTGCTCTTTATCTTGGCTCATAAAAGGCCCTTACCAGTCCGTGTGCGTTTGCGTGCTCATGCGCGAATCCTAGCTTATTCATCCTAAATCGTCTTCCCTTCCCTCCTACAGACCCCAGGATATACGGAACCTACCCTTAGTACGGATAACACATCGGCGGAGATGGTGGTGAAATGCAGGATCAAAACATTTATTGTTTGGATGATGTGTTTCATAGTTTCCAATAACTTAGAAGCTTCTGGAACCAGGACTGAATCACCCAGACCAAGCTCCTCTCCCTTTCTGTGAACAGTTGTTTGGTAAGATTTCCCCACCCTTCAAACGCCTTTCGCTCTGATCTCCACGTTCTGCTTCTGCACCTTTGCATGTTTGCAAATTGCATTTTTGTAGAAACTTCGGTTTGACAAATGCGTCGTTTAATCAAAACGTTATCTCCCTCCACTAATCTGTGCCCTCCTGGCTGTCCCTGCGCCGTTTCATGTGACTCAGTCCGAGGCAGTGACCAATCTCAGCACACCCTCGCCAGGTTCTGTGGCTGGGCTGGCCGCCGTCTTGACCAGGTCAGGGGCACAGGAAGGGGGGTGGACGCTCTTGGTGCCGCCCCGAGGAGCTGGAAGACTGGCAAGTTCTAGTCAGAGAGGACGCCCGGGGGAATCTGTTACCAGGAGGCAGATGTCCCCAGGGTCTTGCTATGGGAGGGATGGTGCAAAACAAGGGACATGTCATCACAGGAAAATAAATCACTGGGCCCCTTTGGGCCCCTTTGATGAAAGACTGGTTTGACGTGGGATTGGACAGCCACTTGCTGCTAATTTTTAGAAGCTTCTGGGCCCCAGTCTCCGTCTTTCTAAAATAAATCCTTGCCAAATGCTCCAGTGAGATTTCTAAGGAAGGGGTAGTTTTGGGGGGCGCGGTGGTTAAACGCGTGGCGAACCACATCTTTAGTGCAAAAGCTATTTTCTGCTGGACCGGTCCGATCCCGTGCCTTCGGATAGGCCAGAGTTCCCAGCTTGGGGAGGTGGGGGGCACGAGGATCCTCCACCCACGTTCTCTGGACCCCTCCTTCACAGCCTTCCCCATGCCCCAGACCGTGCCCTGCTCTCTGAGATGGCCAGACTGGGGGAAATCTTCTCAGTAGCTCCTTGCCTGGCCAGGGGCTCCTTGGAGGTCTCTGCCAGCACCGGCGGAGGCCAGAGAAGGCTTTGGGAAAGATTTCCTTTGCCGAACACACAGAGAACACGGATTCAGGGCATTTTTGGTTTTCGGTGTTTATTTTTTAAACCCACTTGTAGTTTGGGTTCAGCTGGAAAGCGGGACATAGTGAGAGAGGGAACGTGGTCTCGTGAGGAGGGTGCTGCTGCGGCTTTGCCGGGAAGCCCCAGGCCCCTTCCCCAGGGAGGTAGGTCCCGTCGCCAGGCTCCCAGCTGGCTCAGGCGAGGTGGGCAGCCCTTGTGCGCTAGTGTCCCAAGCACGGGGGCGTTGTCTTCTCCGAGATCTGCGTCCTCAAAGGCCTGGGCAGAGGTCCCCACAGAGCGCGCCAGCCGCTGAGGTGCAGGGCTCCATGGGCAGGCCCTGAGAGTCTGTCACACGAGGAACGCTGGCTGGGTTCCGATGCCAGATAAGAGCTTGGAACGTGGCATCTGGGTGGCCCCGTGGGGCTGCTCCTCGCGGTGGCCTGGCTGGCGGGGTCCCCCCCCCTGCAGCTGCCCAGGGCGCGATCAGTGGTACATTTCCCACACCCCCCCTCCCCATCCCTCAGAGAAAATAAAATAAAATAAAAATTAGAATAAATACCAACTCAGCCAACATTTACATTTACACGGATGGACAGGGCGATCCCTAAATCTCAAAGGTTTACAGACTGATCGAGGAAGGACCCACAGACGAAACTGGGTTTGGGGTGCACAGTCCCCACGGAGGATGGTGGGGCTCCCACCTTCTCCAGGGGAGGTTAGTAGCCTTCTTGGGGCTGCAGTCCCAGTGCTCAGGCAAAGCCACGAGGCCAAGGGGAGCAGGACTGTGGTGAGCGGGTTGGCCACCTAAGAGGAAAGCAAGGATGATCTGTCTGGATTGGCGGCCGGGGGGTTGGTGGTGACAGACCGAGACAGGATCAACATCAGATGGCTGGACTTCGCCTCTTCACTGAGCCAAGAAAGCCACGGGGTGAGTGGGAGAACAACACGAGCCCTAGAAATGCAATATCCAGTTTTGCCTCCCATCAAATACATTCAGAGGTCAACTTGGATATATATGGCCCTCCTCCCTCAGCGGAACGGGGGTCTGGCCTGGGGAGGGGCTAGGGCTCTGCGGGGCGCCCACTGCTGTCCCCCGGTTCCTATCTGAGTACTCTCCCTTGGGGGACAGCCTCAGGGTCACAGATTTTACGCTTTACTGTTATTTCCTTAAAAAAAATTTTGTTTTAAACGTTTTCCTTCCATGTCCCAAAGAGTAGTAGCAGCCTGCATTTCGAAAGGCAGCTTACACTGTTATTTGGATTGGCCAGGAAGCGCTTTCAAGCAATGGGATAAACTGGGCAGACCCTACGTCTGGAGCCACCGTGACACGACACGTAGTTAAAAATATATTTATATATGTATACATATTTATATCTTACTTCTTCATACTCTGGTCCTAACAGTCAAGGAGGGGTCGCCCTGAGGCAAGACCACCAAGGAGGCCGTTAGGAGGAAGGGGCGTTAGGAGGGAGGGGCGTGAGGCCCATGGCGCCCACCGTGCCACCCGTCCGGGCTTCGCCGGGAACATCGGCTCCTGCGTGCTCGCTCTCTGCTCCATGGAAGGGGCAGCAGACCCTGGTCCCCTGGGTCACTCCCTGCCTCTGGGGCCCTGCTTTGTTCTCGGCAGATGCTCTCGCGTGCACACACACACACACACACACACACACACACACACGGGGGAGCTAGGCCCACTGCAGCCCAGACGCAGCTCTCTGAAGGCTGCCGGCCCCGTGCCTGGCAGAGGCTGCCCATCTCCTCCCGACCACGAGGTCCCCGGTGCCTTCTCTGAGCCCTCGAACCTCAGTCTAGCTCTTCCCTCAGAGGCTCCCGTGGGGCCCCTGGTGTCCTCGGGCCCCAGGCTGGGCTGAAGGTGCCCGCTGAGGAGGAAAGGCAGTGAGGAGAAGCTCGAGGAGGGGAGGAGGCGAAGGCCGGGGGCAGAGGCTGCAGACCAGTTGCACGGACACCTGTGTCCCCCACACGTCCTCAGCACGCTCTGCCTTGGAACCGGCAGAGACTCCCATCCCGGGGCTGGAAGGTGGGGTGCAGCTCGGAGGGAAAGCCAGGGAGTACTGGGGGACCCGCCCCCCCAACCCTGCCTGCTCTCCCAGAAGCAGAGTCCACAAAGGAAAACCTCCAGGCCTCACCCCCCGGCCAGCCTGAGTGGACCAGGCAGCCAAGGTCCCCCAGGAACCCAGGGAGCCCCGAAGCTGCTGGGCTCCGAGGTGGTGTCTCACGGGAGTTTATCAAAGTATGGACAGAGCTGGGGCTGCGCAGACGCCTGTGACCTCCCCAAAGCCAGCCGCCTAGGGCCTGACTTGCACCCTCATCCAGCAGAGAAGGGGCTCTCCCCAGGACCTGGCCCTTCCAAGAAACCCCGGTCTCGATCTCAGCCTGGAAGGATGTGTGCCGCGGTCCCACCAGCTCGCTCACTGTCGTACTCAGGGAAGGCACCGTTCCCACCCCCGCCCATGGGCTGCAGTGCCCAGAGCCCTCCTGGAGCATATAGGCCTTGGCTGTCGGGGGGGGGGGGGCGGGGAAGGGGGGTGCTTGGCTTCTGAATCCTGCCGTAAGGCTAGGCCGGCGACACAGCACATTTAGCTGAGCTCCAAGTCTGGGAGAGCCAGACGGCCACTTTCCCCCAACCAAAGCCGGGGACAAGACCTGTGTGTGTGGCGTGGGCAACGTACCCAGCATTTTGGTTTTAATTTGCCCCCCTCCTCCTTCTGTGCCCCACTCACCACAAGGCGCCCCACCCCCCAAGCCAGGACGGGGTTCAATGCACTCCTGGAGCCTGCGACACTATCAGCCCTTTGACAGCACAGCGAGAAGAGAACAGAGGTCCTGGAAGCCAAAGGCTGTGGAGCGCAGGGTTCCAGCGGGACCCCTGCCGGGGCAGAAGTTTCCAATTACCCTAATTGGCTACTGGCAAGCTATCTGTGGCTAGAATCCTTCCAGAGGGGGCTGGGTTTGATCCTTCCACTAATCAGGGGGGTCCTCGTGGTGCTAACTGTGCGATCGCATCTCGGACTCTTTTCATTGAGAGAGGAGACTTCAAAGCAGCTGACTTTGAAAATAAAACAATAAAACGCGAGTCCGAGCAGACCCGCACACTCCCGCTCCCCTCCCTGCGCCCCACCCCCCTGGGCCTGAAGCTTGGGGGGCCACGCGGAGGAGGCCCTGGACGTGGGGAGGGTGCAGCGTGAAGGTTAGAGGAGAAGCCTCCGTCCCCCAGCCTGACCGTGGCGGACAAAGGCCGTCAATTACGGGCGGCTGGTGGGGACCGTGCCTGCCTTTGTCCTCCCGGACATCTGCTCTCCGTCGCCGGCTGCCACTTGGCGACTGCGGCTGACAGCAGGAACAATGCGAGCCCGTCTCCGACCCACTTTTTCAGCCTTCTGAGGTCCTTTCTGACCCAAGCGGTACCCCGGCGTGCGGCGCTGCCAGGGCCTCGGGGGAGTCACGGAGATGAAACCCCTCGCACAAAGCCCGGCGGGGGGGACGCGGTTGACGGGAGGGGGCGGGGAGGAGCGGGAGTGGGGAGGGGCGACCGGGGCCACCATGAGAAAGAAACATGCTTCCCTTATTGGTGTGAGCCGCCGCATGCGTGGGGCTGGGGGGGCTCGGGTGCGGGGCGCTCCTCCTTCCCTGTCTGGCCCCAGCCTGGCCGCCGGCTCTGCCTGCTTTCCTCCCCACTTCTTTCTCCCGCCGGGGCCACCCCTGTCCTCCCGCCTGTCCATCTGGCCCTGGGTACCAGGGCCCCAGCTGCCCGCGGGCCGCCCGCCAGGCCCCCTGGCTGTCAGGCTGTCAGTTTCTGGATGGTTCTGTCATAGTACTGCGTGATGGGGGGCGTCAGAGGGTTCCAGCTGTTGGCGTGGAGCTCGATGACCTCCAGAAGCAGTGACCGGGTCAGCATCGACTCCGAGGGGCAGAGCATCTTGTCGCGGGCGCTGGCCAGGAGCTCGGTCATCATGTCGGGCAGCTGCTCTTCCAGCAGCCGGCCCGTGCTCTGCAGCTGCGGGCGGGGGAATGGGGCTTAGGGTGGGACGCAGGCCCTGGGAATGGCCCCCTGAGCCACCCTGGTTAGGAGGGCTGGGGGCAGGGACAGGACAGTAACTGGATTCTCTCTGGAAGGTGTAGGCCAGGCATCTGTGCCGCAGGGAGGACAGGGGGGTGGGAGGGTAGAAGGAGTCACCTGTGGAAGGCCACAATTACCCACCAATCTGCCGCAGGAATAAGAGGGGTTAGGTTTTGCCTGCTGCCGGGCAGAGAAGAGCCCTCACAGGGACCGTGCCACTTCTGTCTTTTATCCAAGAGCTTCTCCTCCTACAGGAAGCCTTCCCTGACCCCTGCCCAGACCCTCGATGGCTGACCTGCTCCCCTCAAAGGCGATCAGGCCGCACTGTGTTAATTTCCACTTGCTAGGATGTCTCTCTAGAAACGAGCTTAGACATTATCCCCTGCACGTCTCTGCACGGAACCTGAGAGCAGGGATGAGGTCTCCTATTTCTCTCCTGCCCCTAATCCCACCTCCCCACCCCAGCACTGACCTCTTCCCACAATTGAGACATGAAGTGTGGGAAGGAAATATGAACTGGGGCAGAAGGCCAGCCAGGGGCCCGCCCTCAAGAGAGAATCCTAAGGATGCCAAAAAGCCCCTTAGGGAAAAAGGGGTCCCGTGCTGTGGATCTGCTCCTTGGGCTGCAGCCCCTGTGGGTCTTCTCCATCTCTGCCCCAGCCCCATCTCATCCCACCCATTTTTCAAGGCTCTGCTTTCTTCCTAAAGTTCTCCTCGACCTCCCTGGGCCCCTCTGATCTCTCTCCTCTGACTCCTCAGGGATGCGGACTCCGTACCCGTATTTCTTCTCTATACTGTGTTATCTACCCCCAGATGGGGTGGAAGCTGTGCACAGGGACTAGGCTTTCTTCTTCCCTACCGCCCTGTCACCAGGTCCCACGTACGGTACCCAGATGGAACCCCACAAATGAACAGGGACCATCCCATAGAACTGAGGCTGTCGTCCAGACTCCCAGCCCCTCTGGCCTCTGAGAGCCCCGGGAGTGGCCTTGGAGGCCGGGCAGAAAGAAGCCACCTGAGAGCCGCGCTCACACGGCCCTGGCAGGCCCTGGGCGCTCCTGCCGGAAGCACCTGTCCTCACGGCACTCCGCTCTCCGTGACCGGGCTGGTCTCCCAGAGCGAGGTTTGCCTTTAAGGAAGACCCAGAGGAAGAGGTTCAACGGGTGGTGGCCACACTTTGGGAGCAGGAGTGGCGCCTCCCACGGGGGTGGTTTGAAGCAGACGGGGCCAACATGGGGGCCTCGGCCCTCAGGCGTCTTCCCCAAGCCCCGCACCACCAAAGCCAAGGGAGATATTTGGGGGTGGGGGTCGCCTGGAATCCCTTCAGTCATCTATGTGGCGTGCCTGGTGCAAGGAAAAGACGGTCTTGGGGACAGAAGGACAGGGCACAATGCCAGCCCTTGGTCCTTCTCTCCAGACAGCCAGGCATCTTTTCCTCCAGCTAGTGGTGGGCTGGTTACCCCATCCCCATTTACTCTGCTTTGGGGCTGATATTCCTTCCCCACCAGCCCCGTCTACATACCCCTGCCCGGGACTCTGTGGGTAGCTCTGGGGACCCTCCACCGCCTACAACTGGAAGGTGTGAGGTCAGAGATGCTTACCTCCATCGAGCAGCACAGGACGGCGTCTTCCTTCACATCCTGAGATTGCAAGAGCTGCAGAAGAGAGAGGCAGAGAACACTACTGAGGGGGCGGCCCGCCAGCCCCCAGGCCCTCGCAGTGGGCCCCTTCCCTGATGCGGCCTGGAACAGACATGTCGGAGGGGAAGGCCGGGGAGAGAGCCCACGAGGGTCAGAGGGCGGCAGGAACGCGGTGATTTCTCTAGCAGGATTTGAGCAGCTGGAGGACCAGGGTGGCACCCAGGCCAGGTGAGAAGGCTACGGGGAGAGGCCACGGCAGAGCAAGGCTGCAGGTGGGTCTGAAGGTGGCGGCAAATATGCTGGGGCCATCGGCTGTACCAATGGGCCGCGAAAATCTCCACAACGATACAATTAGTGTAAAGACTTCTGGACGGGCGAAGCGGGCTCAGCCATGGTCTCGGGCGCTCCCGGACCCTGGCTGGAGGAGGACTTCCAGAAACCCCGGCGCTCTTCTGCAAAACCACAGCGGTACTGACTTACCCAGAGGCTAGAATTGCTTCCTGACCAAGGCCATGGCCACGCTGCTCGGTTGCTGGGACTGGCCACGCCCCTGTCCAGGCTTCCCTCTGCCTCATCTCATTCCTTCTCTCTCTCTAATTCACACAACATCCAGTGGGCCATTTTTAAGAACGCAGCTCAGTGACCTTCGATGTTTTCGCAAGGTTCCGCAATCATCAGCATTGCCTAACTCCAGAGCGCCTTCATCCCGCCTCCCCAGCCCCTGGCAATCCCTGATCTCCTCTGTCTCTGTGGATTTGTCTCTTCTGGGTATTTCCCATAAATGGCATCAAACAGTATGTGGTCTCTGGGGACTGGCTTCTTCCAGCAACAGAACTTTTTAGAAGACCGCCTGTGTGGTAGCACGGATCAGTCCTTTTTATGGCTGAATAATATTCCATTGTGTGGAGAGACCACATTTGGTTTGTACGTGCATCAGCTGAGACACTGGGCTGTTTCCCCCTTTTTTGGCTCTCACGAATAACGCTGCTGGGATCACATGTACAGAGTTTTGTGTGAGTGCCTGTCTTCAGGTCTCCAGGGGGCCTCACCTCTGAGTGGAATTGCTGGGTTACGCTGAGCTTTCTGGGGACCAAACTACAGTGGGTGTGCTCTTTTGCATTTCCCCCCAGCAATGGTGGAAAATGCTGATTTTCCCACATCCTCTACTTTTTCACGAAATTCTTCTTTTTCCTAATTCCCAGTAGAAACTTCCTCGAGGCACAGCTCACAGCTTCAGAGAAGCTCCACAGACTTGTTCTCCACAAACCCCGCTGACCACCTCTCCCTCTGGCCCCTCGGCTGACTGGAGCTACTCGAAAACCCTTACATATGCGCCCACCGCATCCCCCACCACACGGATCCTCGCATCCACAGGAGGACCCTGCATTTGCGTTGCCTGCCACGGATGACTTTTCCCTCCCTCTGCAGCAACTCCCCATAGTCGCCCACCCTTCAAGGCCAACAGCTTTCTTTGGAGACTTCTGGATCTCCCCAGGCCCTGGTGCCCCTTCCTGCTTCTCACTCCCCGGCTTGCCGACTCGGTCTGCATTCCACACGAGGGAAAAAGACATTTTCCAGTGGGAACCGCCCGCTTTCTGAAGGCTGGGACAGTGCTGTGTTCCTATTTGCCACCTTTAACACCTGGCCTAGCTCCAGGCAACAGAAGGGACTCGCTTAATGTTCGTAGATACGAATCACTCAGGGATTTTTGTCTGTTATGTATGTATGTATGCTTTATTTTTTAATATTTTAATTTATTTATTTGACAGAGAGAGAGTAGGCAGAGAGACAGGCAGAGAGAGAGGGGGAAGCAGGCTCCCTGCTGAGCTCTGCCCGATGCAGGATTCTATCCCAGGACCCTGAGATCATCACCTGAGCCGAAGGCAGAGGCTTTAACCCACTGAGCCACCCAGGCGCCCCGTATGTATGTATGTTTTAAAGGAAGGGTGGAGGGTGAGAAGAGCACAAGAGGAAGGCACTTTTAGGGTAAATGTCCTCATTCCCTGAACAAGAACTGGAGTCAAGGTTTTCGACCCAGGCGTGACGTGCCCGGCCTACTCCTGCTGCTAGGTTGAAATCTGAATTCTCTGTGTCCTCCTCACCTCTCCCCTCCTCCTGCCCGGTTGCATCCACCCACTGGGCCCAGGGTCCCTCCCAGCAAGAGCCAGAAGCCTTCACCTCAGGAGCGCTGAAGATTCAGGGCGAGCTTTGCTCTGTGCCCCGTGGGCATGCGGGGCACAGGGGCCACAGGAGGCCACGGGCAGACAGGCGCACGGGCAAGAGACGCTCTCAGGGCCCAGGCCTCCTTCCCGTCCCTTCCCTTCCCTCTCCCCGTATCTGTCAGAACTGGGCCGGCAGCAGACACGCAGACATCATTTTGGGAAGAAGGAACAGAGGTAGCCCCTGACCTGCTCAAAGGAAAAGCAGGCAGAAAGCAGGGGACAACCCAGGGGAGGAAATGGTGCCACCAACACAAAGTGACAGGCATTGAGGCCACTGGCGTGCTGCCTCTACTCCCGGACACAGTCCTGACTCCCCGGCTGATGAAACCCACCAGCCCCACTCACCTCCTGGCTTACTTCTTGCTGTTGCATCGCTCGCCCCTGAAACACTGTCTACCGGTTTGTCTGCCTGGTCGAACTCTGGGAGGCCCATGGGGGAAGGGCCGCCTTCATTTAGAGGACCTGGGAGGCTAGAGTGAAGACCAGGAACCAGGTTCTGGAGAGAGCTGGGGGAGGTGACTCACCTTGCAGCAGGCCTACCTAAGGCGCTTGGTGGCACTTGAGCCCGCCTGCTGGGGCGGGGCCTGTGGCCATCTAGGATGGGGGCCTCGGGGAATCGGGCCCAGCCCTGTTTACTCTGCAGGGGAGATAGGAGAGCCCTGTAAGGTTGGCTGGAATTTCTTTCTGAATGTAAGGTTCCCTAATAGGTTTGTTCCTAATAGGTTCCCTAATAGGTTTTCTGTAGCTCTTATTGGGGGGGGGGGGAATCCTTAGAAATTGCTAGTAGAAAGGGGGTGGATCTGGAGGAAAGGGAACTTTTAGAGACAGAGCACCTACTGGCAGCGGGTGGGGGTGGGGAGCAGGCAGAGCCAGCAGCTCGGGGGAGAACGGGGTCCACTCTGGACATCTCTAGCACATGGGCTGACACACAGTAGGTGCTCAAGGCGGCTTGTCGTGGTAAGTTGAAATGACCCTGGGATCATGTTCTGCCCTAGATTAGCTCCTTAGGGGCTCTAGGGACAAGGGAGGTAAGCTTATGGGAATACTGGTAGGAGTCAGGACATGACAAGTACCAGATGTTCCGGAAGGTGACAGTTTCTCTCTCCAGGCGGCCCCCTGAGCTGTGGACAGCACTGCATGGAAAGCCTCCTCGAGCCTCCGTATTGTTGCCAGCAAAGCCCTCATCCTTGGTGACTAAATGCCCCCTTCCTCCCATTCCCTCTACCCCACCCCCCCAGATTGGCCTGCCCTCTGCTCCCTGATGGAGAGCATTCTCTGCTGGGAACTGCAGAGCGGGGTCTCTGTCTTTCGGTTCCTTCTCGTTCTTTCCCTACATCCTTCTGACTGGACTACTTCCCTTCCAGCCCCTTCTTCTCCTCTGTGTATCCAAACTCCCGTGGAGCCGGGGGTTCCCTCTCGGAGGCCCTGGCTCCTGGCTAGCAGGGCAGGGGACAGACACAGGGTGGGGTGCTCTGGAGGGACGGGTGGCTCGCCTGGGCATTCAGGCAGAGCTGTGGGCGGGCTCCCAACCCCAGGCCTCTCCTCCAGCCTTATCTTCCACTCGGCTGTTTGGGAAAGTCAGTGCTAAGCCAACAATCACATCGTGCGATAGGCCCTCCTGCGTGGCCTGCTGGGTTTTCTCAGGGAAGTGGGGGAGGCCCGGAGTGGGTCATTACACTTCTCCTTCAGAGCTGCTGGGTGCAGGGATGTGAGGGGAATCTGTAGGGAGGCCACAGACCACTTCCTGCCCTCCCTGCAAACACTGTCCTGGCCTCTTTTGACCAGCATTGGAGAGCCCTGGAACTGAAGGGGCTTTGGGGAGCGTCCCCTTCAACCTCCCTGGAAGTCACACCCCACTGCTCTTTGTGCCGTTACAAGAGGCTGACCCCCGCACCCAGGAGCCCTGACCAACTCCTCAGGGGCTCCCTCCTGAGACTCCTTGCACGGCCCCTCTTAGAGGTTCCCACGCCTCCGGGCGATCAGTGGCTCCTCAAGACTCTGTCCCTCCCTGTCATTTGCAGGCAGTGTCCCAAGTGCGGGATCTTTCCACTCTTTTCCATCTTGGCCACACTTACCTGCTCTGTGTTCCATTTCTTCAGGACTCTGCTTTTTCCCAAAGGACAGCTCGGGTTTGGATAAACAAATCCCTGCTGGTAGGTGGAGGGGGGCCAGCGAGCTCTCTTGTTTATGTATGCTCCATTTGGAATCTTCTAGAGACAATACTTTTTTTTTTTTTTTAACTCCAAGACGAGTCTCAAAAAGTAATGGCAACTCGGACGACTACTTGTCTACCCATGTTCTCAACAGGCAAGAGGCAGAAGCAACTTGAGTGTCGGTGGAAGGAGGGATGGATGAACTACTGTGGTCCATGCACACCATGGAATGTTCTTCAGCCTTCCGATGGAAGGCTGGGCTGACACCTGCTAGCACATGGATGGACCCTGAGGACATTGCGCTGGGTGAAATGAAGCACTCACAAAAGGACAAATCCTATAAGATACCACTTTTTTTCTTTTTTCTTGGATTCCACGTCTACAGTCAGAATAGTCAAATTCATAGAGACCGAAAGCAGGATGGCGGTTGCCAGGGGCAGCCAGGACGGGGGACTGGAGAGTCAGGGTTTGATGGAGACAGAGTTTCCATCTGGGATGACAAAATGTCCTGGAGATGGACGGTGGGGATGGTGGCGCGTGAGTGTCCCGGAAGCCGCCGGACCGGCTAGAATGTGGCTAGAACGATCAGTTGTGTGCTCTGTGTATTCTACCGCCATAACGAACCGGTTAAAGTGAGTCGTGGCCGCGGCAGGCGCTCATGGGGTGGGCAGGCCGCGCTCTGTCTGGGCAGGACTCTCCCTTCCCGCTGCTGTCGCTCGCGCTCGGAAGACACTAGACGCAGCACAAACCGCGGGAGGCGGGGGTGCCCCACCCGGGGGGTTGCAGGCCCTGGAGTGGGAGGGAGGAGCAGCCCTCTCATCAAAGTCCCTGGCAGGGAGAGGGGGTGGAGGCGGGCTGGGGCAGGCAAGTCACCCGCGCCCTCGAACAGCGAAATGTGTTTCTTGGATGAGAATCCAAGGCAATTGTGCGAGCCCACACAGTGTTTGTTCGGAAGCTAATGCATTCCTGTCCTATTGTCTCTGCCGGAGACTTGTTGTGGGCACACCCATCATATCCTCCCTCGGGGAGAGGCCAAGGTGCTCGCAGTCCCGCTGCGGGAGGCCCCACAGCGACGAGGGAGACAGGCAGCCTGGTGGGAGCACCTTGGGGTCGCCGGGGGAAGGTCCCCAGGGCACGGGCAGACTGCCTAAGGTGAGCCGGGATGTAAGCCGGCTGGTTGCTGGGGATGCCACCCCGTGGGAAGGGAAAGGGGTGCTGCCGATGGGACCCATGGGGCTGTCTCCCTTCGCAGGAGGGGAGCAAGCACCGTAGACGGCCGCGGCTTGCCTTTCCATCGAAGAGGGAGCCAGCTTGAGGCAGGATGGCCGGCCCACCCCAACCCCTCAGCTCACCGACAGCACAGGGTTTCCACCTTGTAGAACAAACCCATGCAGCCTTATGCAGCCGAAGCCAAAGTCCAGCTTTTGGACTTTTGTCCAAAGACCCTGTCTGGGGGCGGGGGGGCGGAGGTGGTGTGGGCATGGCCGCCCGAGAGTGCAGCAAGGTTTCAGAGAGCATGCGGTGTGCTCTATGTGCTCTTTTCCTGGAGAATAAGTTCACTGAGCCCCGATGGCCTGGCTGGGTCTACGGAAGGGCCAGGGAGGTGGCTGGATGAGTGGAGGATGTCGCAGGGAGGCCAGAGAGAGGAGCCGGGAGTGGGGGGGTGGGTGCGGAGAGGTCTGCGGTGGCCATGGGAGCCACGGTGCTGGGCACAGAGGTTGACAGTGGAGAGAGTGGATGGTGGTAACACAGGCAGAGGGTCTGGGCTCGTGACTGGGGTGGGGAGCTGCACGTGACTGCCTGCCCCTCGGGAGCACCCCTGGGTTCGAGTCCTGGCCCCTCCCTCCTGCACCTCTGCCAGCCCGGACGGGCTCGTACGGCTAGGTTTAGAGAATGGCACGGGAACTGATGCTGTTAGTGACCCTGACAGTGACCCTGACTCATCACTGAGAGGGTCTATTATGTCTGGGTCCCTTCAGGAAGGCAGGAAAGGAGATAATCTAGCTGAAAAAGGCTGTCATCAAAATTGCACAGTGGGCCTGGAGTCAGAAGACTTGCTACTCACTAAGAGTCACCCCGGGCATGGCACTTAATCACTCTGTACCTCACTTTCCTCACCTGAGAATGGGGCTAATACCCGCCTTGAATTGTTTTGAGAGTCAACTGAGATCACGTCTGTGAAGGAGCTTGGAGAAGTGCAAAGCTTGATCCAAACGCAAGGTGTGATTTTTGTTATTGCATCTGTTTCTTCATGAACATGTATCGTCCCTGAAGATCTTGGCACACTCTTTATGTACCATCCCATTTACCCTCGTGACACTCTCGTGGAGACAGGGAGAGGCCATGGCATTGTTATCTCTACTCAATAGAGAAACTGAGGCCCAGTAGTCAAGTGGCTTGCACAAAGCAGGCAGCAAGGCTGAGAAGAACTAGAAGGTGTTCAAGAGTCCTGGATCGGCATCCTTTTTCTTGGATAATTATTTTAATTTCTCTCACATTTGCTAATTCTTGTTTCGGTGGCTGGAGCTCATCATTCTTAATTTTGTTGACCAGTGACAAGAATCAACCTGGGCCTCCACAAAATTGAACGGATTTTTACATATTCTTTGTTTGCATTGGCCACTATCCATCCTTCCATCCACCCGCACATCTATCCGCTGTACCTGTCCACACACCCATTTACTCACCCACCAACTCATTAGTGCATCTCTTCAGCCAACTCTGCAACCATCCGTCCACCAACATATCCATTTATCCATCCATACATTCTCCTACCTACCCACACATGGATCCAACCTTCCATCTACCCACCATTCTTCCATCAACCTATCTACCCACCCATCAACTTATCCATCCATCCATCCATCCATCCATCCATCCATCCATCCATCCATCCTTCTACCTAGCTATCCTTCAGCAACAGTCATGGAACACCTACTATGTGTTAAACATTGTATAACTACAGGGATAACAAGAAGAATAAGACCCCTATCCCCCCAAGTAGGGTGAATTTAAGAGATTGTGCTAGGTATATGGGGTTGAAGCAGGGGATGGAATGATGACGGAGAACATGCCAGGCATATGGTATAAGAAGCAGCATATGGCATATGCACAAAAGCAAAAAAAAAAAAAAAAAAAAAAAAAGTCTGAACTGGTGAATAACAAGTGTTTCAAGATGCTCACATATATAGTGGTGCTAGGGGAGTTGAGAGAGAACATGATGACAAGAGGGCGAGGGCCACATCCTGAAGGGCTCTGGCTGCCATGATACTGTGTTTTGATTTTATCCGAAGGGATGGGAAAGCCCCCGGGAGATTCTAAACCGGACAGTGCATTTCGGAAGGATCCTTTCTTATACTAAAGCTGGTAGAGTGGCTTTGCAGGCGAGGGGACAGTGAAGAGGTTGCTGTGAGAAATTACACTGCCTTCAATCGAGGCAGGAGAAATGGGAGGGCCTGTGTTTAGGAGGCAGAAGAGAGGGTGAGGAGAAGGACAATGTAGAAGATGGATAACCCCCAGGTTTGGGGTTTGGCCAACTGGATGAATGGGAGGTGCCATCAATGATCATAGGAAGGCATAAGGAGTTGGTCTGGGGGTATGTGAAAGAGTTCAGCATTAGAAATACTGAGTTCATGGTCCCGAGGATGATCTGGGAAGATGACTCGTGGGAGACGGGCAATCCACGATCATCAGTGCCGGGTCAAGGCCATAGGTGTTAGCGGGATGAGCTGCGGGAAGACCAAGAGGAGAAGAGGGTAAGGGCTCCAAACCTGGAAAGGGTGGTGGAGGATGAGGAACTCCCAAAGGAGAACGAGGACAGTCAGAGAGCTAAGAGGAATGGGAGGAAGTGATGCCAAGGAAGCCAAGAAAGCTCTAAGAAGTACAAGGTGAGCGGTGTCAAATGCTCAAGAGAGGTCAGGTAAGATGAAC
Source organism: Procyon lotor (assembly GCA_028646535.1). Lineage (NCBI taxonomy): Eukaryota > Metazoa > Chordata > Mammalia > Carnivora > Procyonidae > Procyon > Procyon lotor. The sequence continues at coordinate 18,109,692 of CM053616.1, forward strand.
AATGACCAGGGCCCCCTGGATCTAGTGATTAGGGTGACCTTTGCCATGATGACTTCAGAGCAGGGGTAGGGACGGATGGAAGGCTGGAGCACGTAGGAGTGGAGAGGGAGAGGGAGGCCAGAAGTAGATACAACAAGAGTACACCTTTCTTTCTTTTTCTTTGTGGGCGTCCATTCTTTCTTCTCTGTCTCTCTCTCCTTTTATCCTTCCTTCCTTCCTTCCTTCCTTCCTTCCTTCCTTCCTTCCTTCCTTCCGGACTGGTTGTTACGGTGGGAGGGGCAGAGATGAGCGGGTGGAATGCAGGAGAGAAGGGGCTCATCGGGGGCGAGGAGGACCCAAGTACAGAGCTTCGCCTTCTTACGGCTCCATATTCTCTGAAATGGACGGGAGGGGCGAGGCTGGCTGTAGACAGAGGCGCACGCATGTGTGGATGCTCACACTGCCCAGCCTGTCAGGACAACTGTGAAATCAGTGCTGTTCTACATTCCTCACTTATTATCAGTGCTCTGAGCCGGCCTGCATTTCGATCATCCCCAGGAGAGGGGGATTTGCCCCAAGTATCCTTCTTCCACTAGCCTAATGAGGAGCCCTGGTATGGCGCCTCTGATCAGATGTCAAGGAAATTCATGGTTCTGACCTGGACTTGAGTCCAAGCTTGTGCCCTGTGGTCTGGCTGTCAGCCCTCCTCACTAGGGCGGGCAGGCACCCGAACTGCGGACCAGGCGCCCTGGAGGGAATAATTAGCCTCCTTCCTGCAGAGCTTGCAAACCGCCTCGTACAAAGTGGCCACAGTAAATGTCACATGGGGAAAGGCTCCATCCCACAACTGGCCCCAGGGGGTGGAAACGTAATCTGGGGCTCAGAGCAGACACTGAATCCTGCAGACACCGGAGCCAGAGGATGGGGCTACGGCTCCAGTGGCTCCTCTTGGGAGCCAAGCCCTGGCCAGTGGCCCACTCAGGAGGCGAGTTCTGCTCACACAGTCCCTGCAGCCTGTAGTTCCCAGGACCCCGGGTCGGGCTTCGAAACCACAGGAACTGTTGGCCATGACTGCTTCTTCTTTAGTGGTCCCTCTTTTCCCTTCTAGAAGCCTTGCCTGCCCTCTCCGAGGCTCCTTTTGCATTCACTTCCCAGACATTCATGGAACTCTCCTAAAGGATGAATGGAAAGTGCCTGAGGCAGCTCTGAGGTTCTACCTTTCCAGAAGGGGTCTCCTGAGGACCGACCCACACCTTCTGGGTCCTCAGTCATCACCTGGCTTACATTTTTGGAATGCCTGCTCTAGAGGCCAAGCTCTGCACTGTGTGTATGCTTTAGGATCCGTTTTATCCTTTTACCAAGCTATCTGAGTTAGCTATCTTCACTTACGGCTGCAGAAACTGAGGCATGGGGAGTGGGGTGACTTCCCAAGAGCCCACAAATAATGCAAAACCGGGATTTTAAGGCAGGACGCATCCACAGTCAAATGATATAACCACTGCTCTACTGTTAGGGTCCACATAAGCGAGTCTGGTGGGGGGTGGTCAGCAAAAAGTGGGGGATATCTCTGATAGCTCTGGTTTTCACTTCCCATCCCAGAGCAAGTAGTAAGTGTCCCTTTTGCTCACAAAAGGGCCCTGATGTGGATGGTACATTATACGGTCACCTAGACAAGGGAAGGGGTGCCGATGGGTTGGGCGCCCCCCGGATTACCGGCTGACCTCTAGCCTCTTCCATTTCCCCTCCTTGTGCTCAGCGCCCTACTCACCCAAGTGAGTGAGGGAGTGCTCCCGCCCATCTCTGAGGAGTTCAGCCGGTGGGATGGGGAGAAGGGCTCTGATGGTGACAAAGCATCTGGCTCCCGGTAAGGTGGCCGTCATGGTGAGGGATCACGACACCTGTTGTGGGGCCTCACCTGAGCCTGCCAGCACTAACCGCTCCCCAAGGACAGAACGCCCTGTCTGCTGCTCTCTGTGGGAGCATTAGGGCCCTGGGGAGAGCCGTCAGGGGACAGGCACATGGAAAAGCAGTTATTCCGCAAGCTTCCCCAGGGGAGCTTGGCCCGGAAATACTGGGCGTCAGGTGGCACCGGGGTCCTTCGCCCCGTGCACCGTACCCTACGCCTCCGAAAGAATGGCTGTGTCTGACTCGAACAAAATGACTCCCAGAGACAGGAGGAGGGGTTTGGGCTGGTAGGGGGAGGGGCAGGCCTGGGACTCTGGGCGGTGGGCCGAGGTCCCTCTTACAGCCCCTTCTCTGAATTCACAGATCTCTCCCGGTGCCCACCAGGCTGGGATCCCCGGAGGGCACAAGGAGAGGGCCATCTGCTCTTAGCTTCACCCCCACCCTTGGCCCCTTGGCCCCAGCCTCCCCCCTCCCCCCACCCGAGGCCTGGACTTGACCTTGCTGGCTTGTTGGGGGGGTTGGGGTGGGTGTGATAAGCGTCTTGGTGGAGGGAATTAGCTGCCTGCAAAGGCATTTTCCGCTCTCTAAAGTAAACAATCAAACAGGAAATTAATCGAGAAACCCACATCAACTGGAAGGTTCAGGTTGTGATTTTCACAGCCCTGGAGCCAGGAAATTCAAAGTTAGAGTTCCCATAGCAACTTGCCCGTAGGATCAGCCGCCAGCACCCTGGGCTCGAATGAGACCTGAGGGGTCACCTAGGCCAGCCCCCTGGCCTCTCCCCCTCTAGGCAGCACAGCCCAATGTCAAGGCTGAATCCAAGTCCCGGGGTCCGCTGCTCTTCTGGGTGGACGAGAAGGCCCGGGAAGGAGTTAGGGGTTGCAAAGCTAGGCTCTCCATCTTAGTCCTCACAGCAACGAGCCTTGTAAACCGGGAGACCGGTGGATAGAGAGCTCAGGGCTCAGTTTTCTCTAGTCCCATATCCCAACCGTTATTCCTGGATTCTAGGAAATGAGAATGGTTCTCAGGCCTGCCAGACCATCCAGGGAGGGCCCGTGCCACGCCTCCTGCCTCTTACTCACGCTTCCCATTCCGTGTTCTCTTCTGCCCCTCACGGCCCCCCAGCTCCGTCCCAGCCGCCTCATTGCCTTGTCACTGCCCTTTGCCATCCCCTCTCCCCGCTGTTTTCATTCCAAGAAACATCTCAACAGATGGACAGTTCCACGAGCTCTCGGAGCGGCACCAAGGTGGCTCCGTTTGTGGTGCCGTTCTCCTCCATCTGCCCCCTCCCTTTCTGGACCAAATCTATACTTTTAGCATCAGGGCAGTGTCCACGGACAGCTTCCCGGACCGACAACCACGCAGCTTAAATCGGCACCGGAGGCCAGTCCTCCCCCTCCAAGTATGTGGGGGGTTGTGTGTCTTGGGTGGGGTTTTCTTTTGTGTGTGACTCGCAAGGAGTCCCCGCTTGGCAGGAAGGGAGATAAGGGCGTTGGAGCTTAACCGAGGAGGAAACAGTCTGGAATCCTTCCCTGAGAGTCACCCTGCCTTCCCACCCGAGATGGCCATCGGTGGCCGGCTGGCCTTCTCCGTGTGGCCCTGTGGCCCAGGCCCGGGTACTCTTGTGATGAGGCTAGCCGAGGCAGGCGCGGGTGCTCCCTGGGCACCAGGCCTGCGGCAGAGGGTGCCTGGCCCGCCCGCCCGCCTGGCCCTGGAGCCAGTGCTGTGAACTGAGCAAAGCAGTGGAAAGATAGAAGTGGCGCCTGCTGGAAAGCAGACAGAGCGCCTCCTTGATTTCCTGACAGGCCTAGCCGCATGCCAGGGGCTGACGGGCCAGCTCTGAGTGCCCGGCCTTGCTTGCGAAATAGTCCCTTCCTCCTCTGGGTCAGCTTTCCCGGCGGCGAGCCACCGTCCAGCCGCCCGGGCCCCTGAGGGAGGCCTCTCCTCACCCCCGCCGCCTTCCTGCCTTCTCCGGAGTCTCAGCACAGAATCCGGTGGGCAGGCCAGGGAAGATGGGACCCCCTCCTGACGGTGCAAGGTCTTGCCTTCCTTGAAGCCGGCTCAAGACGTGCAGTGAGGAAGAAGGGGTGTTGGGGAGATCACTGGATTCTCTCTGCAGGTTTCCGGAGCCCCAGAGAGACTCTCGAGGAGGGGGCCCTGTCACAGAGCGTGACCCCCCAGCTTCCGAGGAAAAGTGTCCGTGTGCAGAATCCAGGGGCTGCTGCCGCTCTCCGCCCACCGCCTGCCCTCCCCACTGCTCTCTGCGGCCCGTGGTTCCCTGAAGGGCCTCGCCAGCGGCCCACCTTCCCTTGAGCCTAGGGAGAAGCTCATGGAATGCCAAGTCAGTCAGGCGCCCCGTCCACCCATCTCAGCCTTTACGGGGTGTGCGAGCGGGGGCGGGCACAGGTAACCAGCCGGGGGGCTCAAGGAGCTGGAGCAGGGCCACGCTGGCCCCCTGCTCTGCTACCAAGCATGGAAATTCTGAAGAAACTTGTGCTGAACACAAGTCCTCTTCAGCGTGATAATCTTGTGTGTGGTGTTGAAGAAGACGTGCCCGCTGGAGCTTGGTTACCGGACGGGGGTGCCGGTCTTCCGGCGCGGGGGTGGTGGGGGAAGTCTGAAGCCACATGGCGGCGGGGGGGGGGGGGGGGGGGGGGGGGGGGGGCTGGGGGTCTGTGCCCCCGGTGAGGAGGCTCAGTCGGTTCTGCGGTGGGTTTGAGTGTGAGGCGGTGACCAAGCACCAGCCGGGCAGGGTCAGCCGGGCCTGGGACAAGCTTAAGCAGAGAATAATAGGGCTGCGCTGAAGGCATAATTAGCATTTGTACTCAGAGCTGCAGCCGACAGAGGGACAGACAGGCCCGGGCTGAGAAAAGGGCCTGGGGCTGCCTGGGGACGGCAGAAAGGATTCGCTAAGTACTCTCTGCCAAGTCTAAGGTTGGAGATAAGAGTGTTTAATTGGCACCTGGAAGTTTGTTTGGCTTTGGAGCTTTACCCTTAGCAGAATATAAACTGTAATAATGGGGCAACTCTGTTTCTAAATTGAGATGATCTTTTTGAAGGAGGGGGCATGCGCATCAGTATTCTGTATTCTGTGCGCACCCAACCGGTTCCCCTAAGGGGGCTGGGAGGGGGTAAAGGGCTTAGCGGATGCTCAGACCCTCTGCCCCCCCATGCTCACCCCTGTGGCCCTGCTCCCCCTCTCCTCACCTTCCCCGACCTCTAGGCCAGCCAACACCATCTGTTCAAAGGCCTATGAACACGTCTTATTCTTATCTGCGGGGACAATGAGGAGTGAACCCCAGCTTGGCTCCATTTACTGGATCCCTGGAGACTGATCACAAGACTTTCCTCTTCCAAGAAGCTTTCCCTGACCTCCTCCTCTAGCCTCCACAACCAGAAGCTTCACTGCTCATAGCCTGGGGGGCACTTACTGGTTCTTGCTAGTTCTAGGTCTAGTCTAGGGTCTACTAGTCTACCAAGACTAGTTTTTCCTCACACAGGACCTTGTGCCCAGTGGCCCCACAGATTGGATTCGAAGGAAACCGTGCTCTGCTTGGAGCCAAGCCACTCGGAAGGGCCCCTCTGTTCCCTGGCATGGAGCCCACCCAGCAGCGCGGGCCCAGAGCACGGCAGGTCCTGTCCCTCCTCCAGGGAGTCTGAAGGGACAACTGTTTCATTCATTCACTCATTCCTTCAGCAGGAGGCACGAGTCCTATCTCATGGGTCTACTGGTATAGAGGGGAGGGAGGACAGAGGTCGCACCAGCAGATCAGTGAGGGGAACCAAGGCTGTAAGGCGAGGCTGTCTGCGTCCTAATCCCGCCCCCCCCTCCCCCCAAGGCTGCACAGTTAACTTCTCTGTGCCTCAGTTTGCTCCTCTGGAAAGTGCGGTGGGGTTACATGAGATCATCTGGGACCCATGTTAGAATAGTACCTCGCGCACAGGGAGCACGCTCCATCCCTGGTGGCTGGTCTTACTAAGTGGGCTGCGTGTGGCCCAGAACAGAGGTGCCCTGGGGGTGGGTGGTGGGAAGGGCTGTCCTCACCCGCGTGGGGAGAGGAGCTCAGCGAAGTCCTGGGAGAGAGCTCTGAGAAGACTCTTTAAGGTCGAGCCAGGGAGAGAGTGGGGCCAGGAGAAGGAGCAGAAAGAACATTCTAGGCAATGAGAAAGGTCACCCTCAAGAATCCTGTGAGCCTGGAGGAGTACAGAGAGAGGAGGCGAGCCCTGTGGGAAGGCCGGTGGGCTCTTTCACATGAAAGGGGACCTCATGTGAGGTCCTCATGTCCATGGCCTACATGAGCCATGGACAGGCAGAAACATGGTGGCCAGAGCTGGGGACCGGGGAAGAGCTGCTGCCCACAGACCCTGCGGATTCATGGGGTGGAGGGTGGTGGTGAGTCAGGGATGGCCTCGGGCCGTTTGTTGTCACAGGCTGGAGGACGGTGGCACCCTGTGGGAGCAGACGGGTTCCATTAGGACCCTGTGAGCATGTGGGAGGCCCATGGGGGGGCCATGGGGAGGTGTTAGGTGGATGTACTCAGGCCTGGAGATGTGGGTCTAGTTTGTGCAGGTCGAGTTGGGGGCTGCTGTTGCCCCGGGAAGCTGCCTGTGACTTACAGGCTTTGGGACCTGCACCGGGGACCCCATTTCCCGGCTTACCACCAGCTGTGGTCACCTATCCTTTGGTAAATCGACTTCTCCAGGCCTCTGGTTAAGAGGACACCAAATGAAATTTTGGAGGAGGCTTTAGAGGTGGACACAATCCCAAAGCAAAGGTTCCTCCACTCAACTTTGGGAAAAACATACACCTGACACGTAAAAATTACACAGAATTCAACCTTCGCCGTTGATCAATAAAGTTTTGTGAGAACACGGTCGCCTCCTTAGCTTACATGTCCCCAGCAGCTGCCGGTGGCGCCAAGGACCGAGCAGGCCTCTGAACTTGGCAATATGGCGATTTCAGCAGGGACCGTGCTGTGGCCTGAGGGGGCAGAAACGATCCACAGAGACAGCACATGGGGAGACTATTTCTTCCGAAACTTCCGGCTCCACAGGGTAGAGGGAACTAGGGTGGTTCCCAGAGGGGAATGTGGGGTCAAGGGAAGGTTTTTCCCTCCTCAGGAGGGTTTGGTGGGTTGCTGAGAAGAAACCACTAGAGAGCGGGAAGCATGGATGCGGCGGAGTGAAGGAACCCGTTGGAGGGAAGCCCGCGGGAAGAGGGGATGGGACAGGCAGCCCTCTGCAGTCAGGGGTGGGCCGAGCCAGAGCCACTGCCCTCGTGGAGAGGCCGCCCCAAACAGGCGGACCACGGCAGGCCCATCATGGCTATGAAGGGGCCGGAGGCAGCCCGTGAGGCCTGTGAGAGAATTAAAGAAAGCAAAAGTTATGTTAAGCCAACACAGGTTAGCAGGTCGGGTCCAAAAGAAAGGTACTTCAGTCCAGCCTTTGTATGATTTTAACACCTGACTCTCCTATTTGTGTCTACACATAAAGTACTCTTTCTTCAAGCTACGTGCTAATGTCAGTCCAACATGATACAGAAGGATCCCCAAGGGGGTGACTTTATATTTTATATTGTATTTCTACTTTTCTCAGCAGAACATTTTTGGGAGAGAACTTTTGAAGGATCACACAGGCAAAAAGTGCACACATCCTAAGTCTGCCATTAGATGAATTTTCAAACAGGGGGTATACTCGTGCTACCAGAGGCCTGACCGGGAGCCGGAACCTTGCAGAACCCCCCAGGCTTCTTGTGTTCCTTACTCTCACTAGCCCCCCCCCCCCCCCCCCCCCCCCCCCCCCCCCCCCCCCCCCCCCCCCCCCCCCCCCCCCCCCCGGCCCCTTCGCACCGAAGCTCAGTGTCACCAGTTGGAACCACCCCCGCCCTCCGCCTTTACATTTAAAGCAAACACACTGACCTGGAGGGTAGTTCCTGCGAGGCCCCTCGCTCACCTGGGGGTCACTTTGAGACCCCCACCATCCTTGGCTGCTCTTTTCTGGGGTTTCATTCTTAGGACATCATCTGACTCTGGGATGGGGGGACAGGTAGGCTAGTCAGGGGTTTTAAGGCTGAAGAAATGGCAGTTTGGAACCAAATTAGGTTGAGTGCCCCTGGCCATATGTCAGGAGGTGGAAGCTGTTCTCAGACCCAAGAATCTGTCCCCAAAGTTTGGTGCTGTCTTATGCATTGTGTTTAGAGACATGTGTCCCTTAGCTTTTTTGGAACGAGGGCATCTTTGAAGATCTGATGGAAACTTTGGCACCTCTCCCAGAAAAACGCACTTGGACACACGCTCACAGATGTCTGCATCCAATTTCTGTGAGTTTCTAGACCTTGAAGGCAACCCAAGTGTCCCAGATACACACCTTTGACACAGCCTTATACAATCCAAGCTAAATCACCATTAAAAGTGTCACAGGAGTATGGGACAGCCCCTGCCTCCATAAGGACAGTCACATGATCTCACGTGTCATCAAGAGGATCATACAGCCTTTTTCTGTGCCTGGCAGGCTGTGGCTGGGGAGCGCTGTGGTTAAGGCATTAAGCCAGGGTGGCCAATAAAGGTACTGTAAATATTCTATACTATGTGCCAGACACTCCATAGATGCGATCCCTAATCCTTACGACAATCCTGCCGTTTCCCATTTTACTGATGGGAAAACTGAGGCTCAAGGAGGTTCAGTATCTTGCCTCTGGTCCTAGCTAGGACTGACAGCGTGTTAGTCCGATGTCCGAGCTCTCCTTTCATTTTCTCTTCTCACGGAGGTGACTTTCAGCTTCCCTCCCATCTTTCTCTGCTCTGTGCATCCGTGAAGCTGACAAGGTGGTCAGGAGGGAGCTGACAGCACGGCCATGCCTCAGTGCACGCTGTCTCCGCTCATGGGAAATGACTCATAGGAGCCCCTGACACTTTGGGACACCAGGGCACACATACACATTTCCTGTGGCTCAGCGAGCACCTCGGGCAGTGTGAGCAGGCAGGGAAGATCTCTGAGGGCGGCCAGAGATAGGAAACCAGCCCAGCCCCACAGCCAAAGATAGAGGACCCTCCCCCCTGGATTCATACGACAGAGCTAGGGCACCTCTGGGTCTCAGTTTTGTCGTCGGCAAAATGGGGGTGGCTTTCAGACTCGGTCAGGCCTACCCAGTATGTGGGCCTCCTACAGCAGCAGCAGCATTGCCCAGGAATCTGCAAATTCTCTTTTCGGACAGCGATGCCTCGATTTTTAATGAGCACTGAGAACCACAGATCTAGATCAGGGGTCTGTAAGCTACAGCCCTTCGGCCAAATCTGGTCCACAGCCTCCTTTTTATGGGGCCTGTGAGCTAAGAACAGTTTTTATATTTTTAAATAGCTGGGGGAAAAAAAAGCAAATGAATAATAATACTCTGTGACACATAAAAATGCTATAAAATTCAAATTTCAGTGTCCATAAATAAGGTTTTGTTGGAGCGCAGCCACGCGCGTTCATTTACATATTGTCCACGGCTGCTTTCGCATCAGGAAGGCAGAACAGTACTTTCCACAGAAACTGCTCTCGTGGCTTCGCACGGCTGCTCAGGGCAGCAAAATCACAGGGATGTGGTTAAACTCGATTTAGCCTCTTGGCCTGCAAAGCTAAAATATTTACTATCTGGCCTGTTACAGGAGTTTGCTAACCTCTGATCTATGGAGAGATCGAAGGGGACAGAAGGAGTGGGGGGTGGGAGGCGAGGGGACAGGGGAGGGAAGGAGGACCAGTATAAGAGCTGGGATCCCTTCCGGGGGGAGGAAGAGGGAGCTGTTGGTCCTTGTCTGTGCTGTGTCAGGTCAGCCCTGGGGATCCTTTACACAGTTGCTTTGAGGTGGTCTGGAAGGCCCCTCTGATGAAAACCCCAAAGTCCTCCTCCAGTGCGGGGGCTCGTAATGAGAAGCCCCCAGAGGACAGGCTCTAGGGATTCTCTGCAAGCTTTTATGCATGTGGGTGTTCTCTGGGGAGAGGGTTCATTGGGGGGGGGGCAGTCAGTAATCTCCCCGACTTCTACAAACCCCTGAGCTCCTTTTTTCCCCCTTTGGGGCACACATTTTTTTCTTCCAAGCTCTCCTTTCAAAATGCGAAAGTCCCTGGATGGGTAACACCCTCCACACACACCCCTCCTACCTAGGAAAGGATGGGGGGGTTACCTGATGGCGCCCGGCAGGCCTCAGGAAAGTCCAGGGAGTCTGAGGCAGGGTGAGGGGAGGGGGCAGACACACTGAGGTGCGGAAGATCTTGGTCATCAGGAAAAGGGCCTCTTTCCTGGATGGCTGAAAGCACCCCCCAACCCCCGCCTGGATTTCCCCACACTCTAGAACCTCCTCCTCACCATCAGCAAGAGGCCAAAAGGGCTTGTGGCCGGTTGGGATATCGGCAGCCACCGTCGTGGGTAGGTCCCCCCAGAGCCCACGGGGCCTCCCGCCTGGGGTCCTACCCAAGCAAGTCTCCACTCTGGCCCTGGGATTCCGGGTATTTCCCCAGCCAGCCCCACCTCATCTAATTGCTTTCCAGTCAGCTAATCCTTGGCCCACGCCCTCAGCTCCAACCAGGAAAGCCACCTCAGTGTGGCCAGCAGTAGCTTCTGAGACTTCCCATGGCCCGCGTCCAAGCCTGGGGCAGCGGCTCAACTCCCCTTGCCCAAACCACATCCTCCTTGCTGTTCTCCACACCTCAAACTCTCCTCTAACATTTCCAAACCAAGCAGAGCATGGTCCAGTCCCGACCCAGAGCGGTAGACTAATTCATTCCCTACTGTCCCCCCCCCCCCCCCCCCCCGACTGGCCATATCCAGTCTATCAGGGAAGAACAATTAGCAAAAAGTGGAGTTGGACCTACTGTTCAATTCCCAGAGCTAATTGTTTTAAGCAGGGCTTCGGCCTTAATTATGGGATAATTAGTTAGTGAATGTGTGTTTGCATTTCCACAAGTGTGTTTGCATTTCCTAAGTCTGGCTTTTAACCCTGGGAAGCCAGATTCAGCACATACTTTTATGTTTCAATACCTCTGAGTAAGGGACAAGGTCTTAATTACAGAAATGGAAGTCCTGAGAACAACAGTGTAATCAAAAGGGCAATGCAAGAATGAGCTAATTGTGCCTTCCGCGGACTGGGCCATTGTGAGGAGGAGCGGGCAGCTGCCTGCACCCCCTCCCGGGTCTGCGGACTCTTCTGGGAGCTTCGTGGCACAGTCTGCCACCCCCTGCCCGGCAGTCCCCCGATCTGTGCTGTTTTTCTCTCTCGTCCTTTCTGTCCTCGCCTGCCGCTCTCCTCACTTTTTCTCATCCCGGGGGCCAAAGGATTGCCTTTGCACACCCCACCGGGGGCGCCCCAGCCAGCCACTCAACACCAGTATGCTGGCTGGTTGATTGAGATTTTAGCTCACAACATTTTCTTTTGCACCTGGGTTCTCGGTGAGGGAAGCTAGGAAAGATACTTTTGAGACTTTGGGGATCCAGCTACTTTAGGAATCCAGAATGGTTCCCCAAAGCCTAAGGATTCTAGAAGCCAGCCTCCAGACCCGGGCTGTCTAGGATAGTGGCCACCAGCCACATACAGTCTTGAAATGTGCCGAATTGAGAGGCGCTTTGAGTGTAAAATACACAGCGGATTTCAAAGACAGAATACGAGAAAGAAGAATATAAAAAAAAAGAAACACCTCGCAGAGATTTTAAGTACTGATATTGAGATGGTCATTCTTTGGCTACACTGGATAATACAAAAGATATTAATTTCACCAGTTCCTTTTTTTAAAATGCAGTGACTAGCAAGTGTATGGTGACACAGAGGCTCACATTATATTGTACTGGGCATGCTGCTCCCTTGCTGGGATTGTGCCGAGATCGTTAAGGACAGAGGCCGCCATTGTCCTCAATGTCTGCGACTTCGGCTGTCCCCTCCCAGCTCCCGTGTCGTGCTCTCACCTTCGCCCCGACCCTCCCAGAACTCTCCTGAGCTCTGTGCATCCTCGTTACTCCTTTCCCTCCTCAAGGGAGAGGCAGGAGAGGAAGGCCCTGCTACTCAGCCCGCGTCTCCTGGCCCAGGTGCAGGCCGGCAGGGCACACAGAGGACGCCCCCCTGTGTCCCTCCACAACCCCTTCCCCACAGCTCTTGATCCGTGAAGCTGTCACAAGCCCACCCTGACTTCTCGTGATTGTGGCTCATGGGGTTCTGACTCGGGACAGACTAGTTCAATCCCACAGGAGGCCTGGAAGATCGGAGTCAGGAAACAACCACTTAAATTAGAGCAGAGCTAAGCGTCGGGGCAGAATGCAGTCAGCTCCACCGACTGATGGCTGTTCTGCCCGTTTTGCTCCCGTTGTGAGCACAGGTTGCTTCGTTTGAGTTTGGTTTGCGGGGCGGGAGTGTTTCTCTTCCTCTCCCACTCTGGGCTCCTGTGCAGGGACCCCTCCCAGCCAGCCCCCACCTTGCCTCTTCAGGGATTCTGGATTCTCTGACCTCTGAGAGGTCTTTCCAGAAGAACTCTAGAAGGGCACCTACTGTCTCCTGCTTTGCTCATTCTAGACATTCCATTTCATTAATTTGTTCAGTATTTACTGAGTGCCTCCTCTGTGCGGGGCACTGTTCTAGTCACTGGGGATACTGCAATGAAGAGAACAGACACATCTCTTGCCTTCAGAGAGCCTCCATGCTAGTTGGGGAGAGAGAAAACACACGGACGCAGAAAGCTGTGAGGTAGAGCCAGATCCTGGTAAAGGCTAAGGAGAAAAAGAAAGCAGGCTGCGGGGGTGGTGAGTGAGGGTCATGGAGAACCGACATCCAGCTGAGCCCAGGAAAGGTGCCCGGAAGAAGGCCATTCTCCCACAAGGAAAGGCAAGGGCAAAGGCCCTGACAGGTCCTTTACCGTGTTCCTTCACAGTTTCGCTTATCAAGAAGCACTTGGTATATATGATGTAAATTTGCTGCAGAATGATCCCATTACTTCATTTCATGTCTCCGTTTTGTGAGTCCTCCCACAGGGAAGGGAGGAAGTCAACTTGTAATTAGCAAATCGGACTAAACCCCCTTTAATCTTCAATCCCAATAAGGAGCTGAGGGCCAGAGAGATGATGCCTGAATGGGTTGGGCTCTGAAGTGGGCCTTCTTCCCCAGCACCCTTTGTGGCCAGTTACAAGAATGGGCAATCCCTGAGGTTTCTTCTCTCAGGGCCTGGCCCAGGCTACCTGTAACCTACTGATCATTGCTGGTGGTGGTGATAATGGAGCCCTCGACGGGGAACTGTATACTAGAAGACAGGAGCAAAGCACGTTCCTAACTGTGTCCTATCCAGGATGGTCAAGTCCTGCCCTACACGTTATTTACATTGGAAGGTGGGGATAGCAGCCCGTGGGGCAGCATCAACAACTGTAGTTAATCCGTGGGTCTGCGAGCCAGCAGGTTAGGGAAGATCAGTGTGGGTCCTGTGGGGGCTGCGTGGGACCGGTGCACCAGCTCCCGGGACTGGGTCCTTTCTCTCCCGGTTCTCCCGCAGCACACGGCAGCTCTGGGAGGGGAGGGGCCACGTCATGCTCAAGCAGCCAGCCCCGCACTTGGTGCCCCTATGGCTGGGTACAGGGTACCTGGCATGAAATCTGGGCAGGGCTGGGCAAACCATGAGGAGGCACTGGAACGGGGGGCAACGCAGAGGGCCAGGATTCAGTGGGCCATATACCTGAAGTTACCGATGGCCCCCTGTCAACCCCACAGCGCCTGGTTTCTTATTTTCTAAATAAGTGGGTCACTCCTTCTCTCTCTCAGCCAATCCCCCCACTGGAACCTACACACGGAGAAAGTGCCCCAGGCTATTTCCCCATCAGCCCATTGGGAAACCGCCACTGGGGTGGCTGGGGAGGGAGCGAGGAAGGTATCTTATTTAAAAAAAAAAACAAAAAACCCAAAGGATTTAAAAACGTAGACAGATGCATGTGTGTATGTATAGATGTGCGTGTACAGATTTATCCTTCGCCGTCCACGCGCCAGTTTAGAAAAAGTCCGCACCCCCGCCCTTCCCCGCCGAGGCCTCACCCCGCCCGGTCCCCGCCCGCCTTCTGCGCGCCTCTGCAGAAAGCAGGGGCCTCTTGAAGTTCAGACATTAATTACTGAGTTAGAATATTTTTCGGAATTACAGGCATGGCCCCGGGAGATAAGAGGAAGGAGGCGGTGAGCGCGGGGGGCGGGGCTGCGGGGGCGGGGCTGGAGACGGGGCGGAGGCGGGGCGGCCTCCGGGAGAGGCCCGCTCCCCAGCCCGCAAGGCCAGGCGCCCCCTGCAGGCGGCGCGGAGAGCGCCAGCCGCATTCCGCGCTCCCGCCCCGGCCGGCCCGAGGGGGCGTCCGCGGGAGCGGAGGGCCGCGCGCCAGCGAGCGGCTGCTCCCCCTATCACCTCCCCTCCCCACCCGAGGCCTTCCACGTGGGATTCCTGCTAGAAGACGGTTATGTTAATTAAAACCGTTTTCAATGAAGAGGAGCTAGACCCAATCAGTCCCCTTCTGTAATTAGGAGGATTGGTGGCGCTGACTCCCCGGGAGGAAACCGGAAGGGCTGGCAGCAACTCAACCTCACTTTTAAAGAATGCCGAAAATCTGATGTTTATTAAAAACCGCTCCCACCTATATGTGTAAGGCTAGCTCATTCTCAGGCAGGGTCTCTATATTTTAGAGAAAACACCCAAAGCTTGCAACGCCACCGCCTTGCAAACGGGAACCGAAAAGAGGTCTTGCTGAAGCCATCCTGAGATGTGTTTGGAAATCTCTTGAGTTTTAAGACTGTTTAAAAACGGTTCTGGCGTGGAGACTGGTTTCCCTTTGGAAACC